>BLSH010415170.1:1240140-1275185 GCA_018402905.1 Glandirana rugosa | reverse complement strand
ATAAAAACCCCAAAAATTAATTCTCATCATCCGTAAATGCGACCACTTTTGCGCAAACCAATCAATAAACGCCGATTGCGATTTTTTTTATCGCAAATATGAGGAAGAATATAAATCGGCCAAAAACGGTGAAAAAAAATGTTTTTTTATATTTTTTTTTTGGATTTGTATTTTAGCAAAAAGTAAGAAATTTGGGTTTTTTTGCAAAATTGTCGCTCTTCTTTTGTTTATAGCGGCGATCAGAAATGACGCAGAGGTGATCAAATACCACCAAAAGAAAGCTCTGTTTGTGGGAAAAAAAGGACGCAAATTTCGTTTGGGTACAACGTCGCACGACCGCGCAATTGTCAGTTAAAGCGACGCAGCGCCGAATCGCAAAAAGTGCTCCGGTCCTAAAGCTGGAAATCCTTCCGGGGCTGAAGTGGTTAAGTAGACAACCAGGTGCTCCTCACCGTCTCTGATCTGGGACAGAACAGCGCCTAGTCCCACCTCAGAGTCGTCCGTCTGTACAAAAAACTCCTTTGTGAAGCCTGGGGTCACGAGCATTAGTTGTACACAAAGGGCCTGTTTCAACTTCTGGAATGCCTTCTCGGCTTCAGGATTCCACTTAACCATGCCTGACCCTCTACCCTTCGTCAGATCTATCAGAGGGACGGCAATGGTGGCAAAGTCAGGGATGAACCGTCTGTAATACCCTGTAATCCCCAGGAAGGCACGAACCTGTTTTTATTCACCGGTTGGGGCCATTTTTGGATTGCCTCGATCTTATTGGTCTGGGGCTTGATCAGTCCCCGACCAATAACATACCCAAGGTATTTGGCCTCTTCCAGGCCTATAGCACACTTTTTCGGGTTGGCTGTTAAACCTGCTAACCTCAGAGAATCTATGACTGCTTGTACTCGGGGCAGATGCGATTCCCAATCTAGACTGTGGATGACCACATCATCCAAATAGGCGGCTGCATAGGGGCCCCATACAGACCAAATGGCATTCGCTTGTACTGGAAGGACCCCTCAGGGGTAGAAAAGTCTGTTTTTTCTTTTGCTGGCTCCGTTAAAGGGATCTGCCAGTAGCCCTTAGTTAGGTCTAGGGTTGTTATGTACCGGGCACCTCCCAACCTGTCCACAAGTTTGTCGACCCGCGGCATCGGGTATGTGTCAAATTTAGACACGTTATTCAGCTTCCTGATATCGTTACAGATCCATCGGGCTTTGGGACCAGCATTATAGGGCTCGACCAAGTGCTGTGGGACTCCTCTATCACGTCTAACTCCAACATGGTTTTTATTTCCTTCGCCACCACCTCCCATCTAGCTTCAGGTATTCGGTGGGGTTTTACATTTTTACATTCCGTCATGTTGTAGTACGGTGGTCAGTCCGGGTAGGGGAGAGAAAAAAAATCTATATTTTTACTGATAAACTCCTTAACGTCATTTTGTTGCATTAGTAACAAAGACTTAGTTATGGGGAAGTCTGGGGTCATGGATAGCCTGTTCTCTTGAGGAGTGGGTACTGCCACTAAAGTCTCTCTGTCTTTCCGCGGTTTTAAGAGATTCACATGTTAAATTTGCTCGGGTTTCCTTTTCCCTGGCTGGTAAACTTTGTAGTTCACTTCCCCTACTTTTTCCCTAATCTCAATGGGACCCTGTCACTTTGCTAGGAATTTACATTCAACCATGGGGACTAGTACCAGCACTTTGTTTCCGGGGTTGAAAGTTTGGGTTTTGCCACCCCGATTATAACCCTTCTTTGGGCTTCCTGAGCTCACTCCATATGCTCTCTAACTAGGGGCAGGACTGCTACGATTCGATCCTGCATCAAGGAAATATGCTCAATGACACTCCTATATGGGGTGGCCTCTCTTTCCCATGTCTACTTTGTGACATCTAGCAGACCCCTGGGATGTCTACCATACAAAAGTTCAAAGGGGGAATAACCCGTAGACACCTGCGGAACCTCTCATATGGCAAACATGAGATACGGCAGCAACATATCCCATTTTTTTCCACTACCTTTTTCAACATACTTTTGAGCGTTTTTATTAAACCTCTCCACAAGTCCATCCATTTGGGGGTGGTAGACCGAGGTACGGAGATGAGAGATTTTATACAACCTGCACAATTCCTTGGTTACATGGGACATAAACGGGGTGCCTTGATCCGTTAAGACCTCTTTAGGGATCCCCACCTGACTAAACACCTGGACCAGCTCCTTGGCGATAGTCTTAGCGGAGGTGTTCCGCAAGGGTATGGCTTCAGGATAGCGGGCCACATAGTCCAGGATCACCAGGCTGTGTTAGTGTCCCCAGGCAGATTTTACTACTGGTCCCAAGAGATCCATGCCAATTCGCTCAAATGGCACTTCAATTATGGGAAGTGGGACAAGGGGAGTACGAAAATGGGGTGACGGGGCCGTCATCTGACACTCAGGGCATGCTTCACAATACTCTCTGACATCTGCATGCAACCTGGGCCCGAAGAATCTCTGGGTTATTCTCTCCCTGGTCTTATCCATACCCAGGTGTCCCCCCATTACATATCCATGGGCTAGATCTAGCAATATCCTGCGAAAGGGTTTGGGAATCACTAGCTGTTCCACCTTGTCCTAACCGTGTTTCACCACCTGATACAACAGATTATTTTTAAGAGCAATGTAGGGAAAAGACACCCCAATTAGGGTCCACAGGTTCCCCATCCATCACCTTCACGTTTTCTCTGGCTCTAAGGAGAGTGACATCCCGTAGTTGCTCTGTACAGAAGTCCTCTCTCCGGACCTCCTAAGTCAGGTAATACATTCAGTTCACTCTCACAGTCAGGGTCAGAGACATTGTCTGTGTCATTAGCCCCCAGCTGGGAGCTATCTTCCTGCTCTTCCGGCTCCCCAGCCAGTACAGGAAAAGGAAGAGGGTCTCCTCCTTCCTCGGTCCTTCCACCAGGGGGAGCTCTCTCCTCCAGACTCCCTGTGCCTTCCCATAACCTCCAAAAATGGGGAAAATCCCTGCCCACTAGGGCGTCATATAGCAGTGAAGGTAGTACTCCCACTGAATGAGTCACACTGCCCCAAGGGGTGTCAATCTCAACCACAGCCGTTTACCAACCTTACTAAACTACCAGAGTTAGGCAGGGCAGTGACTGGCTTTCCATCAACAAAAATCATACACATTTGCCTCTTCATGTGATTTGAACATAAGGCTGTATATGCGACCTGTGCAAAAAGAGAGGCGTCTATTTACATAAGTATAATCACATTGGGTTCATCATTCAGGGGACAATTGGCAGCAATATGGCTCAATGTATGCCATCGGTAGCACTGTATGTGCTCTACGCCCAGTCCTTTCCAGAGTCCCCAAGACCTTCCTGGCTTCTTTGGCCAGTCTCCAGTCTTAACCGTAACAGCCTTATCAAATTTCCCCAGGCCCCTGAACCCTGGAACAGTCTTACTGGGTCTGCAGAGTGATCTTTCACCCCTAGATACATTGGAGTGGGGAGTAGATGGGTGCAACAAGTCCTCAGCAGCAGTTTATCTCTCCACGAGGTCCACAAATTGGTTGGCAGTTTTGGGGTCCCCATGATTGACCCACTTCCTCAAAGCAGCAGGGAGTGCACGCAGATTGCGGTCCATGACCACGCGTTCCACAATCTGGGGACCTGGCAAAGTGTCCAGCTGTAGCCACTTCCTGGGGAGGTGGACCAGGTTGAACATCTGCGAGCGGGGTGGCTGGTCAGTGCGGCAGGTCCACTGATGCACCCGTTGGATGCGGACTGCCATGGTGACCCCTAGCCGTGTGAATATATCTGCCTTTAGAGTCTCATAGTCCTGCACTTTATCTGGTTCCAGATCAAAATAGGCTTTCTGGGGTTTACCGGTCAGAAATGGGGCTAACAGTCCTGCCCACTGTTCTTTTGGCCATCCTTTTGCGAAGAGCGACTCTTTCAAACGTCATGAGATACTCCTCCACGTCATCCGCAGGTGTCATCCTCTGCATGTGGTAAGAGGCGTGTACCAACTTTGGTTCAGCTTTCACTGGAGGTACGGGCCCCTTTTTTAACTCCAGGGCCTCCACAAACTGTTGGTTCATCTCCTGTTGAGCCGCTTGTTGTGCTGCAGTGGCCTCTGCGACCTGGCGGTTGGTATCCCGCTGAGCTGCATTGGCTTGTAACAGGGTTTTCAAGATTTCCTCCATCTTGAAAAGATGCCCACTGAGCTCCACCATGTGTGGGAGATTAGCTTGTGGGGATCAGCTTTCCGGAGGAAAAATAGTTGGCTTGCAGGCAACTTTCCTTAAAATCTGGGGACTTGCCAGGTTTATTGATAAATAAGGTTTGCAGGTAAAACAAAACATAAAAATAAGTCCTTGCCGTCCAGCACTAAACTAGACAGTATAGTTTCCTCACTATACAGTGTGGGGTTGGCCCCCAACACACACAAAACATCAGCAAAAATGCAAACCTTGTCTTTTAAAGTCCCAACAGACACAGAGCTCCCTCAGATCCCTCTCTGAGGTTCAGACCAGAGCTCAAGTGAGATCTCTTCCTGATTATTTAAGTCCACCTGCTGGTGGACTCCAGTGGACCACAAACTCCAGACCAGAACCAGCCCTGCCATGGTGGCTGATAAAATCCGGACCGGACTCCGCTTAATCCAGTCCACATGAACGCATACAAGGCAACAGGTAACGTCCGTCTGCCACTTCGCCTCGCATATTGTGACAGTATACACTATATTATTAAAAGTATTGGTATGCCTGCCTTTACACACACATGAGCTTTTTAATGGCATCCCAGTCTTAATCTGTAAGGTTCAATATTGAGTTGGCGCACCATTTGCAGCTATAACAGCTTCAACTCTTCTGGGAAGGCTGTCCACAAGGTTTATGCCTATGGGAATGTTTGACCATTTTTCCAGAAGTGCATTTGCGAGGTCAGGCACTGATGTTGAAGAGAAGGCCTGGCTTGCAGTCTGTACTCGAATTCATCCCAAAGGTGTTCTATCAGCTTGAAGTCAGGACTCTGTGCAGGCCAGTCAAAGTCCTCCACCCCAAACTCGCTCATCCATGTCCTTATGGAACTTGCTTTGTGCACTGGTGCGCAGTCATGTTGGAACAGGAAGGGCCAACCCCAAACTGTTGCCACAAAGTTGGGAGTATAAAATTGTCCAAAATGTCTTGCTATGCTGACGCCTTAAGAGTTTCTGTCACTGGAACTAAGGGGACAAGCCCAACCCCTGAAAAACAACCTCACATCATAATCCCCCCTCCACCAAATCATTTGGACCACTGCACAAAGCAAGGTCCATAAAGACATGGATGAGCAAGTTTTGGGTGGAGGAACTTGACTGGCCTGCACAGAGTCCTGACCTCAACCCGACAGAACACCTTTGGGATGAATTAGAGCAGAGACTGGGAGTCAGGCATTCTCGTCCAACATCAGTGCCTGTCCTCACAAATGCGCTTCTGGAAGAATGGTCAAACATTCCTACAGACATACTCCAAAGCTTGTGGGCAGAAGAGTTTAAACCGTTATAGCTGCAAAGGGTGGGCCAACTCATTATTGAACCCTATGGGCTAAGAGTGGAATACTATTAAAGTTCATGTGCGTGTAAAGGCAGGTGTCCCAATACTTTTGGTAATATAGTGTGTATATATACAGTTGTGCTCATAAGTTTACAAACCCTTGCAGAATTTATGATTTCTTGGCCATTTTTCATAGAATATGAATGAGAACACAAAAACCTTTCTTTCACTCATGGTCAGTGTTTGGCTGAAGCCATTTATTATCAATCACCTGTGTTTACTGTTTTTAAATCACAATGACAACAGAAACTACCCAGATGACCCTGATCAAAAGTTTACATACCCTGGTGATTTTGGCCTGATAACATGCACAAAAGTTGACACAAAGGAGTATGAATGGCTATTAAAGGTAACCATCCTCACCTGTAATATATTTGCTTGTAATTAGTGTGGGTGTATAAAATGTCAATGAGTTTGTGGACTCCTGACATACCGTTGCATCTTCCATCCAGTGCTGCACTGACGTTTCTGGATTCTGAGTCATGGGGAAAGCAAAAAAATTGTCAAAGGATTTGCGGGAAATGGTAGTTGAACTGTATAAAACAGGAAAGGGATATAAAAAGATATCCAAAGAATTGAGAATGCCAATCAGCAGTGTTCAAACTCTAATAAAGAAGTGGAAAATGAGGGGTTCTGTTGAAACCAAACCACGGTCAGGTAGACCAACTAAAGTTTCAGCCACAACTGAGCTTTTTGTCAAGAGGAATGGGCAGCTTTACCATCTGAGAAGATAGAGCCTCGTCCACAAATACCACAAAAGACTTCAAGCTGTTATTACTGTTAAAGGAGCAATATACGGTATTAAGTTACATTTTTGTCACGTACCTGGTGGTTGAGTCTGGCTTATGCGGGGGCAACCTCTCTTGCGGCCCTAGTTTGAGAGCCCCTGGTAGTGCAGACAGGGAGCTCCGGAGCACAGGGGGGCATGAGGGCTGGACAAGTCGCTGATGGCAGGTATAGGTCCACTGAAGCTTGTGCAGGCTGAAGGATAGTGGTACAGTTTGGGTCGGCAGCTGGCGCGCGGTGCAGTACAGAGGGATCAGGCAAACGGATGGTTGGGTACAAGCTAAGTCGGTAACGTGCAGGCGGCTGAAGTACAAGGGAGCAGGCAGAAGAGTAGTCGTAAACAATCCGGGGTCAGGGCAGGCAGATATCAGTAAAGTCCAAAAGAAAATCACAGAAGCAGGAAGTCTCTCAAGAGTAAACACAGGGGGGTCACAGGTGCAGGAAACGCTGTAGAATGGATAGCACTTGCTCACTGGTGCTGTCCGCTTAAATGGCTGCTATTGGCGCCATTGCCGGCGCACACCCGCACCGGCGCGCGCACACGTGCCCAGAAGCGTGCGAACGTGCATCATGCATACCACATGCAGCCGCCCATAGGCATGGCAATGCCCGAAGATGTCACCTTACATTGCCCCCCCTCCAAGGGGCAGCCTCCGGATGCCCAACCGGGCTCTCTTGGCCGTGTTGTTTCTCCAAAAAGTCTTGATAAGTTCCTGGGCATGTAGATTGCTTTCTGGTTCCCAAGAATTTTCCTCAGGCCCATATCCTCTCCACTTTACAAGGAACTGAGTAACTCCTGCCCTTCTCCTGCAGTCGAGGATGGACTCCACTTCAAACTCCTCCTCTCCATCCACCAACACCAGTTCCGGTGGAGCAGTTTTCCGTCCTGGAAACAGGTCCTTGGCAACCGGTTTGAGGAGGTGTACATGGAACACCGGATGGATCCGAAGTGAAGGTGGAAGGTCGAGCTAGTAGGCCACTTTACTAATTTTCCTCTTTACTAGGAGGGGTCCTATGTATTTCGGCCCTAGTTTCCTGGACAGGCAGGACAGCTTTAAGTTGGTGGTTGCCAACCAGACCCGATTGTCAGGCTGTAAGTCAAGTTCTCCCCGTCTCTTCCTGTCAAACACTTTCTTGTTGCCCTCCTGGGTCTGAGCAAGAGTTTCCTGTAGTAGTTTATTGTTGCTTTCCAGGAATTTGGTGATCTCCTGCGTGTCAGGGATTGCACTTTCCGGAAGCAAATTAGGCAGGAATGTGGGGTGGTAGTTGAGATTCGCCCAAAACGGAGACTGCTTGGTAGCAGAGTGGACAGAGTTGTTGTAGGCGAACTCAGCTAATGGCAACAAGGAGGCCCAGTCATCCTGAGAGTAAGAGGAGTAGCAACGGAGGTATTGCTCCAGGGTCTGGTTGGTCCTCTCTGTTTCGCCATTGGACTGTGGGTGATAGAGATGATGAGAAGGCTAGTTCAATCCCCAAAATAGAGGGCCTGCAGACCGGGGATGTGAACTGTACCCCTCTATCGGAAACAATATTTCTTGCAATGCCGTGTTGGCGAAAAACTTCCTTGATGAATATTTTAGCTGTCTCTGTAGCTGAGGGAGTGCCCTTCATTAGGATGAAGTGTGCCATTTTTGTGAGACGGTCGACCACCACGAAGATTGTTGTGAAGCTTGCAGATGGGGGCAACGCCACAATAAAGTCCATGGAGATTTGGGATCATGGGTGCTCTGGAATAGATAGTGGATTTAACAGGCCCCAAGCCTTAGTTCTCTCCATCTTATTTTGAGCGCAGGTAGGGCAGGTGCCTACGTAATTTTTGCAGTCCTCGCTCATGTGTCGCCACCACAAGGTGCGGGTAAGCAGTTCTACTGTCTTATGGTTGCCAAAGTGCCCGGCTAGGAGGTGGTCGTGGCAGAGTTCTAAGGCAGTCAGACGAAGCACTTCGGGCATAAAGATCCGAGTACCAGACCACCATAACCCGTCTTTTACAGAAAGTCCAGAGTCTGCGGATATAGTGGAGCAGGCCAAAGTTTGCCTGATCCTAGGGGCTAGAAAGTCCTCCTGGATCAACAAGAAGCTGTGTGCGGGCAGGATAGTATCGGGGGGAGATTCTTTCCGGTTTCATGGAACATCCTGGACAACGCGTCCGGTTGGACATTCTTGGATCCAGGTCGGTAAGTGATGTGTAACTGAAACCGGGAAAATAACAATGCCCAGCGAGCTTGGCGAGGCTTGAGCCTCTTGGCTGTTCTCAGGTATTCTAAATTCTTGTGGTCCGTGAAGACCAGGATCAGATGGATGGCTCCTTCCAGGAGATACCGCCATTCTTCTAGGGCGGATTTTATAGCTAAAAGTTCTGTCACCCACATCGTAATTTCTCTCGGGGGGAGAGAGCTTCCGTGAGAAGAAGGCAATGGGGTGTAAGGAAGACTTAGGCCCCTGTCTTTGGGACAAGGCCGCCCCGACTGCGGTCTCCGAGGCATCCACTTCCAAGATGTAGGGCAATGTGGAGTCGGGGTGCTTAAGAACAGGTGCTGACGTGAACAGTCTTTTTAGAGTTTGGAAGGCTGCTTGCGCTTCCGTGGTCCAGGCAAAATGGGTGTTCTGTTTGGTCAGCTGCGTTATTGGAGAGATGACTGCAGAGAATCCTCAAATAAATTTTCTATAAAAATTGGCAAAGCCCACAAAGCGCTGTACTGCTTTTTTGTCCACTGGTGCTGGCCAGTCAATAATAGCCGAGACCTTCTGGGGATCCATAGTAGTGCCGGTAGTGGAGATGTGGAACCCTAGGAAGGAGATGTCGGTGCGTTTAAAGGCACATTTTTTACCCTTGGCATACAGGCCATGTTGCCGAAGGCGGCTAAGTACACACTTGATATGCTTACGATGTTCTTCCAGGGAGGGGGAGAAGATGAGGATGTCGTCCAGATAGACCACTATGAATAAGTCAAGAAAGTCTCTGAAAACATCATTGACCAGGTGCTGGAAAGTGGCCGGGGCGTAACAGAGCCCGAAGGGCATGACCAAGTATTCAAAGTAGCCAAAGCGAGTCCGGAAGGCCGTTTTCCATTCATCCCCCTCCCGTATACGGATTAAGTTGTAGGCCCCACGAAGGTCCAACTGAAGAGCCGAGATGTTGGAATAACTTGGGTACCAAGGGCAGAGAATACCGGTTCTTGACCGTGATTTTGTTAAGGTCCCGGTAGTCAATGCATGGCCGGAGAGAATGATCTTTTTTTCTCTACAAAGAAAATCCCGGCTCCTGTGGGAGACGTAGAGGGTCGGATGAAACCCTTATGCAGATTCTCTTCAAGGTAGGCCTTGAGGGCCACTAGCGCCACTTCTGAAAGAGGGAATATTCTGCCGAAAGGGACCTCGGCTCCAGGTAACAGGTCTATTGGGCAGTCGTATGGCCTATGCGGAGGTAGGGTGTCTGCCTCCTTCTTGCTGAAAACATCCAGGAAGTCATGGTACACTTCGGGGACAGCAAGGCACGTTTCCTGGTCTGCATCAGGGTTCAGAGAGAGCACCGCTGGTGATGCCCCCTGGGGAGGGCTGGAGTCAGTGACCCAAACAATACGGAGACAGGAACTGAACTTCTCCGGTGTTGCAGTCAATGAGGGGGCTGTGAATTCGGAGCCATGGGAGGCCAAGGATCACTGGAAACAGTGGAGAAGCAATCACATCCAGTAATAGAAACGCAGAGTGGCCTTTGGCCATCCGGGCCAGCAGGGGGAAGGTCTCATGGGTCACTGTGCCGGACTTGATGATCGACCCGTCTGCCAATCGAATGGTAATTGGACGTTCCTTGGGCCGGAGAGGAATCCAATGCTGGGCGGAAAGAGAAAGATCAATAAAACAACTACATGCCCCCCGAGTCCAGGATGGCCGGAACTTGAATATTCCCGTTGGGAAGCTGCAGAGAGATGGAGAGAATACAGTGAGACAGAAGGCTCGGTAGAGATAGCACTTCCCCTAAGACTGGAGTTGGACACTTACCGGCCTTGGCGGGGCAGTTCCTTACTATGCCCTGCACCCCCACAGCAGAGGCACAGGTTGAGGGACATGTGCCTCTGTCGTTCCTCGGAGGAAAGGGATGGTTGGAGGAGCCCAATCTGCATGGGCTCGGGATGGTCTAGAGGAGAGGCGGAGGAGGTTACAACCAGACTTGGTCCTGGGTAGCGGGGCACTCGGGGAAGCATCCAGGTGGGTCGCAAGGATCCTGTGGCTCTCTCTGCCCTGCGTTCCCACAGGCAGCGATCGATTTGTATTGCCAGGTTAATTAAGGCGTCGAGGTTATGGGGTACTCTGACGCGTGCCAGCTCATCCTTGAGCGGCTCGGAGAGTCCCAGCCTGAACTGACAGCTGAGAGCAGGGTCGTTCCAGTTGGTGTCGGCGCTCCAGTCCCTAAACTCAGACACGTACTTCTCTGCAGTGTGACGGCCCTGTTGGAGGGCATGAAGTGCCTCTTCTGCAGTGGCTGCCTGGTGAGGGTCCTCGTATAGTTGGGCCATAGCATGGAAGAACCGGTCTAGCGTTGTGATCTCGGGAGCCTTCTGCTCCAACAGGCGATGGGCCCGGGCCTGTGGTTCATCCAGAGGAAGTGAGACACCAGGCCCACCTTGTAGTACAGCTCGCACGAATTGTGGAAGGCGCGGAACTTCCTGCGGTCCCCCGTAAACCGCTCAGGCATAGGCACCTTAGGCTCCGTGGGCAGAATCACTACAGTGCGGGGAGGCGTTTGGCCGCCACTGGCAGGGCTAGGAGATGCCAGGTCCCGAACTTTTCCAGACGGGTATATCCTTCCTGCAGGTTTTTTGAAGCTTGGGTTAAACCAGCAAGGTGTGCACATAGTTCCTCCTTGGGAAAGGGCCCCGGTGCAGACTCAGACATGGCTGTCCATTGCTGTCACATACCTGGTGGTTGAGTCTGGCTTATGCAGGGGCAACCTCTCTTGCGGCCCTGGTTCAAGAGCCCCTGGTAGTGCAGACAGGGAGCTCCGGAGCACAGGGGACACGAGGGATGGACAAGTCTCTGATGGCAGGTATAGGTCCGCTGAAGCTCGTGCAGGCTGGAGGATAGTGGTACAGTCCGGGTCGGCAGCTGGCGGGCGGTGCAGTACAGAGGGATCAGGCAAACGGATGGTCGGGTACAAGCTAGGTCGGTAACGTGCAGGCGGCTGAAGTACAAGGGAGCAGGCAGAAGAGAAGTCGTAAACAATCCGGGGTCAGGGCAGGCAGATATCAGTCCAAAGGATTAGCCGAGGTCACAGAAGCAGGAAGTTTCTCAAGAGTAAACCCAGAGGGGTCACAGGTGCAGGAAACGCTGTAGAACGGACAGCACTTGCTCCCTGGTGCTGTCCACTTAAATGGCCGCTATTGGCGCCATTGCCGGCACGCGCGCTACATGCGGTCGCGCACAGGTATACCAATGCCCGAAGGTGTCTCCTTACAATTTTGGTCTCATCACTCCAAATGACTTTGTTTGTGCCAGAAGGTTTGAGGCTTGTCTCTGTGCTGTAAGCGGGATACTTTGCGGCATTTGCATAGTAATGGCTTTCTTCTGGCGACTCGACCGTGCAGCCCATCTTTCTTCAAGCGCCTCCTTATTGTGCATCTTGAAACAGCTATATTACATGTTTTCAGAGAGTCCTGTATTTCACCTGAAGCTATTTGTGGGTTTTTCTTTGCATCCCGAACTATTTTCCTGACAGTTGTGGCTGAAATTTTAGTTGGTCTACCTGACTGTGGTTTGGTTTCAACAGAACCCCTCATTTTCCACTTCTTGATTAGAGTTTGAACACTGCTGATTGGCATTTGCAATTCCTTGGATGTCTTTATATATCCCTTTCCTGTTTTATACAGTTCAACTACCTTTTCCCGCAGATCCTTTGACAATTATTTTGCTTTCCCCATGACTCAGAATCCAGAAACGTCAGTGCAGCACTGGATGAAAGATGCAAGGGTCTGTCAGTAGCCCAGGAACTCATTGACCTTTTATATACACACACACTAATTACAAGCAAACAGATCACAGGTGAGGATGGTTACCTTTAATAGCCATTCAAACCCCTTTGAGTCAACTTGTGTGCATGTTATCAGGCCAAAATCACCAGGGTATGTAAACTTTTCATCAGGGTCATTTGGGTAGTTTCTGTTGTCATGATTTAAAAAGAGTAAACACAGTTGATTGATAATAAATGGCTTCAACCAAACACTAAACACGAGTGTAAGAAATGTTTTTGTATTCTCATTCATATTCTCTGAAAAATGGCCAAGAAATCATAAATTCTGCCAGGGTATGTAAACTTATGAACACAACTGAAATAGACTCATACGTCTATTTCCCAAAGACAACCTCTGGATATGACGCTGAGCACTTGCATTCATCTTCTTTGGTCGACCATGGTGAGGCCTGTTCTGAGTGGAACCTGTCCTGTTAAACCACTGTATGGTCTTGGACACTGTGCTGCAGCTCAGTTTCAGGGTCTTGGCAATCTTCTTATAGCCTAGGCCATCGTTATATATAGAGCAACAATCCTTTTTTTCAGATCCTCAGAGTTCTTTGCCATAAGGTGCCATGTTGAAATTCCAGTGACCAGTATGAGAGAGTGAGAGCGATAACACCAAATTTAACACTCCTGCTCCCCATTCACACCTGAGACCTTGTAACACTAAGGAGTCACGTGACACAGGGGAGGGAAAATAGTTAATTGGGCCCAATCTGGACATTTTCACTAAAGGGTGTACTCACTTTTGTTGCCAGCGGTTTAGACATTAATGGCTGTGTGTTGAGTTATTTTGAGGGAGCAGCAAATGTACACTGTTATACAAGCTGTACACTCACTACTTTACATTGTAGCAATATGTCATTTCTTCAGTGTTTTCACATGAAAATATACAATAAAATATATAAAAAAATGTGAGAGGTGTACTCGCTTTTGTGAGATACTGTGTGTGTGTGTATACACTGGGTACGGAAAGTATTTAGACCCCCTTAAATTTTTCACTCTTTGTTATATTGCAGCCATTTGCTAAAATCATTTAAGGCCATTTATTTTCCTCATTAATGTACACACAGCACCCCATATTGACAGAAAAACTGAAATATCACATGGTCCTAAGTATTCAGACCCTTTGCTGTGACACTCATATATTTAACTCAGGTGCTGTCCATTTCTTCTGATCATTCTTGAGATGGTTCTACACCTTCATTTGAGTCCCGCTGTGTTTGATTATACTGATTGGACTTGATTAGGAAAGCCACACACCTGTCTATATAAGACCTTACAGCTCACAGTGCATGTCAGAGCAAATGAGAATCATGAGGTCAAAGGAACTGCCTGAAGAGCTCAGAGACGGAATTGTGGCAAGGCACAGATCTGGCCAAGGTTACAAAAATAATTCTGCTGCACTTAAGGTTCCTAAGAGCACAGTGGCCTCCATAATCCTTAAATGGAAGACGTTTGGGGCGACCAGAACCCTTCCTAGGGCTGACCGTCCAGCCAAACTGAGCTATCGGGGAGAAGAGCCTTGGTGAGAGAGTTAAAGAAGAACCCAAAAACCACTGTGGCTGAGCTCCAGAGATGCAGTCGGAAGATGGGAGAAAGTTGTAGAAAGTCAACCCTCACTGCAGCCCTCCACCAGTTGGGGCTTTATGGCAGAGTGGCCCGACGGAAGCCTCTCCTCAGTGCAAGACACATGAAAGCCGCATGGAGTTTGCTAAAAAAACACCTGAAGGACTCCAAGATGGTGAGAAATGAGATTCTCTGGTCTGATGAGACCAAGATAGAACTTTTTGGCCTTAATTCTAAGCGGTATGTGTGGAGAAAACCAGGCACTGCTCATCACCTGTCCAATACAGTCCCAACAGTAAAGCATGGTGGTGGCAGCATCATGCTGTGGGGGTGTTTTTCAGCTGCAGGGACAGGACGACTGGTTGCAATCGAGGGAAAAATGAATGCGGCCAAGTACAGGGATATCCTGGACAAAAACCTTCTCCAGAGTGCTCAGGACCTCAGACTGGGCCGAAGGTTTACCTTCCAACAAGACAATGACCCTAAGCACACAGCTAAAATAACGAAGGAGTGGCTTCACAACAACTCCGTGACTGTTCTTGAATGGCCCAGCCAGAGCCCTGGCTGAAACCCAATTGAGCATCTCTGGAGACCTAAAAATGGCTGTCCACCAACGTTCACCATCCAACCTGACAGGAGAGGATCTGCAAGGAGGAATGGCAGAGGATCCCCAAATCCAGGTGTGAAAAACTTGTTGCATCTTTCCCAAAAAGACTCATGGCTGTATTAGATCAAAAGGGTGCTTCTACTAAATACTGAGCAAAGGGTCTGAATACTTAGGACCATGTGATATTTCAGTTTTTCTTTTTTAATAAATCTGCAAAAATGTCAACAATTCTGTGTTTTTCTGTCAATATGGGGTGCTGTGTGTACATTAACCACTTGCCGACTGCCGAACGCAGTCTGAAGGTGACAGAGTGGCTCGTTATCGCAAACTGCCGTCATATGACGAAGGCACCCTTGCATGTTCACTGTGTCTGGGGGGGGGGGGGCCAGGGAGCGGGTACGGCGGACTCAATCGCTGCTGGCTACCCACGATGGCCCCCCCCCGCAGTGAGAGAACGGAGGTCCGTGTAAGTAAACATAGATCTCCGTTCTCATAGAGGGGGAAGGGCGGTGATCACAGGCTTCCTCTATATGGAAGCCGTGATCATCCCCTTTCCCCAGCCAAGGCAGCCCACTTACAGTTAGAACACGCCTAGGGAACACAGTTAACCCTTAGAGCACCCCTGCAGGTTAACCCCTTCACTGCCAGGTTAACCCTTCCCCTGCCAGTCAAACACTAATACAGTTAGAACACGCTTAGGGAGCACAGTTAACCCTTAGAGCGCCCCCAGGTTAACCCCTTCACTGCCAATGACATTTACATAGTAATCAGTGCATTTTTATAGCACTGATCGCTGTATAAATGCCAGTGGTCCCAAAAAAGTGTCAAAATGGTCCGACATGTCCGCTGCAATATTGCAGTACCGCTAAAAATCGCAGATCGCCGCCATTACTAGTAAAAAATAAAAAAAATTAAAAAAAACCAGAAATTAATTCTCATCGTCTGTAAACGCGGCAACTTTTGCGCAAACCAATCAATAAACGCTTATTACGATTTTTTTAAACAAAAATATGAGGAAGAATCTAAATCGGACAAAACCGATGGAAAAAAATGTTCTTTTATATTTTTTTTTGGATTTGTATTTTAGCAAAAAGTAATAAATTTGGGTTTTTTTGCAAAATTGTCACTCTTCTTTTGTTTATAGCGGCAATCAGAAATGACGCAGAGGTGATCAAATACCACCAAAACAAAGCTCTATTTGTGCGAAAAAAAGACGCAAATTTTGTTTGGGTACAACGTCGCACGACCGCACAATTGTCAGTTAAAGCGCCACAGTGCCGAATCGCAAAAAGTGCTCTGGTCCTAAAGTGGGAAATCTTTCCGGGGCTGAAGTGGTTAATGAGGAAAATAAATGAACTTAAATGATTTTAGCAAATGGCTGCAATATAACAAAGAGTGAAAAATTTAAGTAGGTCTGAATACTTTCCGTACCCACTATATATATAATAATGTGACAGCAGGCAGGTAAAGACACCTGGTTGCGTGCAGGATGGCAGGTACATTTGCCCTAGATTTAAAGTGTATACAGACTTATACCACTAGGGGGAGTGCTGGGAGTCTTGCAGGAGTAGAGGTAATGAGCCCAGCTGAGGTGAGCTGGCTCATTAATGCTTCTACAAGAACTCCCAGCAGGCATATCCTGAAGCGATCTCTCTTAGAAATACCTCCACCAAGACGATAGCCAAAGAGCTATTTCTGGTCTTCAGCCATGTGGGTATTTGTAAGGAATTGCTTACAGACCAGGGTACCCATTTATGTCCAGGGTAATGAAAGAGTTGTGCAAGTTGTTCAAAGTGACACAATTACGTACATCCATGTATCACCCTCAAACAGATGAGTTTGTTGAAAGGTTCAACAAAACCCTAAAACAAATGTTAAAAAAGGTGGTGGATCGAGATGGAAAGAATTGGGACTGTTTAATACCCTACTTGATGTTTGCTATTCGGGAAGTACCACAATCCTCTACTGGGTTCTCGCCCTTTGAGTTACTCTATGGGAGACACCCAAGAGGGCTGTTGGATATCGCCAAGGAAACTTGGGAAAGTGAGAGTTCTCCCCACCCGAGTGTGATTGAGCATGTTGCTCTGATGAGATATGATAGGATTGCACAGGTAATGCCAATCATGAAAGAACACTTGGCCTAAGAGCAGTTAGCACAGCAAAGGGTGTATAACCGCAAGGCCAAGACCAGTACTTTTTTGCGGGATAGGGTGTTGGTACTAATCCCTATGGTCGAAAGCAAATTCCTGGCCAAATGGCAGGGCCCATATGAGATAATTGAACAAGTGAGTGAGGTGAACTACAGGGTCAGACAACCAGGACGGCAAAAGCCCAAACAGATATACCACATTAATCTGTTGAAAGCCTGGAGGGATAGGGAATCCCTAGTCACAGAAACCTTGGTATCACCGATTCAGTCTGATTGCTTAATTCCTGAGGTGGGAATAGCAGTCACCCTATCGAAACCAAAAAAACAGGAGGTGAAAGAGTTTGTGCTCCGCAACAAAGAGGTGTTCTCTGAGCTGCCGGGACAAACATCTGGGGTAGAGCATGACATTATCACCCCGCCAGGAGAAAGAGTGAAACTCAAACCTTATCGAATACCGGAGGCCCGACGGGAGGCAATACGTGGGGAAGTTCAACGAATGCTTGAATTAGGTGTGATAGAAGAGTTCCAGAGTGACTGGTCCAGCCTGATCGTTTTAGTGCCCAAACCCGATGGGAGCTGGCGATTTTGTAACTATTTCCGGCAGTTGAATAAAGTTACAAAATTTGACAACTTCCCCATGCCACGCATAAATGAACTGATCGACCGGCTGGGAACAGCCCGATATATGACGACCCTTGATCTCACCAAGGGGTATTGGCAAATTCCCCTAGCTGAATTAGCAAAGGAGAAAACGGCAGTTGTAGCATAGAAGAATGCCGTTTGGGTTACAAAATGCACCAGCCACATTCCAGCGAAAAATGGACAAAATTCTGAGGCCCCATACTTGGACGATGTGATTATCCACAGTACGGATAGGGCCTCACATCTGCCAAAAGTGCAAGCCGTACTAGACTCCATAAGGGAAGCTGGGTTCACGGCCAATCCAAAAAAGTGTACCATTGGACAGGAAGAAACCAAATATTTGGGGTACACTATTGGGAGGGGAGTAATAAAACCCCAAGTCAACAAAGTGGAAGCCATAGAGAGTTGGCCGTGCCCCAACAGCAAGAAGCAGGTTCGAGTGTTCCTCAAAATTGCTGGATACTATCGATGATTCATTCCTCACTTTGCTTCGCAGGCGGTGCCCCTAACCAACCTGACAAAAGGGAAAGAGTCTGCCATGGTGAAATGGACCCCGGAGGCTGAAGCAGCCTTCCAAGCTTTAAAAAAAGCCTTATGTAGCCAACCAGTGCTGTACTCCCCTGACTTCACTAAGGACTTTGTGGTACAGACTGATGCGTCAGACGTAGGTTTAGGAGCAGTGTTGTCCCAGGTCTGGAAGGGGGAAGAGCACCCAGTCATTTATCTCAGCGGGAAACTGAAACCCCATGAAGAGAATTATGCCACCATTGAGAAAGAGTGTCTAGCGGTGAAGTGGGCGTTAGACTCCCTTCGATATTATTTGCTGGGTAGACATTTTGACCTGATTACGGACCACGCGCCCTTAAAATGGATGGCTCAAAACAAGGAGACCAACAGAAGGGTAAATAGGTGGTTCCTGGCTCAGAAGGAGTTTAACTTCACGGTGAAGCATCGCCCTGGTCTTCAAATGGGGAATGTAGATGCATTGACTCGGGTACCCGCATGCCTGACTGCGTGTGCTCCAAACACCAGTTGGAAACAAGAGGGGGGGTATGTGACAGCAGGCAGGTAAAGACGCCTGGTTGCGTGCAGGTTGGCAGGTACATTTGCCTTAGATTTAAAGTGTATACAGACTTATACCACTAGGGGGAGTGCTGGGAGTCTTGCAGGAGTAGAGGTGATGAGCCCAGCTGAGGTGAGCTGGCTCATTAATGCTTCTGCAAGAACTCCCAGCAGGCATAGGTGAGTGCTCCATCCTGGAACCAGTTTCTGTGACCATAGACTGGGGAGCGTAACACATCCTGTACACCGGGGGTTGGCAACCCGTCGATAGCAATCGACCGCGTGTGGGTGACGGGTTGATCGTCAACACGCCTTTGCTTTGCCAATCCCCGCACCTCTGCGCCAGCCTTCCCCTCATCCTCCTCCACTGCACGCTCACAACAAGCACAGCAGGAATTGGGAGGCAGCACAGCTCAGAACGATGGACGGGAGCTGGCCAAGTTAACTTTTCAAGTTAACTGGAAGGTGATTGGTTGCTAGGCGGTCCTAGAAACCAATCACCAGCTTGTTGACATGGAAAGCATCTCCGGCTACCGCTCTCTGTCCAGAGCTGTGATGTGTCCCACTTCTGTTCGGTGCACACCACTATAGGTAGGAGAATTATTCCACTGCTGCACTGACATTGACACTGCTGGGTTGGGGGAGACAGGCAGAGGCAGAGCACATTGCTGGGGAGGGGGAGGGGGGCAGGCAGGCAGGGGGTACTACTTGGGGGGAAGAGATGATGTGAAAGGGGAACATCCATGACCCTACTGCCACTGTCACCTGCCCTACTGCCACCAGTCACTGCCACTGTCACCTGCTCTACTGCCACCAGTCACTGCACATTTTCAGCTGCCCTATTGCCACCAGCCACTGCCCTACTGCCACCTTCCCTAGTGCCACCAGCCACTGCCCTACTGCCACCAGTCACTGCCACTGTCACCTGCCCTACTGCCACCAGCCACTGCCACCTGTCCTACTGCCACCAGCCACTGCCCTACTGCCACCAGTCACTGCCACTGTCCAATGTCACCTGCTCTACTGTCACCAGTCAATGCCATTGTCACCTGCCCTAATGCCACCAGTCACTGCCACTTGTCACCTGTCCTACTGCCACTGTCACCTGCCCTACTGCCACCAGTCACTGCCACTTGTCACCTGTCCTACTGCCACTAGTCACTGCCACTGTCACCTGCCCTATTGCCACCAGCCACTGCCCTACTGCCACCAGTCACTGCCACCTGTCCTACTGCCACTGTCACCTGCCCTACTGCCACCTGCCCTACTACCACAAGCCACTGCCACCTGCTCTACTGCCACCAGCTACTGCCATACTGCCACCAGTCACTGCCACTGTCACCTGCCCTACTGCCACCAGCCACTGCCCTATTGCCACCTGCCTTACTGCCACCAGCCACTGCCCTACTGCCACCAGCCACTGCCACCTGCTCTACTGCCACCAGCCACTACCTTACTGCCACAAGTCACTGCCACTGTCACCTGCCCTACTGCGACCAGTCACTGCCACTGTCACCTACCCTACTGCCACCAGCCACTGCCCTACTGCCACTGTCACCTGCCCTACTGCCACTGCCCTACTGACACCAGCCACTGCCCTACTGCCACTGTCACCAGCCCTACTGCCACCAGCCACTGCCCTATTTTTGTGGGTGCAATGCTTTGGCTCCTGCAAACTATTCCTCCAGCACCTGGTCCATACAGGTACAAGGTTTCAGCTATGAAGCTGGAGGAAGTATCATTGGGCTTCAAGTATGGTGATGTCAGGACAGGAACCAGAACCCCTTGATCCTGTAAATGGGGGAAACAGTTTGGAGGCAAGGGCATGTGATCAAAGGCAAATGGTCATAGGGGTCATGATCAAATGTTTGCATTCACATAGCTTTATTTGATTCATTGTTTGAGGGGACAGCCAATATTAATTTGTAGTCTGTTGCCTGCTGTCAGAGCATGGGGAGGAAGAGGGAATGTAGTGGTCATGTGACCACAACTACACCTTCATAAGATAATTGTTCAATAAGCTTCTCTTTAAACAAATCTATCCACAGTGTACTAACTTGATAAGGACAATGACTCTTTGCTATACTCCTCTATATCATGAGCCACATGAACACACTTTTTGTTTTGCATTAAGTGGTTGTTGGTACTGTGTACCTGGGTTTGTTATTAGTAGTATACCCCTGATCGGGTTTCTTTTGTTTTTGTATATTATTTTTGAAAACTGAATAAAAAGATTTGAGAAAAAGAAATATCTATCCACAGAAAATATAAGCACAATACCATTTACAAAATTTAATTTATATAATCAAGTTTCCTTTGTAAAAATATTAAAAAGAGAATTATGTGTGAGCTGACATTTGTGTAAGGATTACAACTGTGTAATCCCCCTTAAAGGCTTCAGTTAGTATTCATACAGTTACTACAAGACTATTGTAAATGACAGAGCTTTGTAGGACAGCTGAATATATGTCTGCCTAGGCCACGCTGTTTGGAGGCCTGTTGTTTTTTTGGCATGACTATGATTGCTTGACATTAATTATATGGTTGACCAAGATATAAGGAAGGGCCAACAAATCTTCAAAAGGCAGAAAATGGGTTTTCCCCTCCAAACGTTACTATAACATGCAATTTTAATCCTCCAAACCCAATACTACTTGAAGTTACTTTGTGTATAGTATGTGCACGGAACACCTGTGCAATCCGTGCCCTTTACATGGGTGTATTGATAGGTATGCCTGGGTATTCATCTAAGGGGTTAAAAAATTGTAACTATAGTGGAAAACTCAAGTCTCCAGATTGTCATTGCACTCTATTGAATGTATGGTTTATTGTGAAATTTTAGAACTGTATCACAGATCCGTAATATTTACTCCAGCTTCATAATGAAGGACCATTGCATGGTGCAGAAAATATCTGATTCATGCATTCTTCTCTACGATAGCCTAATAAACCTCAGATGGTTTCTTTATTTGGATGAGGCTGGAACACATTTTCTTGTTTTGTTCCTTGTTTGGTAGTAAAATGATTCTGTGTTATTCTTTCAATTATTTGTAGCGCCCACAATAGTTTCTTAGGCTTGTCCTTTGGATTACTTAAAGAGTAACTCCACATTTGTGGGAAAAATATAGCTAATAAAAAAAAAAAATCCATTATAATCTTTCAGGAAATACGAAGTCCAGTAACATTCCTGGAACTTTGGTATCAAGCTCTCTAAATGCACAGGATTCTCTTTACAATCTTTTCTTTCCTTTCTTAAATTTTCAATCTTTTTCGGATGTGTTTCGTAAACCTCAATTTGTTATTTTGGAAATGGTTTTATGAGTTGGGAATACGTTACTATCTAGGGCAGGGGTTTCCAATCTTTTTATACAAAGGGCCAGTTTTTTGTCCTTCAGACTTTAGGGGGGCTGGACTGTGATCAGCAGGATTGGACATTTTCCTGGCATCAGTGGGAATAAACATTGCCACATTTGGTATTATGGGAAGGAACAGTGCCCCATTGTTGGTATCATTGGGAGGAATAATACCCCATTGTTGGTGTCAGTAGGAGAAATGGTGCCCCATTGTTGATGTCAATTGGCAAAATAGTGTCTCTGTAACGTTTGTCACGTACCTTGATGGAGAGACTGACTTCCGTATGAGGAGACCTCTCATTCAACTCTGGCTCAGGGACCACTGGAATGGATACAGTAGCCCTATGAGTGCAGCGGGGTAGGAGTGCCTGTGGAAGTCGAAGTGGCTGGCAAGATTCCAGGTGCAAGTTTCATCGGATAAGCTGGATATGATGACAGCTTGATGGAGGTGAAATAGATGCAGATTAGCAGTCCCAGGTACTGGATGCAGGTTCAGCAATAGGCTGGAGCAGGGTGAGACAAGCCCCAGTGAAGACAAGGTATCAGGTACATCAGACGGCAGGCAGAGAATGGTCAAAGAACAGGCAAAAGGTCAGCAACAGGTTAGCAGGTAATAATAGTCTCTTAAGCAAGGTCAGGCAAGCCGGGGTCATGATTGGAGGAGGCAGGATAGTCAGGATAAGCCAGATCTTTCATGTATAGCAGATACAGGTACACAGGGACTCAGGTATAGCTGCAGATCAGACAGCACCGTACAAGTCCAGCTGCTGTCTTTTTAAAGGGCTATTGGTGCTAATCCCCGCTAGTGAGCGTGCGCCCAGGGCATGCGCACACGTACAAACCAGTGTCCAATTTGGAGAATTCCTGTAGGGACCCACGCGCACATGCGCACACGCCTGCGTGACCGTAGTTCAGTAATACGTCCCTGACATTGTCCCCTCCCAATGGGCGGCCTCCGGATGACTAGCTGGACACGTTTTTCTGGATGAGCAAGGAAAAGGCCTAGACTAACCTTCTTGACATTACTCTCTGGCTTCCAGGAATTATCCTCTGGATCGTATCCCTTCCATTTAATTAGGAACCTGGTTCCATCTCTTCCTGCAATCTACAATGGCCTCCACCTCAAACTCCTCATTACCATCGACCAAGACAGGTTTTGGTTGTCTCAACCTTCTGTCAGGAAAGGGATCTGGTATTGCAGGTTTCAGCAAAGAGACATCAAATACAGGATATATGGAAGTAGTCCGGTAAAGAAATTTCATACGATACCTCGTTGATCTTCTTAACCGGAAACGGACAGATAAACTTGGGTGCCAGCTTCTTGGATGGACAGGATAACCGGAGGTTGGTAGCAGAGAGCCATACCTTGTCGTCAGGCTGTAGATTCAGCTCCCCTCTCTTTTTCCTGTCAAACGCCTTCTTGTTATCCGCCTGTACCTTTGCTATTGCTTCCTGTAAAATCCTGTGATTCTGGAGAAGGAAATCCACAGTGTTCTGGACTGCTGGAACCACGGATTCAGAGATGAAGTCAGGCAAAAAAGATGCATGGAATCTGTAGTTGGCAAAGAAGGGGGATTGCCCTTTAGCATTGTCATACATAAATTCTGCCAGCGGCAGTAAATATACCCAATTGTCTTGGACAAAAGATATGAAACAACGAATATACTGTTTGAGAGTTTTGATTGGCTCTTTCTGTTTGCCTGTTGGTTTGGGGGTCATATGCTGATGAAAGTGCCAACTTGATCTCCAGGACTCCACATAAAGCTCTCCAGAAGCGTGAGGTAAATTGTACACCCCTATCTGACACAATGCTGGCAGGAACTCTATGCAATCTCACAATTTCTCTTATGAATACACGTGTGGTCTCCATAGCCATTGGGGTACTCTTCAGGGGCACGAAGTGGGCCATCTTAGATAACCGGTCCAAGACTACAAAAATTGCCGTACAGCCTTCAGAAGGTGGAAGTTCTATTATAAAATCCATGGTTATCATCTTTCATGGTCTATCAGGGACAAGCAAAGGTTTTAACAGACCCCAGGCCTTGCTTCTTGGCGTCTTGCTCCGGACACAGATAGGACAGGAATTTATGTATTCTTTGCAGAATTCTTCCAGATTAGGCCACCGGAATGTGCGTCTCCCTAGTTCCAGTGTCTTATGGACACCAAAATGGTCGGCCAAGGGATAGTCATGGAGCAATTTCAGGACCTCCAGTCGTAACCCTGCAGGGACAAAGATTTGGCTTCCTCTCCACAATAACCCATCTCTAGAAGTCATAGTAATTCCTGCAGGACTAGGCAGGTTAGCGGACACTTGCTTGATCTGGGACAGAAGATCTGATAGTAAGAGCAGAAAGTTGCCTGCTGGTAAGATGGTATCTGGAACTGTAAAGTCTTTGGGATCATTGTAAATGCTGAAGATTGCGTCTGGCTTGACGTTCTTTGATCCCAGCCGGTAGGTGATGTGGAAGGAATAATGTGAAAAAACAACGCCCAGCGGGCTTGTCGGAGTTTCAGCCGCTTGGCAGCTCTCAAGTACTCTAAGTTCTTATGGTCAGTGTATATAAGGATGAGATGGGCAGCACCCTCCAGCAGATATCTCAACTCCTCTAAAGCTGCCTTGATGGCCAGTAATTCCCGATCCCCAACATCGTAATTCCTCTCCGCTGGGGAGAGTCTCCGTGAGAAGAATGCCACAGGGGTGCATTAGGTCTTTCATACCTTGTCGCTGGGAGATAACTGCTCCTACTGCTGATTCCGATGCATCAACCTCCAGGATGTATGGTAGTGCAAGGTCTGGGTGACTGAGAATTGGTGCTGAGGTGAAAAGTTTTTTCAGCATGTCGAAAGCGTTCGGTGCTTCAGCAGGGTTCCAATGGAATGAAAGTGTCATTTTGTCAGTGGCATAATGGGGGGGGGTGATAATAGCAGAAAATCCTTTGATAAATTTTCTGTAAAAGTTTGCAAACCCCACGAAATGTTGTGCCCCCTTTTTGTCTGCAGGTACGGATCATTCAAGTATGGTAGACACTTTCTGCTGGTCCATCTCAATCCCTGCTGGTGAGATGACTAGACCCAGGAACTGGATACTATTTCATTCAATTTCACACTTTTCTGGTTTTGTGTAAAGTCTGTGTTGGCGGAGTCTGTCTTCGGTGTTGATCCAGAGACCCTGAGAAGATCAGAATATCGTCCAAATAGACGATTATGAAAATGTCCAGAAAATCTTTGAACACATTGTTAATGAAGTGTTGGAATGTGACAGGAGTGTTACAAAGGCCAAAGGGCATGACTAGATATTCAAAATGGCCAAACCTGGTCTGAAAAGCTGTCTTCCACTCATCCCCCTTCCGAATGCGGATCAAGTTCTAGGTCCCTCTTAAATCCAACTTGGTGAAGATGTTGGCAGTTTGGAACAGCTCAGGCATCAACGGAAGGGGATAGTGATTCTTTACGGTTATTTTGTTCATCTCCTGATAATCCACACATGGCTGTAGTGATTGGTCTTTCTTAGTTACAAAAAATATTCCTGCCCCTGCTGGTCACGTGGATGGGGGCGGATAAAGCCCTTTTCAAGGTTTTCATTAACATATTCTTTTAAGGCTTTTTGCTCCCGTTCAGATAGCAGAAAAATTTGCCCAAATGGAATCTCGACCCTGGGAAGGAGCTCTATCGGACAGTCATAGGGGCGGTGGGAGGGCAGTGTATCAGCTCCCTTCTTGCTGAAGACATCGATGAACTCATGATAAGGGGTTGGCACAATCTGTAGTATGTTCTGATCTGAGTCCAGACATAAAAGTGTGTCAGGTCTCTCGGTAGGTTTAAGCACACAATGTCTCTGACAATAAGAGAACACAAACTTGATCTTCCCAGATATCCAGTCAATTTGGGGGTTGTGTGTCTGCAGCCAGAGGAGGCCTAAGATGACCGAGAAAGTGGGGAAGAGATGGCGCCCAGACTTAGTAGTTCCTTGTGCTGATCAGATGAAACAGACAATGGGGGTGTTTCTTGTGTCACCAGTCCAGACTTTATGCAGGAGCCATCAGCCAAGAAAACAGAGTCTGTGGGTCTTTGGTTGCAGAGGAATGTGCTGCTGGGTGGCAAAGTTTAAGTCTATGAAGCAGCTGCATGCTCCAGAATCAATTATGGCATTGACTGAGATTGATGCTTCTGGGAACTGGAATGAGAGTGGCAAAGCAAGGTGAGAAACATTGGCAGATAAGGTTGACAGGTTAGCTGGAACAGGATAGGAACACTTACGGAAGCTTTGAACAAAGTTACCAGCTTCTCCACAGTAAAAGCATAAGTTGTTCTGCCAGCGGTGTAGTCGCTCTTCAGGAGACAGTGTTGGACGCATTAGGCCCAATTGCATGGGCTCAGGCATCTCAGGTGCAGAGCTGACTGGGACCTAACTGACAGGAGTGGAGCTGAAAGAAGCAGGAACAGGAGCTCTTGGTGTCATCCATACAGGACGAGTCTGCTGGGTAGATATCTCCAAGCGCCACTCACGAAGCCGGTGGTCAATCTGTATAGATAGAGCAATCAGACCTTCAAGGGAGTTGGGAACTCCAACTCAGGCCAGTTCATACTTCAATCCTTCAGAGAAACCCATGCGAAATTGGTGTTGCAGAGCTGCATCATTCCACTTGGTGTCCGTGCTCCAGAGCCTAAAGTCTGTGACATAGTCCTCGGCCGATCTACAACCCTGCTGGAGTACGTGAAGAGCAGATTCTGCCTTAGTCATCATAAAGTTCAGCCATGGCATCAAAGAATGTTATCATAGTTTGTATGTACACAATGTTCGTCTCTAGCAACCGATGAGCCCAGGTCTGGGGTTCACCTTGTAACAGGGAGATGATAAACCCGACCTTGGTAACTTCCAAAGAAAAAGTGTGGGGTTGCAGAGCGAAGTAAAGCTGACAGGCGTTGTGGAACGCACAAAACTGGCTTTGGTCACTGGAAAACCTTTCAGGCGTGGGGACCCTGGGTTCAGGTGGTAACATCACCACAGAGGGAGAAGCAACAGTCTGTGAGGTTGGAGCTGCTGGCGCGGTACCCTCAGGAGCCAGGGTCTGCACACGTTCTTACAGTCTGGTATAGTCCACTTGGAGATTCTGTATGGCTTGTGTGAGAGCTGCAAGGTGTTGGCAAATCTCTTACATAGATGTGGTTCCTCCTGCAGGCTCAGACATGGCTGTCTGATACTGTAATGTTTGTCACATACTTTGATAGAGAGCCTGACTTTCGTAGGAGGAGACCTCTCTTACAACTCTGGCTCAGGGACCACTGGAATGGAGACAGTAGCCCTATGAGCGCAGCGGGGTAGGAGTGCCTGTGGAAGCCGCGGTGGCTGGCAGGATTCCAGGTGCAGGTTTCACCGGATGAGCTGGATATGATGACAGCTTGATGGAGGTGAAATAGATGCAGATTAGCAGTTTCAGGCACTGGATGTAGGTTCAACAGTAGGCTGGAGCAGGATGAGACATGCCGGGTCAAGACAAGGTATCAGGTACATCAGACGGCAGGCAGAGAATGGTTAAAGAACAGGCAGAAGGTCGGCAACTGGTTAGCAGAAAATAATAGTCTCTTAAGCAAGGTCAGGCAAGGTGTATGGTTAAGTACGCCCCTCTGAATGAGGCCTAAGTTACAAGACTGGCTGCACAGAATTACAAAAACTTTGGCAGGTAAAACACTGAACATATGTATTCCATATGTTTTTTTTTCTGTTTGCTTCAATTATTGTTCACCTGCGATGGCAGCATGTGTTCCTGTTTGCTAAATCAATCCCATTGTTTGCATCTTCACGTGCATAGGTACCTAACATGATGAGAAATCTCTGCAATGGAGCATTTGATGAGCCCTTTCACTGTGCATGCATTAAACTGTCTGTCTGTTGAGTGGATGGAAAAGTTATGAACTTTTTAAGTGTTCAGTGAACCATAGGAAGATTGGCAAATGTTCAGAAAGCTCTGCCCATCCAAGGCCAGAAATTAGTGATTTACCCCGACTATAATATAGTTTGTAGATGAGAAAAACAACACATGTTTATGTCATAGAAGACAGGCACACTTATTCCTACATAAATGTGCAGTTCACAGCATACAAAACATTAGTATCATATTAATGTGTATGATGGTATGCAGCCTGCTTGCTCTGGGCATTCAGCTGCTTAGTCATGCTATCTTTGCTTGCTTCAGGGTAGAGAGATGGGATGCAAATGTGAAAATGGGCAGCATACAATAACAGTGTAAAATGAGTGTGATAGTAATATATCACTTATATATACTCCTATATCACTTAAATTAATTGACAGCAAATTTTATTAACTATTTTTTAGAGAGGGTAAAAGAGACGTATGGCCAAAGGTTTTTTGGCCATACTTCTCTTGGGGGCCATAGTAGTACTATTATTTTTGTCCTGCCTGCTATCAGCTGATACGGCAGATCGGCTCCAGGCTCTGGAAGCATCCTGACAATATTGTCAGAATCCACCGAGCTGCCTGATTGACATCTGGCTCCGCCTCTTAGCACTTGGCTGAGAACCGGAGCCAGCTGCTCCCACCCCCTCCCCAGCCCAGCACTCACTCTAGGGTCAGAGCGGAGGGTGGTGACTGGAAATTGCAGGGCCTGATCCAATCAGATGTGATCGGTCCCACTAAGCAGACAGAACTGACTACTTTTTTCACTAGAGGGAGAAACAAGAAGGTTAACCCTGCATATTCCAGCAGAAGACCAAGATTCCTGAAAAGTTAGTTAACCACTTAGAAGCAGTGTATAGCCAAGCGGTAACATTAAGATGTTTATTTACTAAAACTGGAGCGTGCAAAATCTGGGGCAGCTCTGCACAGAAACCAATCAGCTTCCAGGTTTTATTCCAAAAGCTTAATTGAACAAACTAAAGTTTGAAGCTGATTGGCTACCATGCACAGTTTCAGCAGATTCTGAGTGCGCCACTTTTTTTAGTAAATCCCCCCCTAAGAGACTTTAGGGCCCACTTCATTGCCAGAAAGCAAAGGACAGAAGAATGTATAGGACAATATGCACTGATACTGCTGGACATAGCTGCCCAGATACACCAAAGGGAAAGAGGCCAAGTGGAACCGCCTGGTTGGGATGATGCAGTTAGATAGCTGAAGTAACAACTTGTAGATGAACTGCTGCCTGACAAGGTCAGAGAAACCTTACATGGGTAAGATAGAAGCAACTCCAATTTGAAGTTCCACCAGCAGTTAAAAGAAGCCATAGCATGTGAGAAGCAGAGGTGCACAGGCTTGGATGTACTCATGTCTGTTTTATGTGGGAAACTAATAGATCCTCCTGCAACCAAAAAATGGTTCCATGGGAAGTGGCCATGGGAGTTTCCATGGGAGGTTCCCCCCTTGTGGGGCCATCCAAGTGCTGAGGCTGTTGAGTTGAGCCTTCTCTAGTGAGACTACCCCAACTATATACAGAGGAGGCTGTTAAACTAGGAAGTCTTGCTGCTGGGAGTCAAGCAGTTGGGTGGCAAAGTGGAACAACTCCACATCAAAGAGTCAAAGGTATGGATAAAGAAGCTGAAAAGATAGAAACATCATCTATGTATGGGAAGAGTATAACTGGACAGAGACACAGAGCTAGAATCCAGTATTTGTACTTGGGGACAATGCTAGTCCAACATAAAGCACACACCAGCAGGGAAAATTGCAAAACCTGTGGGAAGAAGTAATTGTCCTACAAGGAAGAAGAGTTACCCTACAACAGCTCATTCCAGGAGTGCCAGTCTATGATATACAGAGATGGAAACTGCTGAAGCCCATTGAGACTCTCAGAGAGCCTGATAAGGGGGGTTTTGAAAAATCAGTCCAAGTTTGGGAGCCGCAAACATCTTTGCTGCGAGAGGTTCAGTGGTGGCTGCCTCCATCTGTTACTCTATCCCCAAGACTCCCAGGAGAAGCCATGCATCCTGACTATATTACACAGGCCAGTGGTCACCCAACTCAGGTCTACTGCCCTTGTCCTCATCAGCACAGGATAAGAAGCTATGCCAGGAGATCCACCCCTGGCCAGGTACTCCCTCCCTATGTGGAGTGCATGTGACTTGGTATCTTTCATGGGAGAAGTCCACAGGCTCTGACCCACTAACCCCTAAAAACTATAACAGACCATCATCAAGGATAATGGTTCTGGTATAAATATTTGGGGGGTCCCCACAATTTTTTGTCATTCATGTTATAGGGTGTAATACAATACAAAAGTAACATTTTATAAAGGAAAAATCCCAGTAATTTACATTTCCCTGCAGACTTCTTTTGCCATTGGGACCCCCCAAAATCCCTCAAAATGCATACCAGCCCCTTAAGGATCTGATAAGGAGATATTTTAGGTGGGTGCTCATACATGCCATAAAAAAACAAGCTTGCAGGGAAATGCCTTTTGCTGGCAATTTAAATGGTATTTTTGTTTCATTTTAACCACTTTCAGACTGCCCGCCATCATTATACGGCAGTATTTTGCTGTTGAATACCGTTGTTGTGGTAGCAGATAGCTACCATAACTTTTTTAAACAGCCGGCGGCCCGCTTTCAGATAAAAGTGGTTTCTGCAGCGTATTCACCGCAAGATCACTTTTATCGGGAACGGAAGAGGTGCCCCCCGCCACTTTTCCCGCCAAGCTCGCGCACAGAAGGGAATGCATACATAAGTCGCGCCTGCATATGAGAATGATGTTCAAACTGCACGTCGTTCCAGTGAGAGTAATAATTCTAGCACTAGACCTCCTCTGTAACTCAAAACTGCTAACCTGTAGACATTTTTAAACGTCACCGATGGAGATTTCTACGTGTCAAAATTTGTCGCAATTCCACAAGCGGGCGCAATTTTGAAGCATGACATGTTGCGTATCAATTTACTCGGCACTCAAAAAAGTGAATCTTTTCCTAAAAAATCGTGCTTGTAAGACTGCCGCGCAAATATGGTGTGACGTAAAGTATTGCAACAACCGCCATTTTATTCTCTGTTTGGGGGTTCTAAGTCATTTTTATTTAAAAAAAACCTGATTTTAACTTGTAAACACCGAATCTCAAAAAGAAGCTCAGTCCTTAAGTGGTTAACCACCTCCCACCCGGCCACTGTATATATACGGCCGGTTGGGAGCTTCCCCGTTCTGACAGGACGTGTATTTACATGCTTCAGAATGGGAGCTCGCAGGGCGGCCACGCGGCGCGCTGCTGCTGGATCCTGTGATCAATATGATCACAGGATCCAGCTGAGCAGAGATCGGGATACGGGCGCAGTGACTGACAGCTTTCTGCATGATGAGGATTTCATGCAGAAAGCTGTCACAGATCGCCCCCCACACAGTGCTTCAAGCACACTGATACCCCTGTCCCCATACATATAAGTGTCCCCATAAAACAGCCCCCAAAACATCTGTATGACCCCCATCACATCTGTCACCATACACAAAACATCTGTCACAGTCCCCAAACATCTGTCTGTCCCCGTCACATCTGTCACCATACACAAAACATCTATATGTCCCCGTCACATCTGTCACAGTCCCCGTCACATCTGTCTGTCCACCAACACCAAATAAACTCCAATTTGGGTTTTTTTACCAAAGAAATGTAGCAGTATAATTTTTGGTCAAAATTTATGAAGAGAAATTACTTATTTGCAAAATTTTATAACGGAAACGCAGAAAAATGCATTGTTCTTGAAAATTTTTAGTCTTTTTTTAATTTATAGCGCAAAAAATAAAAAACCCAGGGGTGATTAAATACCACCAAAAGAAAGCTCTATTTGCGTGAAAAAAATGATAAAATTTCATATGGGTACAGTGTCGCATGACCGCGCAATTGTCATTCAAACTGCAACAGCGCTGAAAGCTGAAAATTGGTCCGGGAAGGAAGGGGGTTTAAGTGCCCAGTATTGAAGTGGTTAAATACCACTTTTGCTGTAGTATCTAATGTTTTAGGCCGGGCATTCTGTGGGTACAACCTAAATGTCTCTCAGCACAAAAGTTTTTCTAGCACTTGCCATCTTCAGTGCCAAGCCAAGCATTTTCATGCTTCTAGCCACACTAAAGCTTTTCTAAGAGTAGGAGATATTATTATAATATTGTAAGGAAACCAGTGCAGCTTCATATTCCTGTGACAACTGGGTGACCTAACACAGAATACCACAATCAAAATCCTTCACACTTCAGAAGACTTCAGATGTAAACAAACTGGGATATGTTTGAAACCAGTTCATTTTCCAAATCCTATTCTAACCAGCAAGACAAATAGATAATGGGTGGCAAAATTGCAGTCTCACATAGTCTTTTTGTTGGAATACATTGTTCATGTATTTTGTGCAACAACTACATCCGCCAGTAGATGGCAGTGTTTATAAGTTTGTGGCTGTTCTATGGTAAACTCTATGTCTTTTCTCTGTATAATAAAAGTTTCCTGTTTATAGTTAAGCAGCAAAGCCCATGTGAATTGTGCACTGTCTGTCTGTTTTGTAGGGCTATATATGTGATTTCTAACAGGTTATTGGCTCAGTCATAGCCAGCTACAGCAGATACGTGCAAGATTCAGCAATAGAAAGAAGACTGCAAAAGAATAAAAGAAAATGGCTAGTAACACAGCTGCAACAAAGCTTTCGTTGGTAAATCTGACAAACCAGAACTACTAGTCTTGGAAATTCAAAATGAAAATGCTGCTAATAGGATCAGATCATACATACAGTATGTAGGTGCGAAACTAGGGTTGCACCGATACCACTTTTTTACCACCGAGTACGAATACTGATACTTTACCTTAGGTAGTCACCGATACCGATTACCGATATCTATTTTTTGGTCATGTGACCATTTTTTAAAGGGAATGAAGATTTCTGTTAGTTTTCTTTATGGAATGAAGAATTGGAACTCCAAAAGACGTACAAAACAAATAAAATGCTTTTATTTGCTTGTCAAAAAGTTATGAAAGCTGAAATTGCACAGAACATGTTAAATTATAATGTCAATGACATGTAAACATCACAACAAGTTCACAACCAACCAAATGCAATACAGTTCTGTAGTTTAGGCATGAGGAGGAGCAAGAACACTAGAACAGTATCATTACACAACCCCTTGCTCCTCTGCATCCCCTTTACATTACACAGCTCCCTGCACCTCTGGGCTCCTTTACATTACACAACCCCTGCACCTCTGGGCCCCTTTACATTACACAGCCCCCTGCTGCTCTGGACCCCTTTACATTACACAGACCCCTGCTCCTCTGGACACCTATACATTACACTGCCCCCTGCTCCTCTGGACCCCTTTACATTACACAGCCCCCTGCTCCTCTGTACCCACTTACATTACACAGCCCCTTGCTTCTCTGGACCCCTTTACATTACACAAACCCCTGCACCTCTGGGCCCCTTTACATTACAGAGCCCCCTGCTCCTTTGGACCCCTTTACATTTCACAGACCCCTGCTCCTCTGGGCCCCTTTATATTACACAACCCCCTACACCTCTGTAACCCTTTACATTACACAGCCCCCTGCTCCTATGCATCCCCTTTACATTACACAACTCCCTATACCTCTGGGCCTCTTTACATTACACAGCCCCCTGTTCCTCTGCATCCCCTTTACATTACACAGCCCCCTGCATCCCCTTTACATTAGACAGCCCTCTGCTCCTCTGCATCCCCTTTAGATTACACAACCTCTGCACCTCTGGGCCCCTTTACATTACACAGTCCCTGCTCCTCTGCATCCCCTTTACATTACACAACCCCCTGCTCCTCTGGCATCCCCTTTACATTACATAACCCCCTGCAATTCTGGACTCTTTTACATTACACGGCCACCCCGCAGCTGTGTATTTTATTTGGGGGGGGGGGGTGTCACCTTGGAGGGATGAGTGCGGGTGGACCTGGTGGGTCCTAATATGTTTGTTTTTTTTTTTTTTTTTACTTTTCACATTTTTTTATTTTTTTTGGGGGGTGACCTTGGAGGGGTGAGTGCGGGTGGACCTGGGAGGTCTTACTATGTTTGTTTGTGCTTTTTTTTTTTTTACTTTTTACATTTTTTCATTTTTTTATTATTTTTTGGGGGGTGGGGTCTTTGGTGAGATATCAGAGGTCTAAACAGACCAGAAACAGAGCTTATTGAAATCTGCAAGCCCTCTTGAACAAGGGGGACCTCAGATCCTGACCCCCGCATGTGAATGAGTCATGGGGTACATTGTACCCCTACCCATTCACCAAAAAAGAAGTGTAGAGTTATAAAAAACAGTATGCAGTTTTTGACAAGTCCTTTATTAAAAATGTCTTCTTCTCCTGCTGCTTCTTCTTTCTTCCTCCAGTCTTTCTCCATCTTCTCCTTCCCCGCTTCTTCTTCTCGTATTCTCCTTCTTTTTTCAGTCTTCCTCCACTTCTTCCTTTCTCTTGTCGTCTTCTTCTCTGTCCTCTGCCTCCTGACCAGAGGCGACTCCCAGGATGGGCGGTCTTGAGTATGACAATTATTTTATAGGTAAGGGCGGGGCCACCTGGTGATGTAAATGGGTGACCCGCCCCTCTGACATCACATGGCATCAGAAGGGGCGGGATCACTCAGTTCCATTAATGGGTGGCCCCGCCCTTGCCTATGAACTAACTGTCAAACAGAAGACAGCCCATTTTGGGAGTTGCCTCTGGTCGGCAGCAGGAGCGGTGGCGAAGGAAGAAGAAGACGACGAGAGGAAGGAAGAAGCGGAGGAAGCCCGAAAGAAGAAGCAGAAGACTAGAAGAAGAAGCGGGGAAGGCGAAGATGGAGGATGACCGGAGGAAGAAAGAAGAAGAAGCGGGAAAAGAAGACAGCATTTTTAATAGAGGACTTGTCAAAAACTGCCTACTGCTTTTTGTAGCACTGCACTCCTTTTTTGGTGAATGGGCAGGGGTAAAATGTACCCCATACTAATTCACATGGGGGGCAGGATCTGGGGACCCCCTTGTTAAAGGGGGCTTCCATATTCTGATAAGACCCCTGCCCGCAGACCCCGACAACCACTGGCCAGGGTTGTTGGGAAGAGGCCCTTGTCCCCATCAACGTGGGGACAAGGTGCTTTGGGGGGACCCCAAAGTGCCCTCCTCATGTTGAGGGCATGTGGACTGGTATGGTTCAGGAGGGGGGTGCTCGCTCATCCCCCCCCCATCGTGACCTGCCAGGTTGCATGCTCAGATAGGGGTCTGGTAGACCGGTCACCAACAGCCCCAGACGCCCGTCCCCCGAATAGTCTTATACCTTCGGGGGAAATTGTTCCCCCAGGGGTCTAGGACGGGGGGTACACTTAATCATACC
>BLSH010415170.1:1219455-1240130 GCA_018402905.1 Glandirana rugosa | reverse complement strand
ACGACGAGAGGAAGGAAGAAGCGGAGGAAGCCCGAAAGAAGAAGCAGAAGACTAGAAGAAGAAGCGGGGAAGGCGAAGATGGAGGATGACCGGAGGAAGAAAGAAGAAGAAGCGGGAAAAGAAGACAGCATTTTTAATAGAGGACTTGTCAAAAACTGCCTACTGCTTTTTGTAGCACTGCACTCCTTTTTTGGTGAATGGGCAGGGGTAAAATGTACCCCATACTAATTCACATGGGGGGCAGGATCTGGGGACCCCCTTGTTAAAGGGGGCTTCCATATTCTGATAAGACCCCTGCCCGCAGACCCCGACAACCACTGGCCAGGGTTGTTGGGAAGAGGCCCTTGTCCCCATCAACGTGGGGACAAGGTGCTTTGGGGGGACCCCAAAGTGCCCTCCTCATGTTGAGGGCATGTGGACTGGTATGGTTCAGGAGGGGGGTGCTCGCTCGCCCCCCCCCCCCCCATCGTGACCTGCCAGGTTGCATGCTCAGATAAGGGTCTGGTATGGATTTTGGGGGGCCCCCACACCATTTTTTAAAACATTTTGGTGCGGGGTTCCCCTTAAAATCCATACCAGACCCGAAGGGCCTAGTTTGGATTTTGGGGGGACCCCCACCCAATTTATTTTTAAAATTTTGGTGCAGGTTCCCCTTAAAATCCATACCAGACCCAAAGGGCCAGGTACGGATTTTGGGGGGGACCCCATGCCAATTTTTTCTAATTCTGTCATAGGGTTCCCCTTAACCATGTCAATACACTGTGTTATATATACTACACTGACTGCACCATATAGTCTGAACTGTATTATATATACTACGGGGACTGAACTCTATAAAATTGTAATGACATGCCCCAGTCCAACAGGTGCAGAAGAATTGGGCCTTGGGTGTTGGTGGTGGCAGAACACTGTAACCCCTCACAGTTACTCTTGTTGGGGGCAGGAAGAGGCCCTGCTGTTGCAAATTATTTTACAAATTGTAATGACATGCCCCAGTCAAACAGGCGCAGGAAAATTGGGCCTTGGGTGTTGGTGGTGGCAGAACACTGTAAACCTTCACAGTTACTCTTGGTGGGCGCAGGAATGGGCCCTGCTGTTGTAAATTATTCTAAAAATTGTAATGCCGTGCCCCAGTCAAACAGGTGCAGATCCGTTTCAGACATAGATTGCAAACAGCAACGGTGCGATCTACTGCACGCATGTTGAAAAAAGCCCACACCATTGAACTTTTGTAAGTCAGCAGGGAGTCAGCAGCACTCTGCACCTGTGGAGCTCTGTGGTGTGATGCAATAGGGTGGCTGCCCTTAAGCTTGCCCCTGGAGGACATCCTGCCTCGTTAAAGTTGTGCCTCCTCATCCTCCTCACTTTCCTCCTCTCTTCTCTCAGGCACCCAAGTACAGTCAGTGTCCTCATCATCCCCTCCCTCCTCGTCACTGGAGCAAACTTGGCAGTATGCTGCAGCTGGGGGAACATGACTGCTAGTTTTTTGTCCATCTGTGTCACCCACTCTCTCTAGGCTCACGTTTCTCCCTTCCTCAAGCTGGGAAACAACATCCGAGCCTTCAAATTGCTACGCATCCTCCAACAGCATGTAGCATCCTCCAACAGCATGTAGCATGTATGGTCGAATAATTCTGGTGACTCCTCCGTGTATGATGGTGGGGCTACAGAAGAAGTAACTGTGGACAAGGATCCAGTCAAATAGGCCGCTTTGGCAGCTGTGTTGGAAGACAAACTAGTATGACCCTGGGTGATAGAGGATGAGGAGGATGAGGATTGCTTAGTTATCCACTCCACCAACTCTTCTGCATAGTGTGGCTCGAAAACATGGCCAACAGCAGAAAAAAAGGACAAGCGTGACCCGCCTGCAGAGGATGCACCATGTCCACCACCACCAGTTTTCACTGTAGACACAGAGGTGGCTTGCCCTCTTTTAGTGGCCTGGCAGTGTCTACCTCTCCTTGGTGGCCTTCCGGACATGATAGGGATTTTTTTGAACACCGCACTACACTGTATTATATACTGTACACCACCGAATACACTGTATATATGTCCTACACTGAATGCAGGGTATATATATATATATATACATACATACACACAGTATCTCACAAAAGTGAGCACACCCCTCACATTTTTGTAAATATTTTATCATATCTTTTCATGTGACAACACTGAAGAAATTACACTTTGCTACAATGTAAAGTAGTGAATGTACAGCTTGTAGAACAGTGTAAATTTACTGTCCCCTCAAAATAACTCAACAAAGAGCCATTAATGTCTAAACCACTGGCAACAAAAGTGAGTACACCCCTACATGAAAATGTCCAAATTTGGCCCAAAGTGTCAATATTTTGTGTGGCCACCATTATATTCCAGCACTGCCTTAACCCTCTTGGGCATGGAGTTCACCAGAGCTTCACAGGTTGCCACTGGAGTGCTCTTCCACTCCTCCATGACGACATCACGGAGCTGGTGGATGTTAGAGACCTTGCGCTTCTCCGCCCTCCATTTGAGGATGCTACACAGATGCTCAATAGGGTTTAGGTCTGGAGACATGCTTGGCCAGTCCATCACCTTTACCCTCAGCTTCTTTAGCAAGGCAGTGGAGATCTTGGAGGTATGTTTGGGGTCGTTATCATGTTGGAATACTGCCCTGCGGCCCAGTCTTTGAAGGGAGGGGATCATGCTCCGCTTCAGTATATCGCAGTACATGTTGGCATTCATGGTTCCCTCAATGAACTGTAGCTCCCCAGTGCCGGCAGCACTCACGCAGCCCCAGACCATGACACTCCCACCACCATGCTTGACTTTAGGCAGGACACATTTGTCTTTGTACTCCTCACCTGGTTGCCGCCACACACGCTTGACACCATCTGAACCAAATAAGGTTATCTTATCTCATCAGACCACAGGACACGGTTCCAGAAATCCATGTCCTTAGTCTGCTTCTCTTCAGCAAACTGTTTGCGGGCTTTCTTGTGCATCATCTTTAGAAGAGGCTTACTTCTTATGTACTCACTTTTGTTGCCAGTGGTTTAGACATTAATGGCTGTGTGTTGAGTTATTTTGAGAGGACAGCAAATTTACACTGTTATACAAGCTGTACACTCACGACTTTACATTGTAGCAAAGTGTCATTTCTTCAGTGTTGTCACATGAAAAGATAGAATAAAATATTTACAAATATGAGGAAGGTGTACTCACTTTTGAGAGATACTGTGTATATATATATATATATATATATATATATACTAGGCTGTATATATATATTAATACACCGCCTGAAGTTGATTATATACTGTACACCGCTAAATGCGCTGTGTATATATAGTCTACACTGAATGCAGCGTATATACAATATCTCACAAAAGTGAAACTGGGCCGCAGGGCAGTATTCCAACATGATAACGACCCCAAACACACCTCCAAGACGACCACTGCATTGCTAAAGAAGCTGAGGGTAAAGGTGATGGACTGGCTAAGCATGTCTCCAGACCTAAACCCTATTGAGCATCTGTGGGGCATCCTCAAATGGAGGGTGGAGGAGCACAAGGTCTCTAACATCTACCAGCTCTGTGATGTTGTGAAGAGGACTCCAGTGGCAACCTGTGAAGCTCTGGTGAACTCCATGCCAAGAGGGTTAAGGCAGTGCTGGAAAATGATGATGGGCACACAAAATATTGACACTTTGGGCCCAATTTGGACATTTTCACTTAGGGGTGTACTCACTTTTATTTCCAGCGGTTTAGACATTAATGGCTGCGCGTTGAGTTATTTTGAGGGGACAGCAAATTTACACTGTTATACAAGCTGTACACTCACTACTTTACATTGTAGCAAAGTGTAATTTCTTCAGTGAAGTTACATGAAAAGATAGAATTAAATATTTACAAAAATGACAGGGGTGTACTCACTTTTGTGAGATACTATATACAGTGGAACCTTGGTTCACGAGTAACGCGGTTAACGGGCATTTTGAAAGACGAGCAGTTTTTCAAAAAAAATTCTGACTTGGTTTGTGAATGCTGTTTCGCAAAACAAGCAGAATTAATAAGCTTCTGTGCATGCAATACCGCATGTGGCCAGAGATACAGGGGTGCTGGTGAGCCTCAGAGACCCTTGGAAGCATTCGAAAGTGTAAACAGTTACCGAGAATTTCCAAATGTTTCCGAGGGTCTTGGAGGCTCACCAGCACCACCACACCTCTGGCCACATACGGTATTCCATACACCAGGCGCCCTTGGACCTCTGGTCACATACAGTAATACAGTACTGCATTGACAAGCAGTGCTCTGATTTGGATTACAAGCATTCTCCTGAAACGGATTATGCTCGTAATCCAAGGCTCCACTATATATATATATATATATATATATATATATATATATATATACATATGTATATACACTATACTGTGTATATATATATATTCTTACACTGCCTGCACTGACTCTATATACTGTACACTGATTGCAGTGTGTATGTGTATATATATATTCTTACACTGCCTGCACTGACTGTATATAGGCTACACTGTACCTATATACTACACTGCCTACACTGACTGTATATACTGTACACTGTATCTATATACTACACTGCCTACATGCCTCAAACTAACCTAGCTAAACTAGCTCAATTCTCCAGTCTCCACTTTCACACATTACATACTGCCACTGTTCAAGCGGCCTTATATAGTGTGGGGCATGGACTCAGACCCCTGAGCCATGATTGGCCAAAGGCACCCTGCCTTTGGCCAATCATGGCTCTCACAGCAGAGCGTGCTATGATTGGCCAAAGCATGCAGGTAATGTGCATGCTTTGGCCAATCAGCGGGTGTCATTCCCCACGGTCTCGCACTGCATTGTGGGGCGCTCAAAGTTGCTGCGAACGCCTCATAATGTTTGAGATTGTGCGAATGGGCGAACATCGGGCCCATCCCTACACATGACCAGTAGAATAAAAAAAGGTGCTACTGATTTTTAAGGCCCCACGATATTTACGCAAATGTTTATCAAAACTATATTTTCACCAAAAGTACTGTATACTAAAATCATTATTAGCAGATACCAATACAGCACATTTTACAAACGTCTTGCTAAATTTCTACTACATGTAAAAGCTTAACCTGTATTGAGTAAATAAATAACAAATATTTGTCAATTTTAAATTGTACCTTTTTGCGAAATGGCGAAAATCGAACGTATGCAAAAATTTCTCTAAAATTTTGGAGGTTTTCATTTTTCATTTACAGCTCATATTTTGTAAAATACAAAAAAAACATACATTTTCTAAAAGCACATAACCAGTAGAATAAAAAAAAAGGTGCTACTGATTTTTTTTAGCCTGATTTTTTTCAGCGTCTGCTGAACAATTATGCTATAAGTTCATTGAACTTGAACTTATAGCAGTGGAGGAATGAAGGCCATATGGTGTACGAACCTGGCCAGCTGGAAGCAGTACTGTAGGTCCGTACATCATATGGACCTGGCAGCGAAAGGGTTAAAACTGAATTTCAACTTTCCTTTCACTAGAACTGAATGGCATAATCAATCCCAGCATAGATCATACCTCTGTACCGTGTTGCTCTTTTGTCTGCAGATCTTCTGATATTTTAGGTTTTGCTGTGGCTTTGTATCATGTGACACACTGCATATCCTGCTGATAGACTCTGTTCCTTCCACAACCACTTCATAAACTAGCACAAACACTTCAAACTGAGAGAAAGTCCACATTAGTGTCACATAAAGATAAGCTATAGATAACATAAAGATAAATCAACTCAAACAATCCAAATGCTGTAAAAGGAGAAGCCAGACCATGAGGCCTCAATCAAGCAATCTACCAGAAGCAATAAAGGCATCCCAGTCAAACACCTGTCCTATGTTGCTCACATAGCATTAAAACCAGAGCCAGATTCATGGAATGAGATGCAAAGACTTCCAACCCATGAGAAACAAAAGTGGATCAGAAGCTTTGACAAAACCACTTACAATAAACAGTTTTTTGGGACTAATATAAGGAGTAGTTGTTGAGTGGGGACGAGGGAATACATTTGTTCATGTATTGTCATGTAACCAGCAAACATTTAGGTCTTATCTGTTGCCTACCTTTGCTGCATGTGTCCAGTTAAAGGCCAGGCCTCCATCTGTGTGCTTTAGTAGGCCCTCCTCAGCTGGTCTTCACCCTAGGCCTTAATTGGAAACAGGATATAACACCTGGCGGTGCAAGGCTGCATTGCTGAGCAACGTTTGTCTGTGTTGGCTTTGTGTGTGGTAGTTCCTAGCTTTCTCTCTGAATCTCCGTGTACCGATCTTTGGCTTGTCTGACTAACCCTGTCTGCCTGATACCCCAATCTTGGCTTGATCTCTGTTTATCCCTGCCTGCCTGACACCCCGATCTTTGGCTTGTTCTCTGTTCTCCTGTCTGCTTGTGGCCCTGACCCTTTTGCGAATACCTCTGACTATCATTGCAGTTCCTGCGCTGCTGCTTCCTACTCTTCCACCTGCAGTCAGCCGAGCGTCATCTAGGGGACCTTGGGGGCCGCGACCTGGATCCAATTGCAGCCAAATTCATCCTCACCACCAGAGGCTCTGGTGAACACCCACCGGCTCTTAGATTCCGTGCCCTGGGGAAACCGATGCACTAGCTCCCTGTGTTTCGGTGTCCGTGCTTCAGGGGGCCCTCTCCTCGTATCAGCCGTAACTCATTAGCAGCATTCAACCATAGGTCCACAACCTTTGTGGTGCACTACACAGCCCTTGGTGCGATTTGCACTCCAGTGGTGCGCACCTGTCACCAGCCCTCAGGAGTTGTGATGGTTTGATCCGCCATGGACCCGGCTGATGTGCTGCTACCCGCAGATAATCTGATGCAAGGCATACTCTGCAGACTCGAGACCCAGGAATCTAATCAGACCAGGTGATGCGATTCCACCAGGATTTAGCCTCCCGCTTTGAACAACTTCAGGCCTCCTTAGGACCTCCGATTCAACAACCTCAACCGCCATCGACGGCTGCACCTATTCCGTTTACAGCTGTGGCCACAAACTCCTTGCATTTAACAGCTCCGTCCCAGTACTCTGGGGACTCCAAGGTCTGCAGGGGGTTCCTTAGCCAGTGCACCATTCATTTTGAGCTCCAGCCCCAAAACTTCCTGTCTGATTTGGCAAAGGTAGCCTATATTATATCTCTCCTGTCTGGCAAGGCGTTAGCCTGGGCCGTCCCCTTCTGGGAGAGTAATGATCCAGTGGTTTCTAGCCTGTCTAGCTTCTTGAAACTCTTTCGTAATATCTTTGAGGAACCAGGTCGTGTCTCCTCGGCGGTCAGCGCCCTTTTACGTCTCCGTTAAGAGTCTGCTTCAGTAGGACAATATGCGATTCATTTTCGTACACTGTCTGCTGAGCTGGAATAATGAGGCCTTAGGTGCAACTTTTTTTACATGGTCTTTCTGACAGACTAAAGGAAGGAAGAACCATCCCTGCTGATCTGAATGGGGTCATCTCCTTGTGTAACCAGATTGACATCCGTTTTCAGAAGAGGTCCATAGAAAAAAGACACCAGCACTTAACGGCCCTTAGGCAGTCTGAGCTCCCCTCTCTTCGTATTGAGGAGCGTCCCCTGCCAGCTGAGGAACTCATGCAGTTAGGCCTGACCAGGCTATCTTCCGAGGAACGTGCTAGGCGCAGAACTCCGAGCCTGTGCCTCTATTGTGGGGGCAAAGGTCACTTTCGTGACACTTGTTCACTTCGCCCGGCAAAACATTTAGGTCCTACATCTGCAAGGTGGAGTATTGGACCCATAAGTATCACCTTCACCTCCTCGTCTTCTTGTTTCTGTGTCCCTCCATATTGGCGCTTCCTCTCATCCGGTCATGGCATATCTGGATTCTGGGGCTGCTGGCAATTTCATGGACTGGGGAACTGCATCTTCTTTGAGACTTACCCCTACGCCCCTCCCCACACCAGTGATGGTATCGGCAATTGATGGCACTGTTCTCCCAGGGGGTCCTATCCACTTCCAGACCCTCCCCGTTAAGATGTCGGTAGGGACACTCCACCAGGAGTGGATGTCCTTTTTATTTTGCCTAAGGATTCAACCCCCATCATACTGGGCCTTCCTTGGTAACGCCTTCATTCTCCACACGTGGACTGGACTTCTGAGCAAATCGTGGCTTGGGGTCCCTCCTGTTCCTCGTCTTGCCTACTCAAGATTGCTCCAAAAGTGGAACTTCCTGTTACCACCACCTCAGTATCTCCTGTTTTTCCCGTTGCGTGTAGCAAATTCTGAGATGTGCCCAGCAACAGTCTGGTTGATACTTCATTTGCCACTCTGGATGAGCAGTCCACCTGTGAACCTGAGCCGACCTCATGCGTCCTTGCCCAATCTACCACCTTGGAGTCAAAAACTCCTCCGTGCAAGACCTTGGTCCCGACTGAGTTAACAGCTAAGATTCTTTGTTGGGGACATGATTCCAAGAGGGCTTGTTTGTGCCCGGTTTGACCTTGACATGCAAGCTTCTGCTGGTCTTCGTTTGGCCTTGCCCACTTCTAAGAAGCTGTTAGTCCTCAATAACTCCTCTTTCCCTACCTCTGTTCTGGTCTGAGGATAATCAGAAGTACGAGGCTAGCCACTTTCTGGATTCTCGCCTCTGTAAAGGCATCCTTCATTACCTTGTGCATTGGAGAGGGTTTGGTCCTGAGGAGAGGTCGTGCATTCCTGCATCTGAGGTATTTGCACCTCGTCTTGTGAACAGGTTTCATTTGAGGTTTCCCACCAAGCCTGGACCCAAGCAGGGGAGGGGGAGACCTCGTAAGGGGGGGGGGGAACTGTCATGTAACCAGCAAACATTTAGGTCTTATCTGTTGCCTACCTTTGCTGCATGTGTCCAGTTAAAGGCTGGGCCTCCCTCATCTGTGTGCTTCAGTAGGCCCTCCTTAGCTGGTCTCCACCCCAGGCCTTAATTGGAAACAGGATTTAACACCTGGCAGTGCAAGGCTGCATTGCTGAAAAACGTTTGTCTGTGTTGGCTATTGTGTGTGGTAGTTCCTAGCTTTTTCTTTGAATCTCTGTGTACCGATCTTTGGCTTGTCTGACTATCCATGTCTGCCTGATCCCCCGATCTTTGCTCAATCTCTGTTTATGCTTGCCTGCCTGATACCCCAATCTTCGGCTTGTTCTCTGTTCTCCTGTCTGCTTCTGGCCCTGACCCTTTTGCTAATACCCCTGACTATCATTGCAGTTTCTGCGCTGCTGCTTCCTCTCTTCCTCCTGCAGCCAGCCGAGCGTGAGCTAGGGAACCCCAGGGGCCGTGACCTGGATCCAATTGCAGCCAAATCCATCCTCACCACCAGAGGCTCTGGTGAACACCCACTGGCTCTTAGATTCCGTGTCCTGGGGAAAACCGATGCACTAGATTCCTGTGTTTCGGTGTCTGTGCTCCAGGGGGCCCTCTCCCTGTATCAGCCGGAACCCATTAGCAGCAGTCAGCCATAGGTCCACAACCTTTGTGGTGCGCTACACAGCCCTTGGTGTGATTCGCACTCCAGTGGTGCGCACCTGTCACCAGCCCTCAGGAGTTGTGACATGTATTTTGTGCAACAACTACATCAACCAGTGTGATGGCAGTGTTTATACGTTTTTTAGCTACTCTATGGTAAACTCTGTCTTTTCTCTGTTTAAGCAGTTACCGACCGCCTGCCATCGTACATCTGTACTTTGACATGGAATACCGTTGTTATGGTAGCAGATAGCTACCATAACCCCGGTATTTTCTGAAACGGCGGGCGGTCAGCTTTCAGATAAAAGTGGTCTTCGTGGCAGATTCTCTGCCCCCGCCTCTTTCCGGTCATCTCCACTGCTTACCAGATCCATTGGTAGCAGCGGAGACGATCTGGTCCACTCCCCTCCTCTCACTGCCTCTCAATGCCGACTGAGGCAGAAGCGTAACTAGAACCTACAGGGCCCCGGTGAAAGAAATTATGAAGGTCCCCCTGACCCCTGGCCAGGGCCCTTCCCTCTTCCCACTGATCCTGGGGCCCTTTACTCCTGTCACTGGTCCCTTTATTACGGTACAGCTGCAGGGCCCTTTTACAAGTTCTTCAGCAGGCCCTCTTTCTGCCATCTTTGGGCCTTTCCATGGTGGTGAAATGCCAGGGCCTGGCAACCTTTGCAATCCTGATAGTTCCCTCACTGGTGTCAGTAGTTTTTAATTCTTATTTAAATTTTACTATTTTTTTTACCATTTCATTTTATTTCTTTTACAATTTTTTTTTTTAGGAGCTGTGTTATGGGGCTTTGATGAGATATCAGGGGTCTAAGCAAACCCCAGCTCTCAATTTCCATCTGTGTAGCCTCAGCTGCACAGAATGAATGGATAGGAATAGCTGTGCACCGAGCCTTCCATTCATTCAGAAACAGAAGTATAGTAAAAACAGTTTACTGTGCTTCAGTTATGAATGAACCAATTGGTACCAATCACTAACTCTGTTCATTCAGAAAAGGAAGGAGCCGTTAAATTACAGATTTACTGACCCATTCCCATCTCTCCATCATGACACATCTTCTGCAGCAGCTGGCACGAGAGAGGAGGGATGAAGACAGCAGCTCTGCGGGGGGGACCAGGGAAGCACACAGGGACCCTGGAAACAGCAGAAGACAAGTAAATTGGATAAATTGGGTAAACTTTAAACTTCACCAATAGAGATTTTTTAAGTGCTAACGTTTGTCGCCATTCCACGAGGGGGCGCAATTTTGAAGCATGACATGTTGGGTATTAATTTACTGGGCGTAACATTATCTTTCACAATATACAAAAAAATTGGCCTACCTTTACTGTTGTCTTATTTCTTAATTTAAAAAAGTGATTTTTTTCCAAAAAAAATTGCGCTTTTAAGACCACTGCGCAAATACGGTCTGACATAAAGTATTGAAACAACTGCCATTTTATTCTCGAGGGTGTTAGAGAAAAATATATAATGTTTCGGGGTTGTAAAAAAATTTTCTAGCAAAAAAAACCCCTGATTTCAACACCAAATCTCAGAAAGAGGCTCTGTCCTTAAAGTGGATGTAAACCCACCACCCACCCAGTATAAACTAATGACACAGTATTAATGTATATATACATGCAAGCCTCCTGCATCTATCCCTACCTTGCAAATGTCCTTCCTGTAAGCACTAGCAGCTCTGTAGAACTCTGAAATCAGAGGGTGTCTGTGTTTGCTGGAACTCAGTGGGTGAAGTTGTGATGTCACAAGCCTCCCCACCCACCTCTATACTGAGACATTGAGGAGGGAGGGAGGGGGGAGTATAAAACTTTCTCTGCTGTGTGAAGGAGATAAGCAAATTGCTTGTCACTCACAGAGCAAGGGGCGGATCGACTGTGTATTTCCCTGTTAGTCGGACTTTCTCTTCCTGAATAAAGATAAGCTCATTACTCATAGTTGGATTAACTCTTTGTGGCAAGACTGGGCACAGATCATATGACATGCTATACTCTACCAGGCAGAATTATTAATTCATTTTTTTTTTTCGGGTTTACATCCACTTTAAGTGGATAATAAAGGTTTCCTGTTTGCAGTTAAGCAGCAAAGCCAACATGGACTGTACACTGTCTGTCTGTTCTATAGGGCTACTGTATATACATGATTTCAAACACTTCTCCTTCTCTTGGCCATCCATCATATTTAATTAGGGAAACATATATGCTAAAAAAAGAATGAATGGCACCAACTCCAGGGACAACGATAAACATCCGCATCCAAATTAGTAGTCACAACAGAAAAAGGGTACAGGGGAAGACCCCTTGCTAAACAATATAGGTCTTTTTAGGATGTGAAGTTGTCAGTAAGATGACACAATGTAGACTATGTATTAAAAACAAGAATAGCTTTATTACAAATTTATTAAACAGTAGTCGGGTCAAAGTAACTGCACAAATAGTAAAAACATTGCAAGTAGTCATAAGACCCCAAGGTTCAGTGTTGGGACCCTTACTTTTCAGTATATTTATAAATGATATAGGGTCTGGGACTAAAAGTACCATTTCAGTGTTTGCAGATGACACCAAGCTATGCAGTGGAATAACGTCCTTACAGGATGTCTCCAACTTACAAGCAGACCTCAATGCAATGTTTAACCACTTGCCGACCGCCCGCCGCAGTGTGACAGCGGCAAGATGGCTTGTTATCGCAAAACGGCGTCACCTGATGGCGGCCGCGATAACTAGCATTGTGAGTGCGAGCCGCACGCTCCCTGTGTCTGGGGGGGGTAGGGAGTGGGTAGGGTGGACTCGATCACCGCTGGCTACCCCCGATGGCCCCCCCCCGCAGTGAAATAACGGAGGTCCGTGTATGTATACACGGATCTCCGTTCTGACAGAGGGGGAAGGGCTGTGATCACAGGCTTCCTGTAAATGGAAGCTGTGATCACTCCCCTCCCCCTGCCAGCCCAGCACCAATACAGTTATAACATAGTGCGGGAACACAGTTAACCCTTAGAGCGCCCCCTCCAGGTTAACCCCTTCACTGCCAATGGCATTTAAACAGTAATCAGTGCATTTTTATAGCACTGATCGCTGTATAAATGCCAATGGTCCCAAAAAAGTGTCAAAATGGTCCAACATGTCCGCCACAATATCGCAGTACCGCTAAAAAAATCGTAGATCGCCGCCATTACTAGTAAAAAAAAAAAATGAATTCTCATCATCCGTAAACGCGCAAATTTCATTTGGGTACAACGTTGCATGACCGCGCAATTGTCAGTTAAAGCGATGCAGTGCCGAATTGCCGAATGAGGTTTAATGTTGATAAATGTAAAGTTATGCATTTGGGGGTTAAGAAATGCATGCATCATACATACTAGGGGGACTACAACTGGGGGAATCCATAGTGGAGAAGGATCTGGAGGTTTTGGTAGATCATAAGCTTAATAATGGCATGCAATGCCAAGCTGCGCTTTCCAAAGCAAGCACAATCCTTTCTTGTATTAAGAGAGGTATGGACTCCAGAGATAGAGACATCATTTTGCCCCTGTACAAATCATTAGTAATACCTCATCTGGAATATGCAGTTCAGTTTTGGGCACCAGTTCTCAAAAAGGATATTGGGGAACTGGAGAAAGTGCAGAGAAGGGCAACCAAACTAATAAGGCATGGAGGAGCTCAGCTATGAGGAAAGATTAGAGGAACTGAATTTATTCTCTCTTGAGAAGAGGCTATTAAGGGGGGATATGATCAACATGTACAAATACATAAGTGGTCCATATATTGAACTTGGTGTTGAGTTCACTTTAAGGTCATCACAAAGGACAAGGGGGCACTCTTTATGTCTAGAGGAAAAAAGATTTAATCTACAAATACTGAAAGGTTTCTTCACAGTTAGAGCTGTGAAAATGTGGAATAGACTCCCTCCAGAGGTAGTTTTGGCCAGCACGGTAGATTGCTTTAAAAAAAAAACAGGATTCTTTCCTTAATGTAAATAATATAACTGGGTACTAATATTTTTAGGTAAAGTTGATCCAGGGAGAATCCGATTGTCTCTCGGGGGATCAGGAAGGAATTTTTTTCCCAGCTATAGCAAATTGGATCATGCTTTGCTTGGGTTTTTTGCCTTGCTCTGGATCAACTGTGGGTGAAGGATTATATATGGGATTGTATGGTTATATATAATTTTTTCTTTTTTCAACCCAACTAACTATGTAACTATATGTAAGACAGAAATCTTATTGAACAGCTTGACATGAGTTGATATTCAAAACTCTAGATATTATGTTCCAACATGTTTCGCAGAATAAATCTGCTTCCTCAGGGAACTTCTGTGTATATCTAAAAAATCTTAATTCCAATAATGTGTTCATTAGTATTTTACAGTTTTAACAATACATTCTTACTCTTATCATAAAACAGAACAATAATGCTCACCAACTGTATGAGTAGATTAGAAATATTAATTTGCTGTAACTCAGAGAAAGGGAAGCTGTGTTCAAAAACCACCTCGCACCTGGCCAAAGTACAGGGGGCGGTCAGACGGGCACTAGACCACCCAGAAGGGAAAAGGGGTGGCCCCAGGCAAGACCACGTGACCGCTGAAACAATAATCAAAATCTGCTAAGCTACATATCAATCCAACATAGTCATGAATCCAAGCAGGCAGCATATAAATGTTGACTAACACAGAGCCCCACCCACCTCAGCTAAATAATGGGACCACAGGCCCACTGCACCCGCTCCAAGGCACCCCCAGGCAACCGCTCACAACAAACACCCCACACATCCAATCCCCAAACACGCCCACACATTCACCACACACACATGACACACACAGACTTGAACAGTAACAGGAATGACTGTTCCAATGACAGCTGTCTAAGAAGGGATCTCCCCTTATTTTGGGGAAATCTCCTCTTACTTCTTGTTGAAACACTAAGACAGAAAGTGAAATCTACCGAACTGAACATTGAAAGCAAAAACATTGCTCCTTTAATCACTTGCCCCCCCCCCCCTCCCCGCCCTCCAGCCCCTTAGTACAGCCCAGCTGGGTAATTATTTAGCTTCAACCCCAACCCAATAGTAGCATTCTTGTTCAAACCCTGATGTCATTTAGTATTCTTCTCACTGATCACCAATGTAAGATGGGGCACTCTTCCCACTGGCCATCAAAGTAAAATAGTGAATTCTTCCCACTGACCCTCAGGGTACAAGGGGTATTCTTCCTCTTACAGGGCATCCCTTTTACTGAACTACAATATAAGTGGTGACATTCTACTCACTAACCGCCATTACCAGAAATGTTTCTTCTCTTTGACAACCTGTGTAAGGAGCCAGGTTTATTCCTGCTGACCACAGACTTAAGGGGGCCTTTGTCAGGAATGTGCTGGCCATAGCACAGCTAAAGCTCTGCGGCACATGCAAATGCGCAGGTGTGGGCCTGCAGGTGCCCGTCTTACTGTGCTCAGGCACATGCATGTGCACATTACCCATTGACACTGGTGCCAAGTGACCTATATAAGTGCGGCGGCTGCACTAGTCCCTTGCTGTCTGATCTGCAGCTGTACCCATGTTCCTGTATCTGATTCTGCTGATTTGTCCCAGCTTGCTCCTGACTTCGCTTGAAAGCTTCTTGCCCTGACCTTGGCTTGTCTCTGGACTTTGCTCTGCCTTCTGCTTATCTGCCTGATCTTGTGTTGCCAACCTCTGCCTGTACACTGACAATTCCTTGCCTGCCATCTATGCCTGCATCTGACCATCTGTTGCTGACCTGGCTTGTCTGACTTTGAGTCCAGTTGTTCATCTTCCCAGCCTGCACCTGCCTAGCTCCTGCTGGAGCTTATTCTACTGTGAACCACCAGTCTTCCTGCACCTGCTACCAGCCGCTGTCTACCGCTGCCTGCTGTCTATCAGCCCAAGGTCTGCTGTTCCTGCTGTCATCTACTGTTCCAGCTATCCAGCCATCTCTGGTGACGCACCTGCTACGCAGCACTATGTCCAGCAGGAGACTACACAGGCATTCATACTTCACCATGCTCTCATGACCACTGTCACAACATCAGTGGTCCCCAAGACGGGGCTGTATGAGAGGCCTCCCTCTGCACTCAGCCACAAGGTACGTGACAACCTTTTTCATCTTACGGATCATAAATGTATAAGGGGAAGTGACCACCAATTTAAAGATGCATTGCGGACTGTGATCATGTTTGATGTTACACTCTAAACATGGGTGTAACGGAGTGTGCATGTGTGTGGGATACAAGATGGACAGGAGACCCATTTCCCCAAGTCTTACCGCCCGTCCTTCCTCCACAAACAATACCCAATATTCTTTTTAGCCAGCACCATGGATAAGACTACAGGGGTTGCCATCTGTTTTTCAAAACGTCTTTCTTTCACACTTATACAAGAAATCAGAGATCCTGATGGCAGGTTCCTTCTAGTTAAGGGAAGGGTGGAGGAACAACTTTGCTCCTCCGTAAGCTATTACGCCCCTAACACTGGTCAAGCGACTTTCATAACTAGGTTACTGTGGGCACTATCACCTATCACCACCTAGAAGGACAAGTAATATTCGGGGGAGACACAAATCTGGCTTTGGACTTGTCCTTGGACAAATCTAATCCCTCTCGTATGTGTCTTAAAAGAACTCCTAAAGCTGGATTACGGGTGGCAAAAATGCTACATGCTTCCAATCTAGTGAATGCATGGCGGGAATCTAACCCAGCAACCAGGGATTACACCTTTTTCTCGACCCCCGCATGCCACATATTCCTGTATCGATCACATCTTTGTCTCGTGCGCTCTGGTATCGAGTATAAATAAAACCACTCTCATAGAAACTGCCTGGTAGGACCATTTCATGGTCTCAGTTTCGCTATCAACCTTATCAGGTCCCTCTCGCTCCAATCAGTGGAGGTTCAATGAATCCCTCTTGTCAGATCCATCCTGACAAGAGGATTAGCCTGAAACAATATTTCAGTGAAAATGTGACAAGAGACACGACCCCAGTAACTATCTGGGCAGCCCACAAGGCGGTGGTCCGGGGGAAATTGATCCAGCTGTCACCCCAGCTACATAAAGTGAGGAGAGAAAATATCCGATCATTGGATACTAAGTTACAAGCCCTAGTCTGATGTCATAAATGGCCTCCTGACCCCACTATACTTAAACAAATAGAGGATCTCAGGGTTGAACTAAATTTGGCGTTAACAACAAAGGCGGAGAAGAGCATTCGTTGGGCATCCACCAAATTCTATATGCACAGGGACAGAATAGGGTCCCTACTAGCACATAAACTGAATCCATGCATAAGAAATTGTGCGATTCCCAAAGTGCGTTGTTCGGATGGTACTCATTCTCAGAACCCCCGTAAAGTCCTTGAGACATTTAATAAATTCTATGCATCACTATACAAGGTCCCAAGGGAAGAAGACCCACAGGCATGTGATCAATACTTGAGTGGCATCCCACTACCCAAATTTTCAAAGTAACACAAGCAATGGAAGCCCCCTTTACAAAAATGGGATCAGCTCCGGGTCCAGATGGATTCCCTGCCGCATGCAAATTTCAAGGCATGTTAGACCTACATATGGTTAGCTATTTCAACACTATCCGGGGTGGAGTTCTCCTGGATCCCCTTTCTCATATGGCCTATATAACGGTGATTCCAAAGCCGGGCAGAGATCTTAGAGAAGTGGAGAACTACCGGCCCATATCACTTATAGATAATGACATTAAGCTATTCACTAAAGTATTGGCCAATAGATTATCTTTCTTTATAAATGAATATATTCATGGGGATCAGGTGGGCTTCATCCCGGGTCGTCAGGGGCCAGATCACATCCGTAGAGCAGTTGATGTGATATCTTTGTTGCAGTCTGACTGGTCTGGGGGATCTCCTCAAAAAGGGATGCTTTTGTCTATAGACTGACAAAAAGCTTTCGATACGGTATCCTGGGTATACATGTTCAAAGTTCTAGAGACGTGGGGATTCGGCCCAATTTTTTACAATCCTTAGATCACGCTATTCACAAAATCAGGCTAAGGTAAAGTTAATGGGCTTCCACTCAACACCTTTTGGGATCGAAAGGGGCACGCGACAGGGATGCCCTTTATCCCCACTACTCTTTGCCATGACAATTGAGACAGCTGCAGTGGCCATACAGGAGGATGAGAGCATGCAGGGGGTGAAATGTGATGCCACAGTACACAAGTGCGCATTATTTGTGGACGATATGTTATTGTTCGTCACTTTACCCGTTACATCCCTACCGAATATACTCAGAACCATGAAGGATTTTGGCAAAGTCTCGGGGCTCAGGGTTAACGAGGCAAAGTCATCAGCCATGAACATTAACATCCCTGACACTATGTTTGCTCATATTAGGGAGTCATTCCCATTTCGATGAGTAGACACAGCACTACCATATTTAGGCATTAACTTGACCCCCTCATACACATCACTTTACACATTAAACTACCCTGAGTGCTTTCGACGCCTAGAACAGATGCTTACAAGCTGGGCCCTCTGTGATCTCTCGTGGCTTGGTAGGACACAAGCGGTCAAAATTAACATGCTACCCAAGCCCCTCTATTTCTTCAGGTCCCTGCAAATACAGGTCCTTAGGGCGGATCTACTGCGATTTCAGGCTAAAGTTTTAACATTTATATGGGGCGCGAAAGGTCATAGACTGTCGAGGTCAACCCTGTATGCTCCAAGGCGGATAGGTGGCCTAGGGGTACCTGGCCTAATGGCATACTATAAAGCAGCCCAACTGGTTCAAATATTGGTAGTATACACCCGCCGCGAGAGACCGGGTTGGGTCCAGATGGAGCATCAGGCAGTCCCTGCCCACACGTTGGACTATTTATTATGACGACCATTTAAAGATAGGCCCCTAATAAAGGCCCCCACCCTCTCACACTCATTTGCCCTATGATGATCTTCATAAAATAGCATCACTAGTATCAGCATACACCCCCTTGGCACATTTGTTCCACAACCCAGATTTTCCACCTGGTGTGAATATAGCTGCCTCTAAGTGGTGGACGGATAAAGGCCTTTATCACATAGGACACTTCTTCACACAGAAGGGACCCTTTACTCTCTCCCATTGTAACTCAGTTTTGGAGATGCCCACGTCCGAGAGATTTCATTTTTCCCAAATAGCGCACTATCTCCGCTCGATTCACATGGCTGACAAACCCCCCACATTAACTGATTACGAAAAATGGTGCACGGGGGACGGAGGCCCTAGAGCAGGCATTTCTTTGGTATATGGGTCGTTGTTTTCCTCCTCCCAGAAACAGCCATACATGCTGGCCTGGGAAAAAGACCTTGACTGTGAAGCCAATCTCGAAACATGGTCAGATAGGCTTCAACTAACATACAAGGGAGTCATGAATATTTCCCTAGTGGAAGCTGGTCTCAAGGTGCTAACACGTTAGTATTTGGTTTCAGTACATTTAGCGAGAATGTACCCGACAGCCTCACCAGAATGTTTTCGGGGCTGTAAATTACAGGGCTCTATGCTACACACCTGGTGGGAATGCCCCAAAATCAGGACCTTTTGAAACAGGGTGTTTTCGATCCTCCGTAAGTTGACAGGGCTTGTGATAGAACAATGCCCAAGCTTGGTAATACTTAATGACATTCCTGCAGAATGGCCGAGAAATCTGAAATGTCTCCTCTACTTAATCCTACTAGCGGCCAAAATTACTATTGTGGGGGCATGGAAGACACCCTCAGTATCTTTCAGAAGATTTAAACATAAAATATCATGGATAATGACACATGAAATTATAGCAAGCATAGTTAATAGACGTCAAACCCAATTTGAACGAAGATGGGGCCCTTGCGCAACCTTTGCTCACATACCTCTCTCATCGAACTAGGACAATGCGCAGACAGGAGCCCCCGTTCACAGTAGGCGGAATGATTCTCATGGCCTGGCTCTTCACCTCCCTCTCCTAAAATCCTTTTTACTGCTATCTCTCTCTCTCCTCTTCCTCTACTAACTTCTCTCCCTCTCTCTAAAACTTTACCTTTTTCCTCAGCACCTACTAACTTTTCTCTTTGCTGAGGTACCACCTATCGCTGCAAGACAGTGGTGATTACATTAGCACTTTAAGGAAATGGAACGATCAGAATGGGTAAAACAATCTTTTCAGGATTGTACACCTTCGGGAATATGATGACCACTGTTTAACTTTTATATCAGACTAGATTACTTCAGTTTTAGGTTAAACTGTAATCCTACACCTATGGCTCGGCATTGGGGAGATGTTTCTCTTACCCGGTATGAGTATTGTCATTTTATCAACCGTTTCCTGATACTTATTTGCACTACATGAAGTTTGGTGTAAACTGTCAGAAATTAAATTTGTTATATAACAATAGAAATATTGAAACATAAATATGAGTGTAACATGAAGCATGGTCAGAAAGGTAGACTTATCTTTTAGGAACCCTTTGGTAATAAACTTTGGAGCAATTCCTCAGGTGTCTTACCATTGTATGTGATTTGGCACATGTGAGCATGGTGAGAGGCTCTATTATATGATTCATGATATTATGCATATTTGTTTTGTAAACACTATTGCTGTGTCTTCTGAATAATGTTCATGTGTATGATTGAATATTTTTGTATGCATTTAATTACATTTATAATGTAATATCCTCAATTCAATTACAGTAACACCCTGTACAGTACTTCACCAGTCTCCCGAAGAAGCCATATTTCTGGTGAAACACGTCAAGCAGAAACTACTGTACCTATGAAATGATTGCAAGAATATTATGTTGTTGAGTTTAAAACAATACATTTTTTAACTTTGATACAAATAAAACAAATGTATTTTTATATAAAACAATCTTTTTTGTTTTCTCTGTACCTGAAAAATCCCTCCCTATATCCTTCTAAAAATATTGATTCATTAATGGGTAGAGTTGAGCGAACCCGAACTGTAAAGTTCGGGTTCGTACCGAACTTTGCGTTGTTCGGGACCCGAACCCGAACTTTTGAAAAAAAGTTCGGGTTCAGGTTCTGGGTTCTTTAGTAAAGTATCCATGTCATCAAAGACGAACTGCACAAAGTGGTCTTTATACCGAAGAAGCCCTCTGACCACTTCATGACATGTCCCACAATGACATTAACTTAACTCCTATAATGTAATATTTACATTAA
>BLSH010415170.1:1203454-1218971 GCA_018402905.1 Glandirana rugosa | reverse complement strand
GTTCTAAAATCATATCAAACTGCTATAGGGAGAGGTTCCTGCTGGTGCTGTAAGGGACCGATTATTGTTCTAAAATCATATCAAACTGCTATAGGGAGAGGTTCCTGCTGTTGCTGTAAGGGACAGATTATTGTTCTAAAATCATCTCCTACTGCTATAGGGAGAGGTTCCTGCTGGTGCTGTAAGGGACAGATTATTGTTCTAAAATCATATCAAACTGCTATAGGGAGAGGTTCCTGCTGTTGCTGTAAGGGACAGATTATTGTTCTAAAATCATATCAAACTGCTATAGGGAGAAGTTCCTGCTGGTGCTGTAAGGGACAGATTATTGTTCTATAATCATCTCCTAGTTCTAAAGGGAGAGGTTCCTGCTGTTGCTGTAAGGGACAGATTATTGTTCTAAAATCATCGCGTACTCCTATAGGGTCAGGTTCCTGCTGGTGTCGCTGTAAGGGACAGATTATTGTTCTAAAATCATCTCCTAGTTCTATAGGGTCAGGTTCCTGCTGTTGCTGTAAGGGACAGATTATTGTTATTTCCCTATCCCCATTTCTTTGTAGGGCACTTGTCCTACTCTTACCCCCACTTTTCTTCCTTTTGCAGCCCTTTCCTAGCACTTTCCAGGACTTTTTTACAGCCATTTTTGTGCCCAAGAGTTTGGGTCCCCATTGATTTCAATGGGGTTCGGGGTTAAGTTCGGACCGCACCCGAACCCGAACTTTTCCACGAAAACCCGAACATCCAGGTGACCGCTCAACTCTATTAATGGGATGTGGTGCGTTTCTCAGAACTCCAGCTAAAATATGTTTCCCTTAGTAATAAAGTGCTAGTACTAACTGTTTCATTTAGTTGAACATTTTGTAGTGTAACTGGTCTTGTGTTACACTGTTACACAACCACTGTGCACACAGAGTGGGCTTGATGTAGACCCATTAGAGAGAGAGGCAGGTTAAAAAAAATAGTTTTTCATTTTTTTGGACATGACGCAAGTGTCAACAACATAAGACCTGTGCTTATGTATATAGATTCTACCTGGAGGAACTGGTTACACCACTCATTACGCAGAACATGTTGGCCTTGGATCAGAAGAACCATTTACTGTGTAACTACAAATTTCACTGTTACGGCACTGGTTTAGTTCTTGCAGTACTGGGATCTTTCCCTGTGTAGCTCACAGTGGTGTGTTTAATTGGCCAAATAAAAATTTAAAAGAGTAGAATTTTATGAAACAGCTGTTGAATTCAAAGTATGCATCTGCACATAGTAACATAGCAGTAAACAAAAAAAATGCCTGTAATTTAAAGGATAGCTGTACTTTTAAAAAACATTATTCCGTTTAAAATATTCAGTGATACCAGGCAACTCTGCAAATATAGCTTCTAACCTCTGGCCTTTCTTTCCTTGTGTTTTAAGAGCTGTTATTGGGACAGTGTAAATAATGCTCGATTTACATTCAGCTTGTCTGCATCTGCACTGTAACAGCAGACAGGTAGTGTGAAAAGAAAGTCTGTGTGCTGAATACCTCTTGAAAGAAATGTATCAACCCTACCGTGCTATGGCTCAAAACCCAAAAAGGTGTATATTGGTAAAATATCAGGCAATAAATATATACAGTAAATAACACTAAGCTATTGTGAATGAAAATAGCTGCTATAATAAAATTAACCCATAAAAAAATTACACTATATTGCCAAAAGTATTGGGACACATGCCTTTACACGCACATGGACTTTAATGGCATCCCAGTCTTAGTCTGTAGGGTTCAATATTGAGTTGGCCCACCTTTTTTTTTTTTAGCTATAATAGCTTAAACTCTTCTGGGAAGACTGTCCACAATGTTTAGTAGTGTCTATGGGGATGTTTGATCATTCTTCCAGAAGCACATTTGTGAGGTCAGGTACTGGTGTTGGAAGAGAAGGCCTGGCTCGTAGTCTCCGCTCTAATTCATCCTAAAGGTGTTCTATCGGGTTGAGGTCAGGACTCTGCAGACCAGTCAAGTTCCTCCGCTCCAAACTCGCTCATCCATGTCTTTATGGACCTTGTTTGTGTACTGGTGCGCAGTCATGTTGGAGCATCCCCAAACTGTTCCTACAAAGTTGAGAGCATGAAATTGTCCAAAATGTCTTGGTATGCTGATACCTTCACTGCAACTAAGGGGCCAATCCCAACCCCTGAAAAACAACCCCATACCATAATACTCCTTCGACCAAACTTTACACAATGCAGTCAGTGCCATTCTCCTGGCAACCACCAAACCTAGACACATCCATTGGATTACCAGACAGAGAAGCTGCATTCATCACTCCAAAAGAACACGTCTTCCTGCTCTAGTGGGACTGAGTCCAGTGGCGGCATGCTTTAAACCACTGCATTTGACGCTTTGCATTGCACTTGGTGATGTAAGGCTTGGATGCAGCTGCTCAGCCATGGAAACCCATTCCAAGAAGCTCTCTACGCACGGTTGCTGTGCTAATCTGAAGGCCACATAAAGTTTGGAGGTCTGTAGCTATTGTCTGCAGACTGTGGGCGACTTCTGCACAATGTGAGCTTCAGCATGCGCTGACCCTACTCTGTAATTTTACATGGCCTACATTTCATGGCTGAGATGCTATTGTTCCCAGTTGTTTCCACTTTGTTATAATACCACTAACATTTGACCGTGGAATATATAGGAAAGGAAATTTCACAGATGGACTTATTGCACAGGTGGCAACCTATCACGGTACCACATTTGAATTCACCCTGAGAGATTCATTATTTCACAAATGTTTGTAAAAACAGTCTGCATACCTATGTGCTTGATTTTATACACCATGGAGGTGATTGGAACACCTGAATCCAATGATTTGGAGGGGTGTCCCAATACTTTTGGCACTTTAGTGTATATCTCAATTCATACAGCGCTGATAATAAAAGCAAGCACATGTGTAAACAATAAAATTGCTCATAATAAGGAAGTGAAAAATTGTGATAAAAAAGGTCTCCAAATATGTCAAGGTCGCAATCAAAAATCCATGTAACACGCTATACAGCCCCAGTGGGCTACTAGGTTCTAAATTTAATTTTTGGCCTCTCTGTAGCCAGAGGCAGCATTTATCATTTGGTTATGGTGATATTAAAGTCTCTTTAAAAAAAAACATGCATGTTATACTTACATTCTCTGTGCAGTGGTTTTGCACAGAGCAGCCCCGATCCACTTCTTCTCAGGTCCCTTTCCAGCACTCCTGGCCCCTTCCTTCTGCCACGTGCCACCAGAGCAAGCAGCTTGCAATGGGGCACCCGAGCAAGCTCACTCCTGAGCTGTGGTTCTGCATATCCATTCACACCCAGAACCATGGGTTGGCCCCGCCCCCTCTCTCTCCTGATTGGCTTGATGACTGCTGTGTCAACCAATGAGGAGGCACAGCTGAAGCGCTCATGCACATCGCTGGATTGAAAGAGGGCTTAGGTAAGTATTAAGGGGGTGTTGGAGGGGCTGCTGCACAGAGAAGGCTTTTTACCTTCACACATAGAATGCAGAGTAATACCCAGCCTGAGGGATGTGGCATCCATGGGAGTTCATCTGCAGCTCAAAAAATCCTTTATGGGGTCCCGACTTTGCTTTGGCTGGGGGACCTTTGACCTAGCCTCTTGAAGATTGCAGAAAGTCTTTCAAAGGATCCAGGCAATCCAAGTACAAGAACTGAATGATTCTGCAGGCAGTACACAGTATTCAGCAAACAGTGAGTACTAGCCTTCTGAACCTAGAGACTTTCTTTGGAATTTTATGGGAGAGCTTCCTTTTGTACATTCCTGCTGAGGAGTCCCTGTATTTACAGTTTTTCACACTTCAAAGGGGTACTTTCACACTGAGGTATTAGTGAAGAGTTAGTTATTAGAGTATCCCTAGGCTTACCCTCAACGCATCCAAGTTCATGCCCAAAAAAAATAAAAAATAAAAAATGACATGCACAGTCTGTTCTCTGACTCAGGTGATTGGGAAATACTGTGTGCCTGGCTGCTATATGCCTATCAGGAATGGAACCTGGGATCAAACAGCCAGACCAATACCATCTGTGCACTACAACTCCTTCAGAAAGATGTGTGTAGTCCAAAGATATATAGACTTAAAAATTCTAACACCATACAAAAGTCCTCCAAATATGACAAGATCACAATCCAAAATTCATGTACAGTAAACATTCCTTCAACAAGATATGTATAGTCCAATGGTGTATCATCCTAAAATGTCCACCACCATAGGAATCTTCAATATACCCCAAAGTGTTCCCATCACTGCACCTAGGAAATGCAGTTACCAAAAGTGCAGTCCTATATTATTGTAACCATGTTCTCCCTTGGGAGTTCACTTGTCCGCTGCCCTCAATCACCCTATGTCCACACATCCGGAGTCACGGAACTTTGTTTTGTTATTTTGTTTAAGGGGATAAACTTGGATGGGGAAAGGGGTTAACTGTGGGATGCCCAAAGAATTAGATCATGGGACCTTCTATATACATCTGCAGTATATACACTCCAACTTCCTCCAGCACAATCACTTGCTGACCGTTCCTATCCTCACTTCACTTCACTCCAGCACACTTCTGAGTATCTTGGCCTGAAAGGCAATTTATCAGGCCGCCATGACACTTCTTCCTCCACCCCAACTAGCACATGGTGAGGTCTGCACTTTTTCCAGCAGGACCTCCAAAGCACCCATTATGGGTAAGGGCCACAGGCTCCCGTTTGTGAAGCCATGGGCCCTCCATTGTGTAGCTAAGTATGTTGGTGCTAGTGGGATATTGACAGACTACAACTCCCAGCCCATCCTCTTCCAGGCCACTCCGGCCTGCTTTCCTATCCAGTGACACTCCATTCCCTGGCTGGCTCCTCTGCCCTCCACAGACTGTCCACTATCCTTCCCCAGCCTGCTTCGGCCTTGTCATCCAGCTCCTAGGGTCTGTCACTCACAGACAACCGGTGGATCCTTTAAAGAGTCTCTGAGAATGTAGAACTCTACTGCACTCTTGCTTTCTTGTGCTACTCCAGGAATCAACTCCACTCCTGGCTGCACCCAAGCCTCCAGGCACCAAGGTCACCCCCTCCTCCCAGACTGGAGGCTCCCTCTTGGGTGAGGTCTGCTCCACAGCCTCTGCTACATTCTCCTCTTTTCCACCCGAACTCTCCTCCCCCCTGCTGGCATATTACTGTATTTAAGGAGGCCTGCCCCCTGCCAATCCAAACTGTGGATTGGTCAGGGCTCCTTGTCACACATCAGAAAGTGACACTTCCTCATCCATCCCCTTTTCAGAGCTTTCCTAGCTCAAAAGAGAGGAGCATCTGAGGGGTGTTCCTTCCTGCAATCTCCAGCCCTCCCTGAGCCACTCCCCAGCCCAGATCAAAACAACCAAGCCTACACTCACTGTCAGGCCAGACTATATTTTAACTCTCCTATCAAAAATGTACAAAAATAGAGCACCTATCACTATGGAGGTGCTGCATTATTATAGAATAATCAAACATAGTTTGTGAATGCTAAAACCAGATGGGAATTACACTTGCTCCATATGCAGGGTAGTGCTCCTCTTTCTTCCACTTAGTAATCCCAGGATGTGCATATGGAAGCCAAAAAGAAGCTCACATAGTATAATACCATTCAAATAAATGTATTAAGCAACATTAAAAATATTCTCACAAGCACTTAGAAGACTAAGCACAAAAAAACACAAAAGGACAACTACGTAGCTGTATTGGTCATTTAGCAGAAACTGGTAGCAGAGACTCTTGAAATCAATGTCATCACTGCTAGAAGAAAGAAGGGATTTGAATGCTACAATGCATGTTTGTAGTCACTGGGGATCACACATAGCATATACAGTATCTCACAAAAGTGATTACACCCCTTACATTTTTGTAAATATTTTATTATATCTTTTCATGTGACAACACTGAAGAAATTACACTTTGCTACAATGTAAAATAGTGAGTGTACAGATTGTATAACAGTGCAAATTTGCTGTCCCCTCAAAATAACGCAACACAGCCATTAATGTCTAAACTGCTGGCAACACCCCTAAGTGAAAATGTTAAAATTGGGCCCAAAGTGTCAATATTTTGTGTGGCCATCATTATTTCCCAGCACTGCCTTAACTCTCTTGGGCATGGAGTTCACCAGAGCTTCACAGGTTGCCACTGGAATCCTCTTCCACTCCTCCATGACAACATCATGGAGCTGGTGGATGTTAGAGACCTTGCGCTCCTCCACCTTCCATTTGAGGATGCCCCACAGATCCCCAATAGGGTTTAGGTCTGGAAACATGCTTGGCCAGTCCATTACCTTTACCCTCAGCTTCTTTAGCAAGGCAGTGGTCATCTTGGAGGTGTGTTTGGGGTTGTTATCATGTTGGAATACTGCCCTGCGGCCCAGTCTGCGAAGGGAGGGGATGATGCTCTGCTTCAGTATGTCACAGTACATGTTGGCATCCATGGGTCCCTCAATGAACAGTAGCTCCCCAGTGCCGGCAGCACTCATGCAGCTACAAACCATGACACTCCCACCACCATGCTTGACTGTAGGCAGGACACACTTGTCTTTGTACTCATCACCTGGTTTGCCGCCACGCACACTTGACACCATGTGAACCAAATAAGTTTATCTTGGTCTCATCAGACCACAGGACATGGTTCCAGTAATCCACGTCCTTAGTCTACTTGTCTTCAGCAAACTGTTTGCTGGCTTTCTTGTGCATCAACTTTAGAAGAGGCTTCTTTCTGGGACGACAGCCACGCAGACCAATTTGATGCAGTGTGCGGCATATGGTCTGAGCACTGACAGGCTGACCCCCCCACCCTTCAACCTGTGCAGAAATGCTAGTAGCATCCATATGTCTATTTGCCAAAGGCAACCTCTGGATATGATGCTGAGCACATGCACTCAACATCTTTGGTCGACCATGACGAGGCCTGTTCTGAGTGGAACCTGTCCTGTTAAACTGCTGTATGGTCTAGGACACCATGCTGTAGCTCAGTTTTAGGGTCTTGGCAGTCTTCTTATAGCCTGGGACATCTTTATGTAGAGCAACAATTCTTTTTTTCAGATCCTCAGAGAGTTATTTGCCATGAGGTGCCATGTTGAACTTCCAATGACCAGTATGAGAGAATATGAGCGATAACAACAAATGTAATACACCTGCTCCCCATTCACACCTGAGACCTTGTAACACCAGCGAGTCATATGACATTGGGGAGGGAAAATGGCAAATTGGGCCCAATTTGGACATTTTCACTTAGGGATGTACTCACTTTTGTTGCCAGCGGTTTAGACATTAATGGCTGTGTGTTGAGTTATTTTGAGGGGGCAGCAAATTTACACTGTTATACAAGCTGTACATTCACTACTTTACATTGTAGCAAAGTGTCATTTCTTCAGTGTTGTCACATGAAAAGATAGAATAAAATATTTACAAAAATGTGAGGGGTGTACTCACTTTTGTGAGATACTGTATATATAGTTGAAAAGCCGCAGCAGTTATGACTCCTACTAGTCTTGTTTTATTAGAAAAATGACAGGAACACAGAAACAAGAAATTACATTATTACTATGTATTGTACAGTGATCCCCCTAGGAAGAACATGACAATTATACAACAACACTACCACCTAGTGGCAGAACTATTAATTAGTGTATAATACAGTATAAGAGAATGGTTGTTGCACCTATGTCTGTAGAAACAGCATGCTAATATATAATAATATTGTTTTGGTCTGAACGTAGATACTTTGAAATTTTATTATTGGTTGAGTGCCAGCGTAATGTATGTTGAATGTCATGATCTAGCACCTGTGTATACTGAGTGTGAATGCAAACACGGAACAAGTTTATATAGTAAAATTTGGACATTGGCAAGTCTAATTCATGATGTGAACATGGATTGATTGGATTAGCAAATCCTTAGTAATATAGCACCAAAGTAGAGAACCAGTATTTAACCGCTTGCCGACCGCTGATCGGCAATTGACGGCGACAAAGTGGCTCTGTAACGCAAATCGCCGTCATACGACGGCGGGCGCGATACAGAGCTCACTGTGTTCGGGGGGGGCCAGGGAGCGGGTGCGGCGGCTTCGTTTGCCGCCGGCCACCCGCGATGCCCCCCCCCCGGAGTGAAGGAGCGGAGGTCCGTGTAAGTAAACACGGACCTCCGCTCTGTGTGAGGGGGAAGGGCTGTGATCACAGCCTTCCTGTACATGAAGGCTGTGACCACTTCCCTTCCCCAGCTAGGCAAGCCCCCATACAGTTAGAACACGCCCAGGGAACATAGTTAACCCTTAGCGCGCCCCCTGCAGGTTAACCCCTTCACTGCCAATGGCATTTACACAGTAATCAGTGCATTTTTATAGCACTGATCGCTGTATAAATGCCAATGGTCCCAAAAAAGTGTCAAAACGTTCCGACATGTCCGCCCCAATATCGCAGTACCGCTAAAAATCGCAGATCGCCGCCATTACTAGTAAAAAATAAAAAAAAATAAAAACCCCAAAAATGAATTCTCATCATCTGTAAACGCGACTACTTTTGCGCAAACCAATCAATAAACGCCGATTGCGATTTTTTTATCGCAAATATGAGGAAGAATATAAATCGGCCAAAAACGGTGAAAAAAAAATGTTTTTTTATATTTTTTTTTGGATTTGTATTTTAGCAAAAAGTAAGAAATTTGGATTTTTTTGCAAAATTGTCGCTCTTCTTTTGTTTATAGCACCGATCAGAAATGACGCAGAGGTGATCAAATACCACCAAAAGAAAGCTCTATTTGTGGGAAAAAAAGGACGCAAATTTTGTTTGGGTACAACGCCGCACGACCGCGCAATTGTCAGTTAAAGCGATGCAGCGCCGAATCGCAAAAAGGGCTCCGGTCCTAAAGCTGGAAATCCTTCCGGGGCTGAAGTGGTTAATGCAGATGAAAGCCTAGATATTTGCCATATCTAGTTCACCGACTCTTCCATATAGTAGAAATATTTAAATTATTTTACATGTCGTGCTTACCCCCAAAGGGGCCGCTAAGTATATGCCCAGGTAGTACAGAGGCTGACAGGCACACAAGCACAGTCCCACGTACATTGACAATTATGGCTCAGTCTAGGGTGGGGGTCAGCAACCTGTCAATCGCGATCCACCTGTCAACCACCTGCAGGTGACAGGTAGACCGCAAACAGGTTCCTGCACTGCCGACCCCCACCTTCTAGGTGCTGGTCCTCTCTCTCCTCCCAGCCTCAAGCCTCTTCCGTGGCTCCACCGCACCTTCTCTGTCCCAGTCTCTCTCTCCCTCCCGCCTCCTCTGCCACTGTCATCAGTGAACAGGGGAGACCGGGAGGAAGCACAGTTCAGGATGGAGGGCAGGAAGAGGAGCTGGCCAAATTAACTTTTTAAGTTAAATGGCAAGTGAATGGTTGCTAGGACACAGGGTGGTCCTAAGCAACCAATCACCAGCTTGCTAATATGAAAATTGCCTCTGCCAGCTCCTGTCCTCTGTCCAGAACTGTGCTGCCTGCCAGTCTCCGCTTTTGAAACAGGTAGGACACTATGCTATGGGAGGGAAGGGGGCCAGAGGTTACTGGTATAGGGGAAAGGGGGGGGAAGATACCACAGTATGTGTGTGGGGGGGGGGTGATGTAAAGGGGGCAGGGGACACTGTTATGGGCAGGGCCACCCCCATAGCAGTGTCCTCTACCACCCTTCATATCACCCTCCTGAATCCTGCATTCCGAGCACAGCGCACTCCTGAACCCTGCATTCTGACCACAATGCACCCCCGAACCCTGCATTCTGAGCACAATGCAATCCTGAACCCTACATTCTGAGTGCAACGCACTCCTGATCTCTGCATTTTGAGTGCAATGCACTCCTGATTCCTGTATTCTGAGAGCAATGCACTCCCAATCCCTGCATTCTGAGAGCAACACACTCCTGATCCCTGCATTCTGAGAGCAACGCACTCTTGATCCCTACATTCTGAGAGCAACGCACTCCTGACCCCTGCATTCTGAGAGCAATGCACTCCTGATCCCTACATTCTGAGAGCAATGCACTCCTGATCCCTGTATTCTGAGCGCAACGCATTCCTGATCCTTGCATTCGAAGTGTAATGCACTGGTTAACACTATACTCTCTGCACAACACACTCCTAAACCCTGCACTCTCTTGTAATACTTTTTGTTCTGAGTAAAATATTTTACCAAATAAAAAAAGAAAGGTCAGTCTTACTGTCTTTTTTTGGGGGGAGGGGGGGGGGGGTTGGACTGTGACCGGTGATCTTTGACTTCATCAGTGTTGTTCAAGTAGTAATCTCCATCTCTCAAAGGTTGCCTACCTCTGGTCTAGGGGATGTCCTTTCAATATGTATTGCGGTAGGGGGTGGTTTAGGGTAACGAGACATTCCAAAACGTTAATAGAAAGTCATGGGTGGGAAATTTTCTCACTGATCTTCAAATAGCAACTCTTCTGGAGGTAGCCAGAAGTGGGCAGTATATCTAGGACCCTACAGCAGCAGTCCATACGGCAACTTCTGACATTTCATTTCCTCTGGCACTTGCACAACTAATAGTACCCAGCAAGGTCTTTATTCACTTTGTCCCAGGAGCTGTCTGCCACCCAGCAGGTAGATCCTTAGTGAGGGAGATAACAAACACCTTCTCCATACCCAGGACTTTAGTACAGTGCTCTTCAGCATCATCAGGCAGTCATCGGGTAATCTCCCCCAAACCCTCAGCCCAGCAGCTACTGAGGCCCAGACTGCAGTTTTTCTGTCTTGGTGGAGCTGCCCCCAGGGGCAGTAGCCCCAAGAGAACCAGGAAACCTCCCTAGAGGGATAAAAAAACAATCTGTTCAGGCCTCCTGCACATTTATCGCCTCCCTAACCACCTTCTAGATGCATCATTTGAATCTCCCAGCCTTATGCTCTGGAAACTTCTTTCAGGGGCAGGGGAGAACAACCTCTCAGTTCAGGAAACCCTGAACAAATTCACAGAATCAATCACTGATTCGTTCACTACAAAGGAACCAAAAACAAAATTTACCTAACAGCCTAATTAGTAGGAGGACGCTACAGCCACTTACAATTCTCTTACCACTAAAGATACTAAATTTATTTTACCTAATGAAAACAAGAAGCAGTTTATTAAAATATTAAATATATCTGCTTGATATACACAATATACTATAAAGCCAAGCCCCATATACCTGAAAAAACCTAATTCCAATGATAATACAAGGATAGAGGGATTTTACAACGACTGTAATGTAATGATTAAAAAGAGACTTTACTATTTGGAAAATAGACTGCGTCATACACCATCATTAAAGCAATCTTTAATCTTGTGAACTACAAAATATTTCTTATTCAGCCAAATTCATGCTCCAGTGCATACTAATGTGAATCAAAAGACAGACTGTACTTTTCCTGAAACTGCCCTCAAAGGAATTCATTAGATTGTACTTAACATGACTGGGAAAGCAGCGATGAACACAAAGGAAACTATTTCTTTTTAATTGATTCAGCCATGGTTAAAAGTTGTAAACCTTAAGTCAGCACGTGTCACATAATGGTGGCTGTATTTAATGTAAAGTCTGACATGTCAGATTCTACTACAATAATAATGAAGCTACTTAACCAACTAATTTCAGGGACATCTAAAATCCCTAAAGTGGAAGCATTGTCTATATCATTGGTGCAGCCCCTTATCCCTGGGCGGATGGAGGAGGTCCCCTAGGTGGCTCAGTGAGCTAACATTTTGACTTTCAGGGTAGAACCCTTGGCTTGTTGTGAGGTAAAAGGAAATTGGGCACCAGTTACTTTTGTACATTTTAAAGGCTTATTCAGCAGAATAAAACTCAGAAGAAAGGGTTAGGGCACAGGCAAAAATACAGCTCAAGACTTGTTTAGGTTCACATCTATGTGGTTACGGTTGAGGCATTTTTCAGGCATTTTTTGCAGTGCGTTTTGCATTTTAAACTCTGGTTTTTGATGGTTTTCTTGATGCATTTTTCATGCATTTTGCATGTTTTGTTTATGCCCCTTTCAAAACAGTGTATATAACTGGTTACTAAGGAGTGGGCCGGGCATCCTTACCAACAATGTCAGTGGCATCAGCTGTTCCCCGCTGACAGATGAATGTAAAAAAAAGAATTGTCTGCTAAGAAATTTAAGAAAAAAATATTGTGGGGTCCCCCCCCCAATGCATACCAGTCCCTTCAGATCTGGTATGGATTTGGAAGGAACCCCCATGCCAAATTAGAACCATAACAGGCCGCATGCACTCAACATTGGGGGGTGCATTGGGGGTGGAGGGGCTCTGCCCCCCCACCCCAAAGCACCTTGTTCTCATGTTGATGGGACAAGGGCCTCTTCCCCACAACCCTGGCCGGTGGTTGTGGGGGTCTGCAGGCAGGGGGCTTATCGGAATCTGGAAGCCCCCTTTAAGGAAGGGGCCCCCGGATCTCAGCCCCACCCTATGTGAATGAGTATGGGGTACATTGTACCCCTACTCATTCACCAAAAAGAAAGCAAGGGGGGAGGTGGGATCCAGGGACCCCCTTTTTTCAAGGGGTCTTTCAGATTCTAATAAGCCCCCTGCTCACAGACCCCCACAACCACCAGCCAGGGTTGTGGCGAAGAGGACCTTGTTCTCATCAACATGGGGGCAATGTGCTTTGGGGTGGGGGTCAAAGCCAGAGCGTGGGGGTCCCCTCCAAATCCATACCAGAACCAAAGGGCCTGGTATGCATTGGAGGGAGGGACTGCTGTTTTTTTTCTCAAATTTTTTTGCCAGCAATCCTTTTTTTTACATTCAGCTGTCAGTGGAAAATTCAGCTGACAGTTGATAACTCATTGGTTGTTAATGACGTGGTGGTCGGCTTCACATCCTGCTCCTTGGCAACCAGCTTTATACAATGTTTTTAAAGGGGAAATTAAAAAGAAAACACAAAACACATTAAAAAATGCACCAAAAGGGCAACACTTACATTTCTGGTGCGACTCCATTGAAGTCCAATACACGGAAAACGCAATCCGCTGCAGGAAAAAAGTCCCCGACCCTTTCCAAAAATGCACTGGCTGAAAAACGCATAGATATGAACGTGACCCATAGGAAATCATATTAAATGGACTGTAGTGCATTTCTGCAAAATGGAAACCACACAAAAAAGCGCATAGGTGTGAACGTAGGATTAGTTGAAGTAGAACCCAAAAAATACAAAAAAAGTTGGGATGTTGTTTAAAATCTACATAAACACAGAATGCAATTATTTGCAAATTTCACAAACACATATTTTATTCATAACAGAAAATAGAAAACATATCAAATGTTTAAACTGCGAAAATGTAAATTTTTAAGAAAAAATGAGGTACAACATTGTAGGTAGCAGTCATACAGACCTTAAACCCTATGCAATCAAGTACAGATACCGCCGTAGTGACTGAACAATGGAAACAAAGATTTACCAAGCTCTCAAAGCTACTCCTCAGCACAGAAGCCTTATCCCTAAGATGCTTCTCACAGGCAGCCATCTTCCTACAGATCCCATTGCACATACCTGCAAGCAGGACAGCAAATAAATCTTTTTTTTGGCCCCAAGACAAAGACTAACGTCTGTTTCCTCGGGCCCTTGTTTTAGTAAAATCCTCAACAGGCAGCAGCCCTCAAAGCAAAAGTCTAGAATTCCCTTATACTGGCATCCTCTCCAGGCCTGAGAGGAAAGGCCTACCACACCTGTCACCATACCCAAGCTAGGGAGCCAAACCCAAACTGTTTACAGTCTTCTGAACGGGCAAACTAAATGGCCAGATTTGGCAAGTTTGCCCATCTGCCTAAACCTCTGGCTGCTGTAGCTGAAAATCATTCTTTAGTGGCCAGTTTGTTGACATTTAGCAGTCTACTAGGAAATTGTCAATTGAAGTGGGAGCCTGGTGGGAGAGGATTATCTTGGCATAGCTTGTTATCGGGGAGGTGTCAGTCATTGTGATTGATAAAGGATCTACGCCGGACAACTCTGAAACAATGTTGTTTTGACTTTTTTATATTGTTTAATTGTTATTCTCATATATTTTTTTATTTACATTAATTTTTTTGTCTATATTTTTTGGTATCGATGCTGCAGTTGAGCAGCACAGAGCAGAAACTAGGCAGACCAACAATTCCTCCACTTACACAGTATAGTCTTCCTCCTCTCAAGCACTTGACAAATTTTATCTATATATTCATGTCATTATAATCAGGGAATTGAAGGCATAGCTGAAAATGGAAAATCTACCACCATAGGTTGCCCACCTTTCCACAATGCAGAGGTAGGGGCAGGCAGCAGCAAATGGAGTGGGGGGGGGGGAATCTTTGGCCAGGGGGAAGGGCAAGAAGCCGCAAAAAGTTAAAGATAGAATCCTACATACATAGGCTGTCTGCATAATAAAAACATGAAAGGCAGGAATGAAAGGAGGTAGCATTTCAGTAGTAGGTGGCAAGTATGCCCACTGTCTACTCCTCGTCCACCACCACCTTCTCCTCTTTACTTTCACCTCCTCCTCTACCTCCATCTCCTCCTTCTCCTCCTCCACTTCCTCCTCTATTTTCTTCAATCCTACCAATCTTATGCCAAGCAGACCAATCCTGCCCTCCGCCTTTGTGTGAAGGTATTTGTTTTTATCTTCTTTTCTTAAAATTCTTATCCTGTGTTCCTCAAGGATGCAGGACATGCACTTGCCTGCAAGTGCTACTAATGCACCCTTTTCTTCCACTTGCCAGTGGAGGTGTATTTAAAACGGAGATCCGCCTGAAGCAAAAAAAAAATAAAAGTCAGCAGCTACACATACTGTAGCTGCTGACTTTTAATAATAGGACACTTACCTGTCCTGGAGTCCAGCGATGTCGGCACCCGCCGCCGATCTTTGGATCGGGGGTCGGGTGCAGCCGCGTCCATTGTGGGTAAGGGAACCCGGACATTACAGCTTCAAGCCGGGCACCTTACTGCGCATGCGCAAGGCTCCGCTGTGCTCTGCTATTGGCCAGATGGCCGGTAGCAGAGCGAGGAGGGAGCCGGGCTGCTGACATCAGCCGCCGCGGCTGCTGGCCCAAACTCCCAGACATGTGGGATGTGTCTAAAGACAGGTGTCCTCTTCCCCCTCCCCCCCCCCGAAAGGTGACACCTGAGGGGGGAGGAATCCAACCAGCGGAAGTTCCTCTTTTGGGTGGAACAACGCTTTAATGACATGAGTTCACACAATTGTGCTGTTGTGACCTACAAGGAATGGGAAAGTGCTCTTCTATGATGTAAGCTCCACTGAAGAGCCCTTGGCATGTGTAGACAAATCATTTTAGTAAGGCCCCTTTCACACCAGCGAACTGATTTTTCAGGCTGACCCGATCAAACCACCCATCGTTCTCTATAAGGAGGCAGATGTAAATAGACATGTGTCCGCTTAAACTTGCCTGCATCCAATCCAATTCAGGCTGCTAAACAGTGGTGGCCCGCCCATAGGGGGTGCCCAGAACC
>BLSH010415170.1:1153963-1169934 GCA_018402905.1 Glandirana rugosa | reverse complement strand
AGAACCTGTTCAACAGGCTGGATGGCATTGTTATTTACTTTGTGTGGGCTGGAAAGCCCCCTTGCCTAGCTAAGGTGACTCTGCAACTACCTTTTACCCAAGGTGGTCTGACCATCCCCAATTTCCAACTATACTATTGCATGGCAGTTATGGTGACGTCACATTGGTGGTTCTCTCAAGTGGTTCATATTATGCTACTCTCAGTAATTTGATGTTTAGGGGGGCCCACAACCCCATAAGAATGTCATCTGATTTATGCAAACCACCATCCAAGTATGGAATATTGCAAGAATGAAATACCACACTGTATAATCCATTTGGGGAAACCCTACCCTTCCTTTTTTTAAGGCCCGTACACACTGTACAATTATCGGCCAACAACGGTCGTATGACAGCCTGTCATCCGATAATCCGACCGTTAGTACGCACCATTCGACAGCCAATTTTCAATTATCGTCCAACCGAAGTTGTATGTGAAGACTAGAAAACTTTTGTCTGCCGCAAAGGCATTGGCCAATTTTCAGCTTCTGTGTACAGAAGTTGGCCAAACAAAAGTTGGAAGTACAAACATGCATGCTCGAAATCCAGGAAGTATCCGGTCGTGTAAACCTGCGTCCGTAATTCACATTCACCTGAACTTCCTCTTTATACGCTCCTAACACGTTACTCAGTTCACATTTGTTGGACGATAACTTGACTCACATCAGTGCGCTAGGCAAAATCACGGACAGCCAATTTTGAGAAAAGTTGGATGTGCGGTCGTACAACTATCGCATTGTGTGTACGAGGCCTTAGACTATTGTCAGATCTACAAGTTTGGTACAAATAGGGGTGTAGTGAATTCGAAGCAGATGGTCACAGAAGGAAAACTGCTGGGACTCTCTGACCTAAAATTTAAATATGACCTACCTAATTGGATGTTTTTTAGATTCCAACAGCTAAGACATGCAGTTAATATGTCATTTCCCACACTCATTGATCTGGAATCTGATCCTATTGAGTGGCTGCTTACCTACTAACATGACCATGACCTATCAAAAGTGGAAAGACAGCCTGCCTGACACTTGGGAGGCTTGCGCTAGTAACTATATTGCCTATATGATTTCTGCTAAGAATAGTTTTATTCAGCTGAAATTTCTTCACAGAGTTTATTATACTCCTCATTGACTCGCTAACATATACCCAATATTTAGTTCCCAGTGTACAAGATGTCAAGCCTCTGCAGATTCTTTTATCCATGTGGTATGGACATTTCCTCTAATATGACCCTAAAGGGAAGCAGTAGTAGATGTCCTCAATAGTGTATTTGCCTGTATCTTGGGGTTAGATCCATTGATACTATTGCTAGGCATTGTTGTTGACATGGAAATGAGTCACTATGCAAAACTGTTTGTTTTTTATGCAACATTTTATGCGAGAAGAGAAATAACCCTTAAATGAAACTTCCCTCCCCCACTTTAACTGCCTGGTTATCAACTGCCCATTATCAACATGTTCTATCCATTTAAAAATTAGCATAGGAAAGTAGGTTTTTGGACAACTAAATTTGATAAGATTTGGAATTTGGATTGATGCACATGTTTCTATAATTGGACTTCTAGGCTTGATTGGTTATGGGCCTTGAATACCTCTCTCCCTCTTCTGGTACTTACCCTGCAGACCTTCTACCTTATGCCTTTTTCTTCCCCCACACCTTCCCTCCCTTATTGAGCTCTTTAGATTGGTCATATGACTTGGAAAGGAGAAGTTCCTTTCTTAATAACTGTATGGAGATGATCTGTTGGAATGAATATGCCTGTTGCACGCATTGATGACATTGGACCGCTAAATTTGTACTTGGCAGATGGTTAAAGTTCATTTAACTTTACTTTGACAATACATGTCTCTATTCTTTACAAATGTCTTCTTGACGCTGTACTATGTGTGGTTATGATGCTGCACTTCAATGTTTCTATTGTGAACTGTAAGCTACAATGTACGTTTCCTGTACATTTAATAAGTTCAAACCTAGTAAACACTTTTATCTGTTAAAAAATATGCCATGCATTTTAGATGTTTCTTATAAAAAGGCCTCATGGCAGACTCTAAGCATTTCTGAACAGCTCCAACGTGAATCTGTCCCAAAGACTTGGGTTGATTTACTAAAACCGGAGAGTGCAAAATCTGGTGCACCTCTGCATAGAAACCAATCAGCTTCCAGGTTTCTTTGTGTAGCATCCCCTGTGTACATGGTTGTATATGTAAATTTAGTTGGGCTCCACTGTAGTCAGTGCAGCCAGGGTTAATTGTTCAGTTAGCTGACAGGCTCTGTAGGCTGAGTCTCTGTCACCTCCCCCTGGTTTCTAGAAGCTCCCTGAAGGTTCTAGACCTTAGTGGGAAGAGGGGCAGAGATCAGAGCCTGAATATTCAAGAGATCTCTGCTAACCCCTCGGTAGGACACTCCAGAAAGTGGGGAGATAGCTCTTAAATATTGTGGAGTCTGGCCATGTGGGGAGAGATTCCAGGATCCAGAGCCCTGGAGGGGACCCCTGTGCTGGGGTTTGCCAGAGAGAGAGAGAGCGAGAAGAAGTGAGAAGGAAGGAAACTGAGGGGAACCCTCACTCCTTTCAGCCTCAGCCAGGCTTGGCTGAGACACCCTGGAAGCACATGGAACCTATTCAGCTGGAGGCCTGACCAGAAGTTTCCATCCCTGCTACAGGACACTAGGGACTGAGTGAGTAACCTTTGTTTGTTCATCATCCACAGTCTATAGTGGAAGGCAGCCAGGTGCAATACCAAGCTAGTCATACAGGAGGAACAGCTATTGCCAAACCATCACCCCTTGCTTGGGAAGTTTTGCTGCTGAAATGCCAGTGCTAGGATCAGTATTGGAATTGTTTCCAGTCTGTTTGGAATTAGTCTCCAATAGGAACAGTTGAGTTGGACTAAGAAGACAGAGTAGCTGCAATTGTCCTCAAAGGTTCTTTTTCAAGTCAGTTCTGGGCATCCCATACCTCCCTATATCCCATCCAAGTTGTTTACCCCAATAAAAACAAAGCCCTTGGACTGGTTTACTGACTTTGTGTGCCTGCCAAAAATGCATGTTGCCTGGCTTTGTATAAGAAGTCGAGTTGGACTAAAACCCAAAATCCAGTGGCCCTTAAGGGGGCAGAACTATATTTGTCTACACTTAATTGAGCAAGCTGAAGCTAAAAGCTGATTGGCTACCATGCACAGCTGCACCAGATTTTTCACTCTTCAGTTTTAGTAAATCAACAAGAACAATGAGGAACCAAATGAAAATTGCATTCTTAGTCAAATATTCATGTAACTTTAGTGTATCATAAAAAGGCATCATATTTTGTGTATTGTACAATCATCTCCCCATGTCTACAAGGCCACCTCAAGTTTAGTGTGCTAATAAATAGAAATAGAAGGCAGCCAAATGTATTTGGATGGATGACATCACTTATGTGAGCAGACACACTTATTATGGTGGTAAACAAGCTGTTTTATGGAGAACAAGGTCTCCTTTTGTCAGAAATGATCTGAGGATAGAATGGAGTGCTTCAAAACATTATTGTGCTGGCAGATATATCTGCATAAATAATGGACTTCACAAACTCACTTTCTACGAAGAAACCCCTCTAAGCTATGGAGTCACGATGGCAAAGTGCAGACTGCACTGAGTGAACAAAACAACCATTAAAATAAAGCCATCTCTAAGACATATATAATAGTTTGATTGGTGTAAACCGAAAATAAACAAAACAGAAGTGGAATTGTATTTCTTCTAATTAGATATGGCAGCATTACAAATACCTCTTAAAATATGGAGAAAAAGGAGGAACGGCTGCACACCCAACCTCAATGCAATGAAAATTTATTAATAGGAGGTCATAAAAACAACTTACAAAGGCACAGGAAAGGTGACGCGTTTCACACGATAAACGTGCTTTATCACAACCATAAAGGACACAAGAAGCACTGGTACATATATCCAAAAAACACAGCACATAATAACTGGATAATGCAATTCAGGTGTGGTGATGATGAATGTGACCAGTGAATGAAATGTTCTTCTTTTCTCTCTTAAAGTCCCATAACGTCTTCCAAGGTGTCTTAATACATATAAAGAGAGATCACTACCTTCACTGTAAAACATTCATGTTGCCATGTCATGACAAAAAGATATCAACATCGAAAACAAGCAAATAATCATGTACAGCAACAATGCATGACGAACATAGAAGACAAATGTAATGTATAAAAGAAACCAAATAAGAATAAAACAGAAACAAAAAAATTTGCAAAATATTGCAAGATAATGCAAAATACTGTAAAAATACAGCAAGCATACAGCAAAACCCTTAAATGGCATAAATCAACGGTTCTAAAAAAAAAAAAAAAAAATCATTGACATATATAATGGTAAAATAATAAAGTAAAGAAGCATTGATTTATGCCATTTAAGGGTTTTGCTGTATGCTTGCTGTATTTTTACAGTATTTTGCATTATCTTGCAATATTTTGCATTTTTTTTTGTTTCTGTTTTGTTCTTATTGGTTTCTTTTATACATTACACTTGTCTTCTATATTTGTCATGCATTGTTGCTGTACATGATTATTTGCTTGTTTTCGATGTTGATATCTTTTTGTCATGACATGGCAACATGAATGTTTTACAGTGAAGGTAGTGATCTCTCTTTATATGTATTGAGACACCTTGGAAGACGTTATGGGACTTTAAGAGAGAAAAGAAGAACATTTCATTCACTGGTCACATTGATCATCACCACACCGGAATTGCATTATCCAATTATTATGTGCTGTGTTTTTTGTATATATGTACCAGTGCTTCTTGTGTCCTTTATGGTTGTGATAAAGCATGGTTATCGTGTGAAACGCGTCACCTTTCCCGTGCCTTTGTAAGTTGTTTTTATGACCTCCTATTAATAAATTTTCATTGCATTGAGTTTGGGTATGCAGCAGTTCCTCCTCTTTCTCCATGAACTATGCTGCTGCAACGACAGGGCGAGCTCCCCACTCAATTCCTTCAATAACCACCTCCCACCCGGCCACTGTATATATATACGGCCAGGTGGGAGCTTCCCCGTTCTGACAGGATGTGTATGAATGTCCTGCAGAACGGGAGCTCGCAGCGAGCAGAGATCGGGATATGGGCGCAGTGATTGGCCCTTCCGATCATGTGATGGCTGTGTCCAATCACAGCCGTCACATTGTAAACAGACCACTGCACCACTGATACCCCTGTCCCCATACACATAAGTGTCCCCATAAAACAGCCCCCAAAACATCTGTATGTCCCCCATCACATCTGTCACAATCCCCAAACATCTGTCTGTCCCCGTCACATCTGTCACCATACACAAAACATCTGTATGTCCCCGTCACATCTGTCACCATACACAAAACATCTGTATGTCCCCGTCACATCTGTCTGTCTGCCAACACCAAATAAACCCCAATTTGGGTTATTTTTACCAAAGAAATGTAGCAGTATCATTTTTGGTCAAAATTTATGAAGAGAAATTACTTATTTGCAAAATTTTATAACAGAAATGAAGAAAAATGCATTGTTTTTGAAAATTTTCAGTCTTTTTTAATTTATAGCGCAAAAAATAAAAAACCCAGGGATGAATAAATACCACCAAAAGAAAGCTCTATTTGTGTGAAAAAAAATGATAAAAATTTCATATGGGTACAGCATTGCATGACCGCGCAATTGTCATTCAAACTGCAACAGCGCTGAAAGCTGAAAATTGGTCCGGGAAGGAAGGGGGTTTAAGTGCCCAGTATTGAAGTGGTTAAGCTCACCTGGAACATCCTGGAGCAGCCCTTCCTTTGGACCTCTTAAAATATGTATGTGATACGTGGGCTAAAATAACGTTTCTATGACATTTTAGGAATTCATATATCAACTTCAGCCAAAGTGTGGAAGACTTTTTCCCCCTCTCCCTTTCGGGTGTCCGGTTTTCTTTCCGGATGTTCCTGCCTTCTCCCTTTCTGCTCTAAATCTGCTATTTTACTGGGAAGCCTTTTATGCAATGCCAAGACTAGCTTTGTGCACTTATAAACCTTCTACTCTTTTGTGACGACTCCGTGTGTATTGTTCTAATGTTTAGATGGATCTGCTACTGCGTATCAGCCTCGGTCATGCTTTATTTAACTCTCAGTACAATGTTTTTATATGCAAGCAGAGTTGTGTACTCTGTATAAAACTTTAATATCCAATAAAATTTTTTGAAATAAATCTGCTGGTGCATCTAAAGCCTCGTACACCCACTGCGATTGTTGTACGACCACACGTCCAATTTTCCCCAAAATTGTCAGTCCGTGATTTTGTCTAGCGTACTGACGTTAGTAAAATTATCGTTGGACAAAGTCGAATGTAGTGACGTGCTACGAGCGTATAAAGAGGAAGTTCAGTTTTCGTGCGTCACCCTTTGGGCCCCTTCCGGTAATTTTGTGTTTACCACGACCGAACACTTCCAGCTCGTACCTGGTTTCCAAATATGTGTGTTTGTACTTTCAAACCTGTACAGACGAGCCGAAAATCAGACGCGGCCTTGTCGGCAGACAAAAGTTTTCTAGTCCGCTCATCCAGCTTTTGTTGGATGATAAATGAAAATTGGCTGTCGAATGGTGCATATTAACGGTAAGATTATCGGACGACAGGCTGTAGTACGAAATTTTTCGGCCGATAATTGGACTGCGTGTACGGGCCTTAACTCTCCCCTCCCCCTCAGATTAACCACTTGCTTACTGGGCACTTATAGCCCCTTCCTACCCAGGCCAATTTTCAGCTTTCAGCACTGTCACACTTTGAATGACAATTGCACGGTCATGCATCCCTGTACCCAAACTACATTTTTATAATTTTTTTCACACAAATAGAGCTTTCTTTTAGTGGTATTTAATCACCACTGGGTTATTTATTTTTTGCTAAACAAACAAAAAAAGACAGAAAATTTGGAAAAAATAACAAAATGTTTTTCATATTTTGTTATAAAATTTTGCAAACAGGTAATTTTTCTCCTTCACTGATGGGCACTGATGATGTGGCACCGATGGGCACTGATAGGCGGCACTGAAGGGCACTGATAGGCGGCACTGATGGGCACTGATGAGACGGCACTGGTGGGCATTGATCAGGAGGCATTGATGAGGCTGCATTGATGGCACTGATGGGCACCAATATATGGCACTGATAGACACTGATAGGTGGCACTGATAGGCACTGATATGTGGCACGGAGAGGTGGCACTGATAGGTGGCACTGATGGGCACTGATAGGTGGCACTGATAGGCAGCGCTGGTGGGCACTGATCAGGAAGCTCTGATGGGCACTGATTGTCAGCACTGATGGGTACTGCTGGGTGGCACTGATTAGCAGTACTGATGGGCACTCACTGATAGATGGCACTGGTGGGCATGGATTTGAAGCACTGGAGGGCACTGATTAGCAGCACTAGTTGGCATATAGGGGACTGATGCCCCCCAACAGAAGCTGGTTATTGGCTTTATTCTTTTCTTCACGCTGACAGTGGGGTGCACGGGCGGCGCGAGAACGGGAGGATGTACATGGACTCCCTCCCGGTATTTGAGGCCCACATTGTACCCGTCTTTCGGGCTATAGCACGGATGTCAAGCGGTTACCAATGCTGCTGTCCAAAGGTGCCACTGAGCTCCTTCATCCAGAGTGTATACACAGTGTATACAGCAGGTGATTTACTGGCCAGACCACCAGGGAAAAAACTCAAAAACACTAATGGAGTCACCACATCTAATGATTGGTAAGCTGCAATATATATTTTTTTGTTTTGGGTTTAATACCACTTTTAATACATAGACAAAAAGTGAGTTAAACACTTTGAGCTCAAACAGTTTTGTTTTTAATTTGCCAAAAGTCAGTAAAGCTGGAGATCCCTCCTTATTGCTGAAAGCTTTCAACTGACTTTTACCTTATAACCTGGCACTAGAGGTGTCTGCAAAATGACCTCCCTTGCTTCTCCTATAGGGTAAAGTAGAACTATAGGCAAAACTTTTTTTTCAATTTGGATAAAGTAAGGGAGGGTTATAACCCCGGTCAGATTTTTTTCTGCCATATGTGTCCTATTGCGGAGATTTCCCTTCACTTCCTGTCTTATAATCAAACAGGAAGTGAGAGAAAATTCCTGCAAATTAAGGAAATTTCTTGGGGACCCCCTGGTCACCAGAACTAGTGTCCCCTGGAAGACTTTTCCTCTATTACTTTTCTGGGGATAACCCAAAATTTGGGGTTTTCTTTTACTTTCACTTTCAATGATAATGGTAAACAGGACAAATAAAGAGGGTGAATCTCCCTAAAGGAGGCACAGAAAGTAATAAAATCTGACAGGTGTTCGAATCCCTCTCTAATCCCTCTCCACTCATGTATCTCTCTATACATGTTCAGTAAAGTAGTGCATCATGCCTGACCATTCTTGGACATCTATGACAACCTTAAAGTGAAAGCTCAGACTTTCCTAAACTATGCTTAAACCTGATTGGAGAGCAACAACAGAATGGGACTTTCTCGGTACCGTACAAAACTTATACTGCACAATAATTGTAAAACTATATAAAGTTTATTGAAGTCTCCTTAAAAACATGTTTAACATACACTAAGAACCCCTGAACTACTTCAAGATGGTGGGCTACATCCCCATTAATAGATATTGTCTCCCAAGTTCCCGTAGTGGCTGTGACACTGACAAAATTGATAAAGGTTAGGACCAAAAATGATAGGCAGGGAACAGGAACAGATTGGTACACTGGGGGATATTCCTTGGGGGAGTGTGGGATGTAAATAGCATGAGCCCACGATCGTGCAAAATAGTCCTTTCTTTACATGTTTCGCTTCCTCAGAAGATCAGGGGGTTCAGTTACATACTCTATCCTGTAAAGACAAACATATAAGTACATATAATTTGATAAGACATCAGATGGAAAACATTTATCATGTCAAACAGACATATGATAGATTGGTACATTTGTCAACTCACTCGGCAAACAATGTGGCCCTAGGCTGGTAGACAATCGACACGCCAACGCCCCAGTGGCCCACCAAAAATGGTATATGCGGGGACGTACTTTTATAGACTGTACCCTGTGGTAGAATATATTTATGATTGTCAATTCAAAATAATATTATTTCACTGGGGAAGAGGGAGAAGGAAAAGACAGAAAAGGAGGGGAAAGCGGGGAAAAACCAGGGATGAAAAAACTGGGAGGAAAAAAAAAGGGGAAGGGGAGGTAGGGGGACAAGTCTAGATGGCGACTAACTGGGGTCAGCATCTTTCCACCAGAGGAATAATATATATGGTCATGTATTCTCTTTCTAAAGGGTCTAATACTTTTTCCTACATAGAATGCGCCACACCTGCATGTCATGAGATAGACAATACCTTGTGTGTCACAGTCTGCATAAAAATGGGGCTGGAAGATTTGGCCGTTCGGTAGTTTAAATTTTGTGCCTTGATTGACCCATGGACACATGTCACATTGCTCACATTTGTAAATTCCCTGGACTAGGTGTGTTTGTTCTTTCTCTGATGTATAATGACTAGCTGTAAGTTGATTTCTGATTGAGGGTGCTCTACGGAATACTATTTCAGGAGAGTCTCTGATGTATTTTGAGACGTATGGATCCTGTAGTAGGATGTTCCAATGTTTACCCAGGATTCTATTTGACACATGGAAGATTTAATCGATATTGGAGATATATGCACATAATAATTTGGCTTATGACCAGCCTCTGGGGCCCATATACAAAGATTTGTAGGCGCACTACACCCAGACTTCTGTGGGGTAATTATTATATCCATTATACCCAATTATGTCCTATTCCCTCATTCATTCCCCCCCCCCCTACCCTGCCCTGTCTCCTGTTGTCCATCCCCTACCTCCCCCCCCCCTTTTTTTTTTTTTCCAGTTTTTTCATCCCTGGTTTTTCCCCCCTTTCCCCTCCTTTTCAGTCTTTTCCTTCTCCCTCTTCCCCAGCGAAATATTATTAGCCTGTAATCCCAGTATATGATTGTGAATGCCTACTTCATAATTATTTTGAATTGACAACCATAAATACATTCTACCACTGGGTACAGTCTACAAAAGTACGTCCCCGCATCTACCATTTTTGGTGGGCCTCTGGGGCGTTGGCATGTCGATTGCCTACCAGCCTAGGGCCACATTGGTTGCCGAGTGAGTTGACAAATGTACCATTCTATCATATGTCTATTTGACATAATAAATGTTTTCCAGCTGATGTCTTATCATATTATATGTACTTATATGTTTGTCTTTACAGGATAGAGTATGTAACTGAACCCCCTGATATTCTGAGGAAGCTTTACAATTAAAACACAAAACATGTAAAGAAAGAACTATTTTGCACGATCGTGGGCTCAGAGTATTTACATCCCACACTCCCCCAAGGAATATCCCCCAGTGTAGCAATCTGTTCCTGTTCCCTGCCTATCATTTTTGGTCCTAACCTTTATCAATTTTGTCAACATCACAGCCACTACGGGAACTTGGGAGACAATTTCTATTAATGGGGATGTAGCCCACCATCTTTGAAGTAGTTCAGGGTTTCTTAGTGTATTTTAAACATGTTTTTAAGGTGACTTCAATAAACTTTATATATTTTTACAATTATTGTGTAGTATATGTAGTAGTTTTGTACGGTACCGAGAAAGTCCAATTCTTTTGTTGCTCTCCAATCTTCTAATATATAGGGATGTGGTACCCTTTTACTATTAAAGGCCCCTGGTAGCCACCCAGTGGGGACTAAATTGGTTATCATTTATGCTTAAACCTGTACCCACCCCCATTCTAACTACTCTGTGGAAGGATGATGCTTATAATTACCTATTCTGAGGGTGCTCCGGTTCAGTCACGTGGTCGGTTCTCAGCAGCCCATTTCAAAGTGGGAGGATGGACCACAACAATAGATGCACCATAGCAAGCCTACGGTTGACATCACTGCACAGGCATTTCAGCTGTTGTTGGAAATCTCTCCTCTCCCCTGAAGCTGGCTACTCTGGTGATCATTTGACCATACCAGAGTGCTCTCATAATTGGTAAGTATACACATCTTCCTTTCACAGGTTAGTTAGAATAGGAGTGGGCGCAGGTTTATGGATGGTTTCAGGGAATGCCTGGATATCCACTTTAAGAGGCCTATTATAAAGGGTAAGTCCCATTCCAGTAAGTTGTTTGGTGGTAAAGTGCACAAAGATTTGTATTTTTGCTTACTGTGAACTGTTGAGACTCTGTTTATATATTCAATTTCTGTCTAAAAATTGATAATCATGTTATTACTTTAAAAAATTTTTTTTGATATATGGGTAATATCATTATTATTGCTTCAATTCTTTGCTCTCCAGGTTTTGTAAATCATTTCACTGTATGTGTTCATTGAATGTTTAGTTACCACTTTTGATTCCACATACAATACCAATCATCGATCTGTGTATACCTTATTTAAAGGTGAAATTTGTGGCTGCATAAACTTCTGAGTTCAGTGGTTACTTATCTGACAGTTTCTTTCTACCATATCACTGGCTTCAGGTCTTCAAATTTGAATCAGTACTGGAAATAGACAGGCCTTATAGGGAGGGAGATCATTTTGTATAACAGTATATTTGGTATACATTCAAGATTTGCTATCTGAAGCTCTTGGCCAGCCAACCTCACAGTTTTCATGGTTGGACTCTCCAAATGAGTTTAATTGAATGATACCAGAGTACATATTCCCATAGGAGATTGAAGTGGATTTTCCTTAAACTTGGACCTCCTTGATCTTGTTCCCTTTGCAAATGGTAGCTATTTGAATTACACCCTTATGATAACATAACATAAAAGTGGGTTTTGTATTTTTCAAAGAAAAAGTCATGGCTCACATAACGGCATAAAAATTTAATTTATTTAAAGCACAATGTATATGCTTATATTGTTTTTCCCAAAAAAACATTTATTGGCTCGAAAACAATATCTAACACATTTCTGTACTGAATGACCACATAAATAAATGTTCCACACACATACCATGCAATATGTTATCTCTTTTAGATATTTATGTGGGTTACTTCCTTCTATAAAACTTTTTTTTTACTATTAAATATATGTTCAGCTCCAATATATGAAACTGGGCTTAAATCAGATTTTCCAGCTTCACCTTATCATTGTGAGAGCCCTACTCTCACCTATGGCAGAGGCTGGGCAGAGAAATTCAGTTTGTTTTAAAAGCCATCACTGTATTAAACTGAACAGCGCAGATTAAATCCAGATGTTCCGACAGATCTATTTTTTTCATATGCAGAAGTGATCAAAGGAGGTCCGAGAGGGGGGTGCCCCCGATGGTAATCATCAGCCAGCAAGAGGAGAGTTTCACAGTGACAAAGAATAAATGGGTTAATAGGAGGGGTTTAAGGTATCTAAGAGGCATTACCAATCACCAATAGTTTAGCCTTTGAGGATGCCCAGGCAAAACGCATCCGGTGACAGCTACTGGTGATGTCATATCCACCCGGTGGAGCACATGCCGGTGCGTCACTTCCAGTCTGGCGATTTGCTTGTATTTTCATTTACCATGCGAGTGTAACCAATTTTAAGTGTTTGAAATAATAAATGGAATTATGCTATGTGGATTCCTTCTATTGCTTCCTTCTTACATGCATCATGTAAGGAATACATGTCCCTGTGATTAAAGTGACAGAACTCAGAATACAACTACTGAGGAGAACCAGAAGCCCCAGCATAAGCAGGATATCTATCCAAAGTGTGCAGGACTCATATATATCTAATCGTTCACAGTGATCGGTGAGTGAGTGGAATTACTGGAGGGGAGCACAACATTCAAAACTTGCACTGTATTGAAAGAAACAGAGAATGGCATCACACTTAAAGTAATAGAGCAGGGCACCATTAAGAGACTACACTTCTGTTGTCAGTGCATGCATGAAGATAACACATGGACTGAACTTTTTTTGCATATTATTGTTGATTTGTACAATATTATTTTTTTATGGTTTTTGAGTGTATATATTTAGGATCTTTATTGGTTTGACTAGGCAGCGCCTAAATAGTTATGTTTATGCCATAAAGTATGCTTTGGTGTGCCTTTTTTATATTTACGATTGCTTTTTCCTATTTTTGTTATTGAAGGACATTTAGAAATTGGTAGAGTGGCCACTAGGGAGAGCTCTGTTTTTGTATTGCAAACATAATGCCTTCCTGCAGGAATAATATATTGGCCACATTGGGAGTGTATTGTTTTGAGTGGGCCAGCAGACCCATATATTTGCTATGTGAAGGAGTAGTAAAACACAATCACCATGTATCGCTGTAAAGCAGGAAACTCAGTCTGCAATGGGCAAATATGTCTGCCTCCAACTATATACAAAATTACAAAATATGTATTGAAGCAAGTTTATTTCAAATATTAAACACACCGATATTATTATTCAGAGCACGCTGACCTCTTGTACATGTATGTCTAAAAAAACGTATTATTATACAGGATTTAAATAGCGCCAACAGTTTACGCAGGTTTAATGTATACTTCCCTTTAATACTTTTTCAACTTTTGCATGTCAATTTGTGAGTGAAAGTAGGACCACACCCTCCTTTAGTAAGACTTTATAGAAAGTGCAAAGCAAACTGTACATTTTGAAGTGGTGCTATAAAAAGTTTTGAACCGTTTAATGAGAAGGAAACTAAGCATAGACCTGGTTAAATTATAGACTTCTTTGCAAACATACTAAACTTTTAATAATATGGGGTCAATGTTTCGAGGTTCAATCTCATAATTTGTTAGAGTGTAACCAATAAATCTTTATAAGATAAAAAATAAATGGAAATTACATGGTACATTTCAAGCTGCTTTTTTGATAAGACAGAGGTAGACAGGTAGATTGATATAATTAGTGCATTGATGTTGTCAGCACCTTGCAGTCCTGGAAAATTTTGGATGGTTCTTCAATGCAAATGTAACATTCTAAATGTTGAAATTCAGAGCAGCATACGTTTCAGTCTGCATTTTTTGGTCATAAAGCTAATTTTAGAGGGCAAAATAATTAAGTTTAAACCCCTCATCACCAGATAGGATTGTAATTGGAAGCAGGCTGTTCTAAGCTAGCTATGTTTTGATATTTGCCTTGTATATAGATTGAGGCGCTTAAAAGCTTGTTTACTGCTCATTTCCAGCTTTTTATCTGAAATAGGATTGCAGGGTTCCACGGCGACGAACATCACAGGTCCAGCAATGGAAACCACCTCCTAAGGAATTCGCATGGCGAATACTCACTTTAATGGTGGAGATACCTGCCAATCAAAACAAATGTTACATTAATGATTAACCAAATGTATTCTAAGGAACATATTCAAATGTGTGAAGCTAATTTACATTATAAAAATGATCATGAAAAGGCAAATGGTAACACCTAAAGGATCAGTAAACCGGGACCAGTTAAATTTATCTGGATACAAACTAAAACAGTGCTAGATAAATGAAATAAGATACTGGGTTCAGTAGACACTTACCCAACTTCTCAAACATTTTCTGAATGGAAGTTTCATTGGCATCCACCATTACACGTTTTTCATCCAACATTAGGACATTCATAGAGAGCCACTTTGAGGACATCCACAGAGGATGATCTAAATACAAAAAAAAAGTATGAAATTATGTAAAATAGCCAGGATCTTATGTGGACCTTTTATACCATTTCATATGTTGTTAAATATTTTATAATCATTTATGGAGTTGTAGTTCTTCTCAATTGCCAAGTATACAAATTGATTTTCTGAAGTAAGCAACTGTTTGGCTAATTTTTCAGACGATACACCTACCACAATCTGCACTGTTTGATGCAAAGGTCTTGTTTCAGTCAATGCGTCAAAACCCCCAAACCAGTTATTTCTGATACTTGCATTTTAATCTAATGGCTCATTATTACATGACAGCATGCATGTAAACATGCCAATACCTACCATCTGGGATGAGTGGAGTGGGGGGAATGACAACAGTCCAGCCGGCTTTCTTGAACAAGTCAATCTAGGAACAGAGACAAGAAACCAGTTTTAGCATATGTGTTACCAATGGAATCAACTATGTTCTTCCATTTTCAGTTAGTGTAACCTAATGTCTTTGACCTACCTGATGGCAGGGACGATCTGGGTTAGAAAGTACAAGGCCTGGTCCAATAATGTTGAAGGTGGCATCGATATGCATAGGATTTGGGTCCTTAAACGAGATAACGTGCACCTTGTACTCTGGAGCCAGATGCCTGCGCATCCATTCAATTCCAAGGTAATTTGTCACCTAGTAATAAAAAAAGGAAAGAAAATAAATTAATGTATAAATTTAACAATTTAAGGGTTCACAATTTTTAATTTATACTGTATATACTGTCTTGTTCAGAAAAGTCTGCTGCTTCGATTGGTGCAAAAAGGAGGCAGCGCTGAGCTGTAGTTCTCATGCCCCTCAATAGAGGACTTGCTTGTTGTTGGGACAAAAACAAGGCAGCTCCAAAATTTAAAAATTCACATTGCTTTCCAAAAATGTCTTTGTCTTTTGCATTTATATTTTTTTGTCCTTGCTCTGTAAACTGTTGCAAAACTAAAACCTCGACGGAACAAAAACAGGGTTGTTGTTCGTTCAGGAGATAACTCCCCGTACTCTTGATGTCGAGTCGCGACGGAGGAAAAACGTGGTTAGCTTCGTCGTCTGAAAAGACTTGTTCTGTCATATATGTCATATTTAATTTTTAACACTTGGGAATTTAACAATTTAAATATGTAATTAAATAAAAGAAAGGAAAAAAATAATGATCCACTGTTTAATGGAACCTTAACTTACCTACGCGTCCGTAGACCGAGGTCTCATGTTCCACGTGCAATAGAGCAAATTCCTGGGTTTAGGATACGTATAGCTACGGTGGAAGTTG
>BLSH010415170.1:1128916-1147376 GCA_018402905.1 Glandirana rugosa | reverse complement strand
TGTGTATAAGAGACAGGAATGTAGCCAGGTCATCCCTAATGAGAATGCTAGCTCACATACTGATGCACATTATTTATGCAGGGTCTGTGGCTGATTAAATACTTTTAAGGGACTTAATTAGTTCAGTTAGCCATAGAACCAGCAGTGATTGGGTGTGTCATCAATTTATTAAAGGGAACTATGATTTGTGGTTAGTTTAGTTTGAAATATCTTTTTAAGCTTACAAGGTTTGTAAATTGATATTCTATTTTTTATTATTTGCATACAATTTTTATTGTGCAAATAAATGATACAACTAGTATACTGATTCTGCAGAGTATTCTGGGTTTTTTTTAAAAAAAAAGCCCACCACTGTCACTTTCTTCAGACAAGGCCTATGTGCATATAAAAATCCACAAATAGATCAAAATAGGGGAAAATGAAGACACCATAACACCAAGGCATACAAAAAAATAATATAGTATTTATTCCTTGCATGCCTATGTGCATAACAGAAATGGAAGAGTTGTGTGTAAATAAGTTTCTGCTCTTAATGCATGTTCACAAGATGTGTAATTTACAGATCAATAGCAACCTCAGTTTGTAAAATGTGAAACTGGTCTACAGCTTCACCTGCTGGTAGTGGTAAATTTGTATATTGCAAGGATTCCTAATTACCTGGCTGAAAATATTTGTTTTATTTCTTAGTCCTGTACACAAGAAATAAAGAAAATTAAACAAAATGAGGCACCAATCTTGCTGCTGTTAAGTGAAGGCTGTGTAAAATGTACTGGATCCAGTGGTTCCAGTAAATTGCACCAAAGATGTCAGAATGTTAAAGGCAGTAAAATAAAAGGCAATTATACAGAAAGCACAACAATGGCTGGCTGTCAGAACCACTGTACCTGGCTTCTCTGTGCAAAGATGTCTCTCCCGGCTCTCATGAAGTCAGCAGCATCAAAACAGGGCTCATGTTCTGTAGTAACAAATTTTCCCTGAGCAGCCAGTTTGTGTCGGTCTTCTACAGTACGAATAGGGTATTCCTGAAAGGCAGACATTAGGAGAAGTCAACATCCGGCCTTGGGTATGAGTGCAGATCCTGACCTTTCCAGCATTTCCCATGCTGTATTCATCCCTCACATACAACATGTGCTATACACACACAATAATCCACACAGTCTAGTGATGTCAGAGGTACACAGATATATTATACAAGAGTTAAAAAATTATGTTTGAGGTCCATACGCAACTATTATTGAAATTCAACATATCCACACCCAGGTACATTAAGCCAAGAAAGACACAAACAAAAACACTATACAAAATGTACATTTTCTTATAGCAGAGCTGCTTAGACCTGTAAGTATTTAATATATATTGAGCTATGACATTAAATATATGTTTAGCTAATATGTAGCCCTGGAATGGCTGCCAATATAAAATTAATTTCCTAAACCAAAATCATTTTGTGTATACAGCCAAAGTCAAAGCTTAGACCCCATACACATTATACAACTTTTGTAGTGCAAGGGCCTGCCTGACTGCATACAAATTGAAACTCTTAAGGTTTGACCTCATATTATATGGTTTTGGTAAATCTGAAGGAAAAAATCTACAGAAGATTGTATAGTGTGTATCCAGCTTTACTTAAAACAATCTCGCCTCCATTATATAGAATGTCTCAAAAATTATTATAGAAAATATAATAAAGAAATAAAAAATACAACGTCTTAAATAAAATCCATAAGTCCACTTTTAGACTTTAAGATATTGTATTTATTATATTTTATTTAAATTTGACACCTTCTATATAATTGTGGGAAGATTGTTTTAATTAAACACTCCCTTTGGTTGCATTTGTACTGGCTTTTAATTTTGGGTTAGCTGGCTGCTATAGAGGTTACATGATTATATATATATATATATAGACTGTGCCCAACTTTTTAAATTACGATTGAGAATTGGTGAACTTTGTGTTGCCTCTTCCTATGCCCACCACTGCATCACTCTGACTGACTGAATAGCTTAGAGCTGTCCGGTGTAGGGAAGACCTGTCAAACAGCCCCATGGGTCTTTTATATATAAAAAAGTGAAAGCAAACCCCATTTTGCACATAAATGGTTTTTACATTTTCATATTGGTTATGCTATTACTATTACCAGTTTACATTTTTAAATTGGGCTGTAACTCAATATGCTACATAGCCAAGACTCCTGAAATAGATATTGTCATACTGTATCTGAAAGCCTAAAATTAGGTGACTTCCTAGCTGACATTTCTTTTCAGATATTAATTATACTTTGTAGATCATGTAAAAAATATTTCATCTCAAAACCACAGAAATAATAAATCACCTAGATGGTGATTACATATAGCAGTTGAGGTCATGTGCAATGTGGTAATAATGATAGGTTATGGCTCACACTAAATTGTACCACAGCGTCCTCTGTTGGAGGAAATAAAGGTATTTCTGTTCCTCTAGTTTACTGTTTAGAACAGGATGTCTACCATAGGATAAAGGGTGGGATAGAGAAAGGTTTCCTGTATTTCTGACTTCAGTCTGGATTTTAGACATTAGCAAGAGTGTCATAATGCCTATTCAATTTAGACAGACTAAGATTTTTTTTTTTGGCTACTCAATAATTGCAGTCACTTTTTTATTTATACTATAGGGCTATATATTTTTTTGTATTACAAGAGCTGATTTTAATTTTTTGTAATTTAGATATTTTAGTAATATCCTAAAATACGATTCTAATGGCTATGAAAGTTTCAGTCAAGCTAAAAGTCACCTAGGGACTCCGAGATGGATGCCATGATGATGTCACCTCCTACTATTGTTTTCTTGTAGACAGTAAATTAAAGTAGAAATCAGACTTAGTGGGAATGTCTGGGGCGATAAAAAATAGAAAACTGTCATGCAGAGTAGTTGATTTAAGTCTAAAAAAAGAAAAATTTAAAATGCAAACATGGGATGACCAGATTATGTGTAAGAATGGGAATATAGATTTTATTGTAGGACTGTTTCTAGTGGCTGCAATGGTTCCATGATATGTAAAGTTTATTGGCAAATGGTCATAAAAAGCAGATTACATATAAATTAATATTGAATGCTTTATATTGAGCCATTTTATACGGGTGTTGTAAATTGTTGTGCTCATAAATTTCAAGATATTTGCTCAAGGTATCTATAAATGTTACTGATTTAATAATATGACCCTCATTGTTCCCTGTAGAATGGACTCTTAGTACAGCGCTTATTCAAAGATTTTAATTTCCACTATATTTTCTTCTGATTGGCCATTAAAGAAATTAACTTTCTTAAGCAACTATATAGACCTTATTTCAGTATACATTACTTTAAATATATGGTTACATACAAAGTAATATGAGAATATTGAAATGATAATGGTGTTGTGACCATGTTTGTACACAGACATACACAACACATGCGGCATAAACACAGGTTTTCACAGGACACAGTATAGCAGCACACAAAACACACCTGCCATCATGCTGCAGAGAGGAGCCAGGGCCCCACAAGAAGCCGCGGCTTGTGCTCTTCAGCACCCTCTGGTGGTTGGGGAGTGCAGAGAGCTACACACTGCCAGCATCTCCTCTCCTTTTCTCCCCTTTTTTCAGTCCTGCCACCAAGGATACATGAGAGATAGTGCCAATGGAAGAATAAAAGCTGGAAAATGTAGCACATTAGCCCTTTCTAGGTCTAAAATTCTAAAATTTCAGTACAATGTAAAATAAAATAGGGAAAATATGCATCTTGTTGTCAGAAATAGATCCTATTCTCACCTCTTCCCTGAGAGCATTTCTTTTCTTAGTTCTCTATAACGGCTATGTCCACTAGGAGCTGATAATACAGTACTGGGTGGATAATAGCTACTTGAAGCACCCACAAGCTTCTTAGATCTCACCCATACTCCAATGGTGAGATTGCCCAGGCTCCACTTCCTATTTGCTGAGGCCATCAAGAACATGTGGTTTTAGGCCAATTAAGGCACGTAATCACACTTCCTCTGCTGGATTTTCCCCAAGCTGGCCATGCAGGCATAGATTTCTAATATGAATCTAAGAAACTCCTCCATCCAGGCTAAACAGCATGCATAGTGGAATCTTCCCTGCCACCCAATATATTCATACAGGTGCAGCACCCATGGCTGTCTGAAAGCCTGAACCAATCAGATGCAGTAATTGTTCAGGCAACAATTTCCACCAGGCTCTTTCAATTTTTCAATTCAAAGTTTGTCAAGCTGGATGGCTCTGATAGGGCAACCCATGGCTCAAATTTCAGCAAAATCAGAAGGGTTTGGCCTAATTTCTATTGCTCATCTATGAGGCTGTACATGGCTTGGCATCCCACTATCTCTCTGAACTTTTATCAACTTACTCCTCCCCCTTGTAGCCCACGCTCGTCAAATTCTGGTCTTTTGTGTGTCCCTTCTACTCACCTACACTCGATGGGAGACAGAGCCTTCTCTTGCTATGTTCCAAAACTCTGGAATTCACTTAGAAAGAACACCAGAGAGTCATCTTCTCTAAACTCAATCAAATCAAATCTAAAAACCTTTCTATTTAGACAAGCTTTCACCTAATTGTCCCTTTTTCCTTTATGTTATCCTGTGTATTCCTTGTGTTTCCTTGTAAAGCATAAAATGTGTATACCGCGCTAAAAATATATCTGTGAAATGCTTTAGGTGTAATTGCAGCAGTTAATTAGGATACCACCCAAATAAACACTGGAATAATAACAAAACTGCGCAACCAATAATTAAAATGCAAGTGTCACACAAGTAACATTAACAAAAATGATACGACAGATCAAGAAATTGATCAATTAATAAACAAACAATCCATAAAGTGCTATTATGTAAGGTGCACAGTGCAAGGTGCAAAGTAAATAAAGTCCACTAGAATCAAGACGGAGTTGATTGCATGTAGAGATGAGATAAGAAACAGACTCCTCCACCAGGTGTTGGAAAGGACAGGAGAGAGCTTCAGTGACACCCCACACTCAGATATATAAAACTCTTATCAGAGCTAGTTGGCTACCTATCTCTAGGTCAGCCTTACTAGCAAGCAGATCGCCTCTGCGGGCATATATTAAAAGGAGGATAAAAGACAATCCTTAGTCAAATAGATTCGTCCATTCCCGTCCAGATCGTTCATATAAGGAAAAAAAAAGGCTCCACATAGTATAGCATTGCTTAATATTTATTAAAAACCACAAGGAAATGCCAATTGGCTACTCACATTTTCTCAAAGATAAAAACGCATGTAGATAAAAACAACAAACCGGCTTCAACATTCAAATCACCCGTGCTTCCGGGTCACATGGGGCGCGATGTCGTCAACATGCAAGACAGCCCTGACATGTTTCATCAAAGCTGATTTTTTCAATGGGTTTATTAATTGATCAATTTCTTGGTCTGTCGTATCATTTTTGTTAATGTTACTTGTGTGACACTTGCATTTTAATTATTGGTTGCGCAGTTTTTTTTATTTTTCCTTGTAAACCGCTTTTAGAAGCTACCTTTAAAGGCGCTATATAAAATAAAGTTTATTATTATTATTATTATTACTATAATTCAGACCACATATGGCCAGCTTTATGATTTGATAGTATCAGACCATGATTACACCCAAACAGTATGTTTTTTTTGGTGGAGGTGGTAGTAATGGAGAGCTGCCTGGAACTTGAGGAAGAAGAGCTAATTGCTGATAACCCAGACAGATTGCAGAATATAGCAGAGTATTTGACTTGCAGCTTTCCCCCCAGTAGGGACTTATCAGCTTTGCATAGACTGTGCCTTTGTAACCATATACTGTATAGGGATACTTTTCTGTTGACTCATCTAAATACATCCTCTAGGGATGCACCGATACCGGTATCGGGGCCGATACTAGCATTTTCACGAGTATCGGTACTCGCGAAAATGCTCCCAATCCCGGAAACCGAAGTGACGTCGCTGGGGGCGTGGCCAGACATGCTCCACATTATCCTGCAAATTCCTCCTAATGTGGGACCGAACAGCCAAGAGGACAAAACAGCGGGAGGACACCACACAGGCCACGCGGACGACTCAACATGGCGGCTCACCGCTAACACAGCGCACCAGGAAGAGCAGCCAGACTCCCTCTGTGGCTCAGCCTGAAGTGGAAATCCTGCTGACAGTCTCTCCTCGGATCACAGTGAGTACATCCCCTCCCACCATTGCACGAGGCAGCAGGTCCCTCTGACAAAGAAGACTTCCATAGAGGTAACCCCCTCCCTATACTCCCATACACCTGGCTACCCCGCTGTCCTCCACACCACCTGCTTACCCCCCGTCCTCCTCTCCACCTGGCTACCCCCACCCTCCCCTCCTCCTGGCTACCCCCCCTGTCCTCCCCGCCACCTGGCTACCCCCGTTCTCCTCTCCACCTGGCTACCCCCCATCCACCTGGCTACCCCCCCCCGTCCTCCCCTCCACCTGGCTGCTCCCCCTGTCCTCCCATCCACCTGGCTACTCCCCCCCGTGCTCCCTGTACCAGGCCTGCAGTGTCTGGCTGTCTCCTGTACCAGGCCTGCAGGGTCTGGCTGTCTCCTGTACCAGGCCTGCAGTGTCTGGCTGTCTCCTGTACCAAGCCTGCAGTGTCTGACTGTCTCCTGTACCAGGCCTGCAATCTCTGGCTGTCTCCTGTACCAGGTCTGCAGTCTCTGGCTGTCTCCTGTACCAGGTCTGCAGTCTCTGGCTGTTGCTTGTACCAGGCCTGCAGTGTCTGGCTGTCTCCCATACCAGGCCTGCAGTGTCTGGCTGTCTCCTCTACCAGGCCTGCAGTCTCTGGCTGTCTCCTGTACCAGGCCTGCAGTCTCTGGCTGTCTCCTGTACCAGGCCTGCAGTCTCTGGCTGTCTCCTGTATCAGGCCTGCAGTCTCTGGCTGTCTCCTGTACCAGGCCTGCAGTCTCTGGCTGTCTCCTGTACCAGGCCTGCAGCCTCTGGCTGTCTCTTGTTCCAGGCCTGCAGTCTCCGTCTGTCTCCTGTACCACACTTGCAGTCTCTGGCTGTCTCCTGTACCAGGCCTGCAGTCTCTGGCTGTCTCCTGTACCAGGCCAGCTGTCTCCTGTACCATGCATGCCTGTTGCCACCTCCTTCCCTCCACCAGCTGTCACCTCTGCCCCATGTCTCCCAATAACCCTCCTATCCCTATCCTCTTTCCCCCAGTGATCACAGCCTTTTCCATCCCAACTCTCCCACCCCACAATTCCTATTTCACCCCAACCTCAACTACCCTGCCCTCACTTATCCCTCTACTCCCCCCCCCTTAAAACCTGCCCTCACCCAGCTTCCTACGCGGTAGGTATCGGTAAGCGGTATCGGCGACTACCAAGGGTAAAGTATCGGTACTCATACTCAGTGGCAAAAAAGTGGTATCGGTGCAACCCTAATATCCTCTATATGTTATGATGCTACATTTAGAAGCCCTGGAGAAGAAAAATATTTGGGGACGCACATTTCTGAATTACTTCTGAACTAATTCTGATTTCCATAGCCACTAAAGATATCACTTTGACAATACTTTCCCTTTATTCCTGGCTAATACAATACATCACTTTTTTCTCTTTCTGAATCTTTCAATTTCTAATGTGCATTCTGTATTTCTTTGCAATGTTCTTTAACTGAATCAGGACAATATTTTCTTTTTCTATTTGTTTTTATAATGTAAGATTTTAGAACTTATAAATTTAAACAAATCCAGAGAAGAATGTACCTGGTCATAGAGCTCATCAGCCATTGTTGGTTTAGGTGCTGTGGTCCACTTTGCCCCACGACGGAAATAATCCTTAATTAAGGGACGGTAGGCCCTATATTCAAAGAAGCGGGACCTCCACGCCATGGGAGCTTCAATGATCTCATTACCAACAACCAGCAGGATGTCTCTAGGCATAGCAGCATACAGACCTGCAATAGAGTAAAATCACATTTCATCATCATTTATAGATTTGTATTACCAACACAATTTCTAGTAAGATTTATCTAGATAAATGTTTGGAACCAAAAGGTCAGATCCTCTTCATGCACATACACTATTATTATTGTATATTGATCCAGTATTATTGCTTGCCTCATGAATTTATCCATTTTCAGTTTTCTGTCACCAGTCAAATAAAAATTCACATATTAAAAAAAAAACAGTCTTCAGATGTTATCTATGACCTGAACATGGCACGATTGAACCTAGCACTGAAAAATTCTACTTGGTTCTATTATGAGGGGACTGAGAAACAGTGTTTGCCATAATGAACGTTGTGTGTACTGTGCTGGCAGATCTCATTACGAGTTCTAAACTAGTTTAGAACAATGTCTATCTTAAGATTAAAGATTTGGAAGCTGGGCTTCCCCACTGTATATTAATGAGTGTCAACTCAGCCCGTTCCTAGCCTGTTTCAATAGATTTTGGATAAGATATTTAGGAATAGTGACAATATAATTATCAAGCAAACATTAGGTTTCACATTAGTACAAAGTTAAACCATAGTATATAAAACATATTTTTACATGCACTCTTTCACTAATGGTAAACAGTAAGCATATTTAAAGTGATTGTAAAGGCAGATGGCCCATTAAGATAAAAAGCCTTCTGTGTGCAGCAGCCCCCCTAATACTTACCCGAGAACCCTCTAGATCCAGCGATGTTGCAGGAGTGTATCAGCTGCCCGGGACTTCTCTCCTCATTTGCTGAGACAGCAGCATGGCGCCATTGGCTCCCACTGCTGTTAATCAAAGTCAGATAGCCAATGAGAAGAAAAAGGGGTGGCTCCGTGTCTGAATGGACATAGGGAGCTGTGGGTGGGCTCAGGTGCCCCCATAGCAAGCTGCTTGCTGTGGAGGCACTCAACAAGAGGGAGGGGCCAGTAGCACTGAAGGGGGACCCCAGAAGAGGAGGATAGGGGCTGCTCTGTGCAAAACCACAACAGACTTTACAATCACTTTATCTTCACAACTGTTTATGAGCCCACGCGAAAACATATAAAGGCCATCTTTCCACACAAAGGTGGGCAGCAAAAATATGAGGCCCTCATCAAAAAGGCACAAGTGTAAGAGGACCACATCCCTCAAAAAGTATCGGAGGAATAAGGGGAATACATTTAGCCATGAGAGGGAGCTAACCCCACAGGAGAGGGCCAGTGAGAACCCCGTAACCTGTAGGGAACAACTGTGAAACATAATATAGAGAAAGGAGATTTGCTAAAACTGGGGCATCCAGAATCAGGTGCAGCTCTGCATAGTAACCAATCAGCTTCCAGGTTTTATTGTCAAAGTCCAATTGAACAAACTGAAGTTAGAAGCTGATTGGTTACTATGCACAGCTGCACCAAATTCTGTGTGCACTAGATTTAATAAATCCCCTCCATAGAGTCCAGGTGAAAAAGTAGGAAAGGAAACCAAAAGAAAAAGCAGAAAAAGAGTAAAGGCGAAGGAAACGGGGTAATTGATTGGAGCCCAGGCCAGGGTCCTTCTCCTGCCCATCATGGGATGGACCCCTAAATGATAGTTATATGTCGGTTAGAGTGGCCACAATGGGTTGAGTCCTTAGCCTCTCTTTTGGACACACTCACAATGAACTTGTACAGGAATGCTTGCAGTCTGCTGTGACACCTTCTCCTAACATCCAAAATGTAATACATGTTTTTTATTTCTTTTGGTATGCTATATGGATGGGAAACATGAAAAACATGGTTGGGTTTTCTCCAATTTGAAAGCAAAGGTGGAAATACACTTTAAGTGGTCACAAATGTCTACTATTTTTTCAGCATCCTTTAGATCAGTGGTTCTCAACTCCGGTCCTCGGGACCCACCAACAGGCCAGATTTTAAGTATTACCTTGGGGAGATGCAGACTAGAATACTGCAATCACTGAGCAGCAAATTATATCACCTGTGATGTATTTCAGTTATCCTGCAAACCTGGCCTGTTGGGGAGTCCCGAGGGCCGGAGTTGAGAACCACTGCTTTAGATGATTTAACATTGTGCAGTAAAAACATATAATTTTATCTCAGAACATTTTGACAGACAGTCAGTGTAATACGCCAATACCATGAGCACTCAAGAATGTTTCAGGGTGTATCTGGTCACATAGCAGAGGAGTGGTTAATCTGAACCCTTCTATGTTACGTCAGGAAGCAGACATTCCCTCAATGGTTAGTGTAAGCCCACGCATATTGTGGAACTGGTTATTATGGTTGAAAGCCATTTGCTGCCATGACAACACACACACTGGCATGAGAATGCCAGCAACAGAGCTTCTACTCATGAGCTCGGAGTGGATTGTTTAATGAATGTCCTTTTCATCTGCTCGCCTGTGGGAATACAAGTGCCCTGCACTGTTCTTTTGACACCTCAACAAGATCTGACCAATATGCTCCGGGGCTTGCCTAGGCTAAAATTAACTGGCATGCTTTAAAACAAAATACAAGGCCAGCTTATATCATTTAACCTGATTAAAAAGTGAAAGTTACCAGTACAAACTTTCCAGAGTTTTACAGTATGAGGGACATTACACAAAGACTTTATCAGCCTCCTGTGATTTTCCCATGCTAGAGAAAAAGATTAGTCACTTTTATTTGGACAAAGCTGACCTCTTCTGAGTAAGCTGTGCATAACACAAAGCAAAGTCCGAAAACAGGTCATTCATTAAAATGTGACAGTTTAATATACTGCACATTCTGCACAAACGTGTGGGGCACAAATACTTTTATTTATGTATATTTCTTAACCACTTCAGCCCCGGAAGGATTTCTCACTTTAGGACCAGAGCACTTTTTGTGATTCGGCACTGCGTCGCTTTAACTGACAAATTTCTTACTTTTCGCTAAAATACAAATCCAAAAAAATATATAAAAAAACAATTTTTTTCCATCGGTTTTGGCCGATTTATATTCTTCCTCATATTTGTTGTAAAAAAAAATCACAATCGGCGTTTATTGATTGGTTTGCGCAAAAGTTGCCGCGTTTACGGATGATGAGAATTCATTTCTGGGGTTTTTATTTTTTACTAGTAATGGCGGCGATCTGCGATTTTTAGCGGTACTGCGTTATTGCAGCGGACATGTCGGACCATTTTGACACTTTTTTGGGACCGTTGGCATTTATACAGCGATCAGTGCTATAAAAATGCACTGATTACTGTGTAAATGCCATTGGCAGTGAAGGGGTTAACCTGGAGGGGACGCTCTAAGGGTTAACTGTGTTCTAACTGTGTGTGGGCTGCCCTGGCTGGGGAAAGGGGATGATCACGGCTTCCATATACAGGAAGCCCGTGATCAGCGCCCTTCCCCCTCTAACAAAACAAAGATCCGTGTTTACTTACACTGACCTCCATTCTTTCACTGCGGGGGGGCCATCGCAGGTAGCCGGCGGCGATCGAGTCCGCCCTACCCACTCCCTGGCCCCCCCCCCTTGAACATAGCGTGCGCTCACAATGCTAGTTATCGCGTCACACGGCGTTTCCCGATAACGAGCCAACTTGCTGCCGTCACGCTGCGGCGGGCGGTCGGCAAGTGGTTAAAGGACATAAATTGACTGTGCACTAAATTCTAGTGGTGCACCGAAAGGAAATTTTGGTGCCGAAACCAAAAATGCACTAAGCCAAAAGCCGAAAACTGAAACTGAAAATGACAGTTTTTAAAAAATATTTATATTTTTATATACAATTGTCATATGCAGCCTACCTGTGCCTGGGCACTGACAGGCAGCACTGATTGGTGCTGATAGGTGGCACTGACAGGTGGCACTGATTGGCACAGACACGTGGCACTGATTGGCACTGATAGGTGGCACTGACAGGTGCCACTGGTTGGCACTGACAGGTGGCACTGGATGGTACTGGCAGGTGGCACGGGATAGTACTGGCAGGTGGCACTGACAGGCGGCACTGGATGGTACTGGCAGATGGCACTGATTGGCACTGACAGGTGGCACTGGGTTGTACTGACAGGTGGCACTGATCAGCACTGACAGGCGGCACTGGATGGCATTGGCAGGAGGAACTGATTGGCACTGACAGGTGGCACTGGATGGTACTGGCAGGTGGCACTGATTGGCACTGACAGGTGGCCCTGGATGGTACTGGCAGGTGGCACTGGCATATGGCACTGACATGTGGCACTGGATGGTCCTGGCAGGTGGCACGGATTGGCAATGACAGCTGGCCCAGGATGGTACTGGCATGTGGCACTGATTGGCACTGTTTGGCACTGACAGGCAGCAGTGGATGCTAATGGATGGGGAAAAATACCATCTAATTATTGGGGAAAATCTGCTGCCCTCTGCCAGAAAGTTTTCAATGGGAAGAAGGTTTACCTTCCAACATGACGATGACCCAAAGCACACAGCAAAAATGACCACACAGTGGTTGAAGGAGAAAAGGGTGAATGTCCTTGCATGTCCTAGTCAGAGCCCAGACTTAAACCACAAAATCTGTGCAATGACTTGAAGACTGCAGTCCACATACGGTCACCATCAAAGTTAACTGAATTTGAGCAGTTCTGCAAAAAAAGTGGGCAAATATTGCAAAGTGTAGATGTGCAAAAGTTAGTAGAGACAAATCCCAACAGACTAAAGGCTGTAATTAAAGCAAAAGGTGGTCCAACAAAATACTGACATGAGGGGGGTAATCCTTTTTCCAACTCATTGATTCTGTTTTTGATTTCTTTTTTTCTGACATGCTGGTGTTATATCTTTCACTTGGATGTTATATATTGCACTAGTAAATATAGCTGGGTGAAACAAAAACGGTGTCTGTCTTCATTACAGGCTGCAAAGCAACAAAGTGTGATTATTTTAAAGGGGGGGGGGGGGTGATTCTTTCCTATACTCACTGTATACCATAATTTGGGTTATTTTTGTCCAAGAAATGTAGCAGACTACATTTTGGCCTAAATGCATGCAGATTTTTTTCTTTTTTTTTTTGCGCAAAAACAAAGCTCTATTTTGTAAAAAAAAATATATATAAATTTAATTTGGCTACAGTGTTGCATGACTGAGCAATTACCAGCCAAAGTAGCGCAGTGCTGAATAGCAAAAGATGGTCTGGTCAAGAAGGGAGTAAAACCTACCAGTGATCAAGTGGTTAAACCTAAAATAAATGGCTGAAAGGTAGGATTTTTTTTTTTAATAGAAGAGACCCTACTGTTGATGTGACTCCTGTGAGGGTGCAGGGAGTGACTTCTCTGCAGCCCCGAAAATGATGCGACCAAAGAGTTGGAACAGAAGGACAACTGGGAGAAGATGACTGCGTCCCTGACTAAAGGCGGCTCTCTAATTAGGCAAATTAGGTGGTCGCCTAAGGCCTTGCGCTCACAGGGGCCTCGCGGCTGCCTAATTTGCCTAATATGTTCTGTGGCAAAGTCCCCAGGTGGTCTGCGGCAATCTACCCGTCAATCACTAAGAGCCGATGCCGGACGGGTAGATCGAGATTCAGCTGACATGCAGAGTAGCGCAGGAAGCGGCTGTAATAAATTCTCTCTCATGTACCGCTGCTCCCCGGTGGCCCCACCTCTATTCTCGCCCATCCCAATTTTCTTGTGACATCACCTGGGATGGATGAGAAGCGAGGGGGGGCCGCCGGGGAGCAGCGGTACATGAGAGAGAACTTATTACAGCTGCTTCCCGCGCTCTGCATTTGAAGAAAACAGAAAACTGTTAGGAAACACTGTACCCCCGGATGTGCTGTGCCCCTGTACCACCTGATGTGCTGTGCCCCTGTACCCTTATGTGCCCTGATGTGCTGTGCCCCTGTACCCTGATGTGCTGTGCCACTGTACACCATGATGTGCTTTGCCCCTGTACCCTGATGTGTGCTGTGCCCTGATGTGATGTGCCCCTGTACCCTGATGTGCCCTGATGTTCTGTGCCCCTGTATCCTGATGTGTGCTGTGCTCTGATGTGCTGTGCCCCTGTACCTTGATGTGCTGTGCCCCTGTACCCTAATGTGTGGTGCCCCTGTACCCTGATGTGTGCTGTGCCCTGATGTGTTGTGCCCCTGAACCCTGATGTGCCCTGTGCGGTGCCCCGGTGCCCTGATGTGTGCTGTGCCTTGCTGTGCTGTGCCCTGATGTGCTTTGATGTATCCTGATGTGTGCTGTGCCCTGATGTGCTGTGCCCCTGTACCCTGATGTGTGGTGCCCCGTACCCTGATGTGCCCTGATATGTGTTTTGCCCCTGTACCCTGATGTGCAGTGCCCCTGTACCCTGATGTGCCCTGATGTGTGCTGTGCCCCTGTACCCTGATGTGTGCTGTGCCCCTGTACCCTGATGTGCGGTGCTCCTGTACCCTGATGTGTCCTGATGTGGCCCTGTACCCTGATGTGTGCTATGCCCCTGTACCCTGATGTGTGCTGTGCTCCTGTACCCTGATGTGCCCTGGTGTGTGCTGTGCCCTGATGTGCTGTGCCCCTGTACCCTGATGTACCCTTGTTGGTGCTGTGCCCATGTACCCTGATGTGCTGTGCCCCTGTACCCTGATGTGCGGTGCCTCTGTACCCTGATGTGTGCTGTGCCCCTGTACCCTTATGTGCTGTGTCCTGATGTGCCCTGTACCCTGATGTGCTCTGTGCCCTGTACCCTGCTGTGCCCTATACCCTACTGTCCCCTGTACCCTGATATGTGCTGTGCCCTGTACCCTGATGTGCCCTGTTCCCCGATGTGCACTGTGCCCTCTACCCTACTGTGCCCTGTACCCTGATGTGGGCTGTGCACTGTACCCTGATGTGTGCTGTACCCTACTATACCCTGCATCCTGCTGTGTCCCGTATTCTGCTGTGCTCTGTACCCTGCTGTTCTGCTGTTCCCTGTACCCTGCTGTGTGCCCCATACCCTGTTCTGTACTCTGCTGAGTGCCCTGTGCCCTGTACCCTACTGTGCACCCTGTGCCATGCTGTGTGCCTTGTGATAATCCCTGCCCCATGTTATGCTGCTTACCCCATGGTGTGCCCCAAGCCCTTTCACATAAAATAGGTAAGTTCCAAGATTTTTTTTCTATTATTTAATGCCATTTCTTAAATAATTATTGTTATATCACAGCTCGCTGATCACGCCAATGTTCCGTGAGCTGTAGATCTAAATGCTACGGGTTACAGCACACCTAAATTGTTAGCCCCACTCTTGAACCCCCAATGGTTGCCTGACCCTTGCCCCAGTTAATTTTTATTGCTTGAGTTATTTTTTCCATTACGGGGAGTGAGTGGGGCCTCAAGTCTAAGTTTTGCCTAAGGCCTCTAAAAGCTTAGAACCGCCTCTGCCGTGACTGACAGGTACCGCTGAATAGGATCACTAGCAGGTGAATCTGCCATAATGCTGTGCATACGAACACTATGGTTAAAAGCTCTTGGAGCCCAATTAAGAAAAAATATTTCAGGAGATATAATACCGCTTTAAGTCCAGTAATAAAACATATTTTTTGCAAACGTATGCGGCTGTGTGTATGCATATGAAGGTGATGGATGAGTGGATAAAAGGACCCCCTTCAGTGTGACATGTTCTTCTCCAAAACTGCAAAAAGCAGCCATATAGTTGTTTGGTTGATGTCAGCAACAAATCGTAGAACAGACATCACTGTTAAGCTGGCCAAACATGCTTAGATTTTCATTCAAATGTCTTTAACTACTTAAGGACCGAGCCCCTTTTTGAGATTTGTTGTTTACAAGTTAAAATAATTTTTTGTTTGCTAGAAAATTACTCATAACTCCCAAACATTTTATATATTTTTTTCCAGACACCCTAGGGAATAAAATGGCGGTCATTGCAATACTTTATGTCACACCGTATTTGGTCTTACAAGCACAATTTTTAAAAAAAAAAATACACTTTTTTTAATTAAAAAATAAGACAGTAAATAAGATTGTATGCGCGCGCATATGGGCATGCGCATACGTGCACATCAGCGTGCTCACATGCACTTGTGACAGATGTTGGCATTAAATGGGCTATTTAACCATTTCCCGCCTGGCCTATAGACAAATGATGGCCAGGCGGTGGTTCCATTATCCTGACTGGGCGTCCATTGACGCCCTCAGGATAATCCACGATTGCGTGCCCGTGGGGGCGCGCATCGCTCCGATCGGTGGTGCAGTGTGTCAGTCTGACCCACCGCATTACCAATCTCAGTAAAGAGCTTCCATCGTGATCAGCCGTGACCAATCACAGCTGATCACAGTGTAAACAGGAAGAGCCGTTTATCGGCTTTTCCTCTACTCGCGTCTGCAGACGTGAGTAGAGGAGAGCTGATCGGTGGCTCTCCTGACAGGGGGGACTGCGCTGATTGTTTATCAGTGCAGCCCCCCATAGGTTCGCCACCCAGGACCACCAGGGAGCCCACCAGGGAATGCCCACCCAGGGACCACCAGGTAGATGACCAGGGAGCCGATCCTGACCACCAGGAAGCCAATCCTAGACCACCAGGTAAGGGGCACAATGCCTAACATGGATGGCACTCAGTGCCAATTTTAGAAGCCACCCAGGACCACCAGAGAATGACAACCTGACAGTGCAATCTGTCATTGCCACCCACCAGTGCCACCTATCAGTGCCCACACATGTCACCTACCAGTGCCACCTATCAGTACCCATCAGTGCCGTCTATCATTGCTGCTTATCAGTGCCGCCTATCAGTGCCCCTCAGTGCTGCATATAAGTGCCTCATCATCAGTGCCCGTCAGGGCCACCTCATCAGTGCCAATCAGTACTGCCCCATCAGTGCCCATCAGTGTAGCCCCAACAGTGCCCATCAGCGATGGAGAAAATGTACTTATTTACAAAGTTTTGTGACAGAAACAGAGGAAAACGTTTTTATTTTCAAAGTTTTCTGTCTTTTTTTATTTGTAGCGCAAAAAATAAAAACTGCAGAGGTGATCAAATACCACCAAAAGAAAGCTCTATTTATGGGAACAAAATGATACAAATTTTGTTTGGGTGCAATGTAGCATGACTGTGCAATTGTCATTCAAAATGCAACAGCACTGAAAGCTGAAAAATGGTCTGGGCGGGCAGGGGGGTAAGTGCCTGGTATTGAAGTGGTTAAATTGTGTCAGTGCTCAGGATCAGTGCTGCTTTGTCTTCAGCCTTCCCTGTATCCTGTGACCCTGGGATTCTGCATCCCGATTCCAGTTGCTGACCCGGTTTGTCTGACCACTCTCTGAACTCTGCCTGCACTGACCCCGGTTTGTCCTTGACCTCTGCTTCTGTCTGCTCCATTTGCTTCTCTTCCACTGATTGGCTCCTGACCCAGCTTCTAAACTGACCATGCTCTTGCCTGCTCCTCTGTAACTGATCCTTTCTGCCAGTGTATGACCCGGCCTGCCTGACTCTGCTAATCTTCCTGAGGTTTCCAGTACTTGCCTTACATCCTGCTGGGCCTATTGTTGTACAGTCTGCTACCGGTGTATGCTTTACCCACCTGCTGTCGCCAGTACCAGCCTGCTTGTCTGCCACCCACCAGCATTCTATCAGCCCACCTGCTTCACTGAAGACTACTGAGGACTTCTCTAGCCTGGCGTGGATACCCACTCTGTTACTAGCAAGACCTACAGGCACTCGTGCCACTCTGCACTCCTGCTCCTTCTGTTCACCCTACCAGGACCCCCCGAGTCAGAAGTGTAAGAGAGGTCTTCCTCATCATTTCAGACACTGCTACCAGGTACGTGATAGATTTCCAGAATAAGAGCATCTAAAAAAGGTAAGCTGCAATTTGTAAATGTTTTTAAGTTATGCTATGTGAATGGGGAACATGTAACAAATATAAATTAGGCATTTGAAGACAGTGACACTTCTCTATCACTGAACAAATGGAGAGCAGACATTCCAGGTTTGGGGGATGAGGAATGGGAGGACTGCGTTTCCACGTACATCCCCACAATGATCGCGGCTAAAGACAGGTATATCCAGTTAAAATTCCTGAATAGGGCGTATTATACCCCGCAGAGACTGGCTAACATTTATCCTGACCTTAACCCGCAGTGTACTAGGTGCACAACTGAACCTGGAACCTTTTGGCACATGGTCTGGTCTTGCCCAAAGTTCCGTCCCTATTGGGGAGGGGGGTGGCGGAAACCCTGAGCGAACTGTGTGGTGTTAATGTACCATTGGACCCTATGATCTTGTTATTGAGTTATTTAGAGGACATCGAGGGGGACAGATACACCAAGTTATGCATTACCTTTGCATTGTTTTATGCTAGAAGGGAAATTTTACTTAAGTGGAAACTTACAGAACCCCCCACATTGGATTCCTGGTGGAAAACAATCAATAGTGTGTTACTGTTGTACAAACTTACATATGAAAGCAGGAACTGTCCCGGGAAGTTTTATAAGGTTTGGTCAAACTGGATCAATGCCTCTGGCTAGACCCTAGCTGCTCGTGGGGGGGGGGGGGGGGGGGGGGGGGGGGGGGGGGGGGGGGGGGGGGGGGGGGGGGGGGGGGGGGGGGGGGGG
>BLSH010415170.1:1074293-1128906 GCA_018402905.1 Glandirana rugosa | reverse complement strand
TATACCCCGCAGAGACTGGCTAACATTTATCCTGACCTTAACCCGCAGTGTACTAGGTGCACAACTGAACCTGGAACCTTTTGGCACATGGTCTGGTCTTGCCCAAAGTTCCGTCCCTATTGGGGAGGGGGGTGGCGGAAACCCTGAGCGAACTGTGTGGTGTTAATGTACCATTGGACCCTATGATCTTGTTATTGAGTTATTTAGAGGACATCGAGGGGGACAGATACACCAAGTTATGCATTACCTTTGCATTGTTTTATGCTAGAAGGGAAATTTTACTTAAGTGGAAACTTACAGAACCCCCCACATTGGATTCCTGGTGGAAAACAATCAATAGTGTGTTACTGTTGTACAAACTTACATATGAAAGCAGGAACTGTCCCGGGAAGTTTTATAAGGTTTGGTCAAACTGGATCAATGCCTCTGGCTAGACCCTAGCTGCTCGTGGCCCCCCCCCCCTCCTTTCCTTCCCTCCCTACCCCCCTTTTTCCCCCTCCCCCTTCTTTCCCCATTAGTCCCTTATTCCTGTTATATCAATCTTTTACGTTGGTCTCTCTCGGGCTACACTCCCCTTCCCCCCCCCTCCTTGCCCCTCCTCCCCCTCCCCCTTCTAAGCCTTGAGCGACCCTTCTATTACCAAGGTGACCACTCCAAAGACTAACATATCTGGGTCTAAGAACTTAATAAAATAAGGGGAAAAAGAAGAGACATGTTAAATTTACTGGGAAGAAATTAGTAAATTGGTACTAAAGATCTGACTACCATAGATGTGAAACTAGCAATGGATGTTAGTACCATGCCATTGAAATAAATTGTACTATCATGCAATGTTCATGTTGAGCATCTGATGATGCTTTTGTTTGTACTGCTTGAATAAAAATAATAGAAACCTTTCTGTTAAAAAAAAGTAGGTATTTGAAGCCCAATACTTACTGTATTAGTAGCTTACCTGTAGATTCGAAGTCAGGTGTTTTATACTGAACTGACCAATCGATTACTTCAGGTCTTTGGACAACAACACCTTCATGTCGTAAAATATTGCACATTTCCTCAATTTCCTGTACAGCTATCTTCACGTGTTCCTGAGGAAAGCTCTGTCCTCCATATTTCTGGTAGAAAGGCCAGTACTTTTCATACGTGTTTGCCTGATATGGACAAAGAAATGAGCATTTTATGTTAGCACTTTAAAAATAATATGCAGATAATTTTCTGATGGAACCACCACAAATCTGGTAACGCGATATTTCAAGTTAGCAAATTGTAATTTGTCTAACAGACATCTGTCACCCTCGTCAACGTCTCCGACTTCTATGTTATATAATACAGTCATTTCAGCTTCTCTTACTCTCTGGCAAAAATATTTTAAGAAACAGATGCAATACTAGATGTCACGGGGAGCTGCCTCTTGACGCTAGTTAATGGCTTTGCCAGACCAACACCGTCACCATTGCATTTCTCTGTTAACGACTATGACGACTATGCTTTTAACCCTTCCTATTTCTTGATTGTTTTTTTAAAGGGCTGTCATAAAGCAGTGTTTTTTAATTGTCCTATTATGAGGCCTTGATATTTTTATTAATTATTTCAGCCTGAAATGCAATATGTAGCTTTTTAATCACACAATCACGAAAAAACACTAGCAATGAATGCTGCCTGTCTCTACCTCTGTTAATGAATTGCTACAGTTGGGTAGATTTACTTCTTTTAAAGGGAATGTATAGTTTGTATACTTTATTAGTATCAGGATTATGTTAAATATTAAAATACGTCTTATTAAGCAGGTAGATATAAAATAATGCCTATGTTTATTCTGTAGTCTTCTAGACAGCCATTAGCGGTGGAGCTCTAGGCTCCTTTTCACATGTGTTTCATTAGCACCTACTTAAGAAAAGAAAAAATGTACACATACATGAGCTAAAGCAATAACTCCCATATCGAAAACAACTTTGTCAGTCCAACAAAGCAAACCTCAAGGCAGGCAGCTACCTCTGCCCTGTGTCTTTAGATCACCTATAGTGCTCTGGGAATCCTTTTTTATTAGTAAAACTAAGATTTTATACAAATTGTAAAAGCAGATATAAAACATGCTTTAAAATATATCTGTGTAAAAAAAAACAAAAAACATTGAGCTAAAACCATTATACCACAGATTAGCACCTAAACCATAGGTTCCTTTATGGTAATGCACAGCGCTCTAGTCACTTCCAGTTCATAGTGACCTAAATTGTCCAGTGATTACATAAGTGTGCATACAAACACCATGTGCAGTGAAGATGTTGTCAGGAGTGTGAATCACACCAATCATCATATTCAGGGGTTGTCATCTCGTGAGTCCCACTCCCTTCGGATGTGGTGATTGGTGTGATTCACGCTCCTGTTGAAGAACTGTTAAGGATGACAAAATCTTCACGGCACATGGTGTTTGTATGCACATTTATGTAATCATCGGACAATTTAGGACACTATGAACTGGAAGTGACTACAGCTCTGTGCATTCGCATAAAGAAACCTATGGTTTAGGTGCTAATCTTAGAAAATGGCTGCTCCAAGGAGAACTCCTTTTATGGCAATTGATGATTCTATTGCGAGTTATTTAAAACTGTTATCTAAAACTGATTTTTTTTTTATGTTTGTTTGTTATTGCCTGCCGTGAGGAAATTGGTGTGTCCTGGCGCTGAGGAGTGTATTTTGTAGCAGGGATCATTTTATACACTACATTTTGATTGGCTTTAAAACCATTATAGTATTTAAGGAAAATTAAGTACGGTATGTGTCGTTTGCAAAAAATGTTTAAAAAAAGTGGGCTTCTTTTATCTGAGTAGCATATGTAGAAAACTTTCATATGGCTGACAAACAGAATGGCAAATTGAGGTAAAGAAAATATATAGGCCAGTTATGCTGGGCCCCCACATGGCTATTGAGGTGGTTGCATGCCCTCTAATTGCACCGTAGTACAAGCAAAGGAAGCTCCGTAGTTGATTTTGCACATGATTTTGTAGCATAATACAGTTTCCCCATTCAAAAACCGTAGTACAAGCAAAGGAAGCTCCGTAGTTGATTTTGCACATGATTTTGTAGCATAATACAGTTTCCCCATTCACAAACCACAGTGTATACAGAAGGGAAGAGTCCCCTGGGAAGAAGTCTTGTACAGTCTGCTGTTCCTGCCTATGTGATATGACACGTGTGTGATGTCTCTGCAGCCAAACAAGGGCCCCAGCTGTCCTTATGTCACATGCTTCTCATTCCTCCCATGTCCACGTATGTACATTACAATTAAACCGGGTCTATGTAGTGATCTACAACAGCATGTAATACCACTGTTATCATCCTCTCACTTCAAAATATATCCTCTAATGCTTCTACATATGTGTTGTAGACAACAGAGAATGGAAAAATATGTTTTGAATTTAAAGGCACAACAAAAATTTCAGTAAATTATAGTCTTAAAATAATAAATATAAATTCAAACATCCATGCTTTAGAAGGAAACTAGAATGTTTCTCTATCGTTTTTTTTTTTAAATATTTTTCTCTACATTTACATATTAACTGATTTTTTATATAACTTTTTACTGTATATACATTTTATTTTCTACTAACATTTAAAGAGGTTGTAAAGTACTTTTTTTCCTTAAAATAACAATTGGGTTATACTTATCCGCTCTCTGGCATTGCCACAGAGTGGCCCCCGAACCTCCTCTTGAGATCTCCTGCTGGTACTGTCCGTTTCTCCTCTTCTCTATGTGCTCCCCTAGGAAGCTGCTTTCTATGGGGGCACACCTGCAGGCTCACACCCGAGCCAAGCTGTGTGCATCCATAGACACACAGCGCGGCTCTGCCCTCCTCCTCCTCCTCACAGGATTTGATGGAGAGTAGCAGGGCCCAATGGCTCTCGCTGCTCTAGGCCAAGCTTGTGAGCAAGGAGAGAGGAGAGGACAGATGCAGCCGGGCACAGCGCTGGATCGATAGAGGACACAGATAAATATTTGGGGAAGGGGGAAAGTGGTGGAAAGTTTCACTCAAAGTGGATTTAAACTCCACTTTTTGAACTTTTACCTACCAGTAAGCATATAACAATGTAGGGCCAGTGGTCCTATCACATACAGCTAGAGTTGGAAAGCAAAGGAGTGCACCAGCCATCATGTGAGAGAGGAAGATAAGTAGTTTGCTTATTCCAATCCCCCTAAACAAAGGAAACAAATAACCATTGTAGTGTGTGTGGCTGCGAGATGTGTTTTACAAGGTCTTTGCATGACAAGGTGGTTTCTGATAAGATGGCCCAGCACTGCCTTTTGAATTGTTGGCTTCTTTTGCCTAACAGAAAAGCTACGTGTTTTTCTCTGTTATTCGGAACCAAAAGTGAAAATTCCGGGATGAACCTAACTAGTCTTAAAAATGTCCCCCGTACCCCTCCTAACATCTATGCTGGCTAACTTGTGAGGGATGTACTGTATATACATAACTATTTTTAGCCTGCTCCGTGATCCTGTTCACCTATGTCAGCCAGCAGCGGCTGCAGGGGAGAGGAGGGAGCTCTGAGAACAGATAGGCCATAGGAGCCTATGGACAATGTCTCAGATCCAAGCTTTACCAAATGCTGTACGCCCTCTCTTCTCTCTTGCAGCCGCCATTGGTTGGACGGGGGATCACATGACTGGACCAGGTTGAAAATAGGAAGTATATACATATTTCTTACACAGAATACCCAGCATTGGTGTTAGGATGAGATAAGGAGTATTTTTAAGATTAGTTAGGTTTATCTTGAAATTCTACTTTAAAGCGGAGGTCCGCCTGGAAAAAAAAAAAAAAAGTCAGCAGCTACACATACTGTATCTGTTGACTTTTAATAATAGGACACTTACCTGTTCTGGAGTCCAGCGATGTCGGCACCCGTCGCCGATCTTCAGATCGGGGGTTGGGTGCAGCCGCATCCATTGCGGGTAAGGGAACCCGGACGTGTAGCATTACAGCTTCATGCCGGGCACCTAACTGCGCATGCATGAGGCTCTGCTGTGCTCTGCTATGGGCCAGGCCGCCAGTAGCAGAGCGAGGAGGGAGCCGGGCTGCTGATGTCAGCGGCCGCGGCCCGAGCTGCCGGATGTGTGAAAAAGGACACCTGTTTAAAGACAGGTGTCCTCTCCCCCCTTCCCCCCTGAAAGGTGCCAAATGTGACACATTGGGGGGGGGGGGGAATCCAACCAGCGGAAGTTCCACTTTTGGGTGGAACTCCGCTTTAAAGTGGTATTAAGCCGCATTTTTTTGAAACCCTGTAAGACAATTGCATAGTGTGCTAGTATGCATCACATACTTAGCTTAGAACAAAGCCTTCCATTGGCGTGCTGTCACCGCTGAAGGCACTGAAGTCACAGACTGTGGCACGGAGCCCTGAAGGGACGGCACGGGTATGCCATGCCTTCAGAGTGCATGCGCCAGTGACATCACCGGCAGCATGCAGTGTGAATATCTTCTAAACAGTACAGGTTTAGGAGATATTCACAGTACCCAGAGGCGTAACTAGAACCTTCAGGGCCCAGGTGCAAGAAATTATGAAGGGCCCCCTGACCCCTGGCCAGGGCCCTTCCCTCTTCCCACTGATCCTGGGGCCCTTTACTCCTATCGCGGGTCCCTTTATTACGGTACCGCAGTGGGACCCTTTCACAAGTTGTGCAGCAGGCCCCCTTTCTGCCATTTTCGGGCCTCCCCATGATGGTGAAATGCCAGGGCCCGGTCACAATTGCAACCTTTGCAATCCTGATAGTTCCCTCCCTGGTGTCAGTAGTTTTTAATTTTTATTTTAATGTTATCATTTTTTTTTACCATTTCATTTTATTTCTACAATTTTTTTAGGAGCTCTGTTGGGGGGCTTTGATGAGATATCAGGGGTCTAAACAAACCTCAGCTCTTAATTTCCATCTGTGTAGCCTCAGCTGCACAGAATGAATGGACAGGAATAGCTGTGCACCAAGCCTCCCATTCATTCAGAAACGGAAGCATGGTAAAAACAGTTTGCTGTGCTTCAGTTATGAATGAACCAATTGGTACCAATCACTGACTCTGTCCATTCAGAAATGAAAGGAGCCGGTAAATGACAAATTTACCGACCCGTTCCCATCTCTCCATCATGACACATCTTCTACAGCAGCTGGCAGGAGAGAGGAGGGGGAAGACAGCAGCTCTGTGGGGGGGGACACAGGGACCCTGGGAACAGCAGAATACAGGTGAACTGGATGGAGGAAAATGAAGGAGATTGGGTCCTCTAAATGCTACCCCCACCATCCCTCCTATTCAGGTGTACAAGGGAGCCACACGGGCCCCCTGGACCATGGGGCCCGGTTGCAATTGCAACCCCTGCAACCCCTATCGTTACTCCCCTAACAGTACCTACAGGTAAGCCTTATTGTAGGCTTACCTGTAGGTACAAGCTAAAAAAAATAGTTTACTTCCACCACTATCCAGGCTGTTCACTGCACAGCATGATTGATCTTGATAAAAAAGCTGAAGAGTATGAAAAATGTTTATGCATTATTTCACATCTGTCTACAAAGAAAAAAATACTCTTAATCCTTTAGCCATAAACAAATAAAATATATTTGAAAGAATTATACATTCTCTTTACATATTGTTGATGTTTGTGTTGCTAAAAATACATAAATGGTTGGATAGATTTAATTTAACCAATATGGAAATCAATAAATCACATGTTTTGTATTTGTTCTAAAATGTGTAAAATTGTTTATTAAAAAAGGAAGTGATTCGCATTATGAACAAAAAACATTGTTAAATGTATGTTAAATTTAGGGGTACTACAGGCTTCTGGAATTACCCCAAGTCACATATTGCCAAAAATGTTGCAGTGGAAAAAAGCTACAGTGACAATAGGGATGTGCTTACAGGAGGGTAACCCAGTTTATTCGCTCAGTACTCTGCTCAAGAAAAGTGTGAGACTATGAATTATCAGTACATTTAGGTGTACTGGGGGAACATCTGCTAGCCAAATTCTATAAAGTATCCATACTATAATAACAGACCAGTTTTGCAATCGTAATATTCATATCAGCACTAGGTGGCACTATAGCAGAGAAGCTCTGACATCCTTCTGCGACTCATGCAAACTGCTGTGCACACATTACTCTTGGCAGCATTGCAGCCTTTTGGGAAAATGTATTGTGTCAATTGGGGTTAATGACTGTACTGTGAGAAAGTAGAGACAACAGTTGTCTGTGTTTGCCACAGCCTGGCATAAATTAGCACCTTCACATTAAATCCTGTGTAAATAGACGTCAATTAGCTTACCTTGACTTCCACTGTAAATGGAGGAACATTTGCATTTTCTGGTCTCCCCACAATGACTTCTTCCAGCGGGTCCCACTCATTGTAGGAGCAGACAGGAGAGTCTTGGGGGATGGATTCGTCAGCAGTGCAGTCTTTCTGGGTAGCTGCAGCTGCCTGGGTGCTCTGGAAAGTTCGCTGCACCCATCCGACGAGGCCTTTACTCAGCTGAAAGGATAAAAGAACATCAGTGAGGACAAAGCAGACCTAAATGTTTTTTAATAAACACTGGAGTTGATTTACTAAAACTGGAGAGTGCAAAATCTGGTGCAGCTCTGCATGGTAGCCAATCAGCTTCTAACTTCAATTTGTTCAATTAAGCTTTGGCAATAAAACATGGAAACTGATTTTCTATGCAGAGCTGCACCAGATTTTGCCAGCTCCAGTTTTAGTAAATCCCCCTGAAGTGCAAAGTAAGTAGTCTTTAGTCTTTACAGGGTAACTCCACTTTTGTTAAGAAAACAATCCCCTCTAGGTGATCAATGTACATTGTAAGGATTGTAGCTTTTTTTTTTTTTTGGCAGATTCCTACCTGTTTCTGCTTTGTAGAAAAAACAGTTTGTTGTCTGCAGAGTGAATCTGGAGAACAGTGAATTTTCATTTGCATGTTAGCGGAGACTTCTGGGAAAACCAGTGAGCCAATCACACAAGCAGAATTTTACATTTTCAGGGGTGTTCTGTACAGCAACCGTGTGCACATGAGAAGGCCGCCCAGTTGCCATATTGCATTGAATTTTACAGAAAATGATAGCACTGTAAACTAAAAAGGAAATGTAATTTTCAAAAACATTCAATTACAATATGGCTTGCATAGCATTTGCATATGCTATATTATTTTTATTTGCTTGTTTTTCCCACTAAAAAATGGAGTTACCCCTAAATCATGTCTACCTAAAACTGCACTTAAATACTTTATATGCTTTGCTTTACCAATGCCAAAATAAAGATATGGCTCAAATGTATGTATTCTTCCAATTGGTATATAAATGTCTTTCTATAATAAAAGTGTAAAAGCACCAACAATATGTTGGTGGGGCAATTGGCTCTTGTCTAAAATTGGCTCTATTATGTCAGCATGTGAGATAGGGACCTTAGAGGGTAAGCTCCTTTAGGGCAGGGAATTGATGTGAATTTGCAGTATGTAAAGCACTGAGTGAACTGTCCATGCTATAAAAATGCCTATATTAATAATAATAAAAGCCAAAAGTTATAATGCATTTTTGAGATTTGTTAGTAGAAATGTGTACAGTATGTGTTAGCATGCATCCACCTAGTGGTGGTTGGGGGCACTGCAGCGTTCATGCCCAATTGCTGTACAGTATAGCTAGGATGCATGCTTCTGCATAAAGGCCTCTTGTCTGAGCTGAGATTAATGGCCATGTAGAAAGGTCTTTCATGCCATGCTGCACGTACACATGTGACATTTTTATCAAGCACTCCAGAGAGTTGCACTGTGCTCCAGGAGAACCAATGGTCAAAGTAAACCATGTAACAGCTGCTGTAAACAAGATTATAACTCCTATCTTATCAGGGACCTCTGAGCTGAGCATGTGGTCTTCCTATGGACAGAGAACTTCCTATGGTTGCCTAACAGCTAGCTTGCATTGCACAGTTGTTTGTTTAACCCCTTTGTTACCCTTGCTTTTGGTTGAATTCAGTCTAGACTGCTTTGGACTGCTTAAGGCGAACAGTAAAATCAGCAAAATAAAAAAATAATGCTTCTTTCAAATAAGCAGAAATATAGGCTGCATTATTAATCCAATAGACCTCTTGGGTTTGATTTACTAGGGAAAATAGGCTGCTCACTTTGGAAGGGAATTTGCCCCAGTGCTTAGTGAATGAGGTGAAGCTCTGATGGCTTCCATCATCCAATCATTTGCTAGCAAAAATGCTGTTTTCCTTATATGTGAGTTAGTATTCTTTGCATAGTGAATATACACCACATTTTATAAGCCCTAGGAAAAAATTCCCTTACAAAGTGAACAGCCTATATGCCTTGAATAAATCAGCCCCTTTGTGTGAAATGACTGATTATTGCGATATGTTAAGTTCCTTATAAACATTTACAATTACCACTTTAATATTTAAGGATATGCATGCAGTATGGTCTTATAGTACATTTGCAGCCAGTGGTGGACAGTCATCAAGGGTCTCATGTGCAAAACCAATTTTGGCCCCATCCATTGAACTGATTGTCAAATAAAAAGACTTTAATAATGTGTATGAAATGACAGCTAGAGGGAAGTGAGCCATGTTTAAATGTACGTGACTATGGGAAGGGTCCCAGGCACCCAATGACCCCCCTTCTATTAAAAATGAGTCCCAGAGGGCCTTTGTACAGCCGCACTGTCTGCACATATTACAAGTCCTCAGTTTGCAACACATTCATGCTCTTGGCTGCTCTGGGCAATTTTAATTTCAGCAAGAATCACTCCATCAATACACATATATGTGATCTTAAAAGCTAACCACAGTACTATGGTCCTGGACCATGTTAATATTTACAGCTTGTGGGATTACAATAAAATGCTATTTACAGGAAACATATGGGGTTCAGTGTAAAGTCAAAGAATCTGCTTTCTATCTAGTGGTATGACACTAATTCCCAATCATGATAAGGAAGAATACTAATCTATGGGCTGATGTTCATTTCATTTACTAAAGTAGGAACTGTTCACTCATACAGTGAATGTTCACTTAGCTTAGTAAATAAAACTGAGTTGTGTTTTAAGTTTAAACACCCAATCATGTGCAAGAGAATATAAAAAAAATAGATTTTTGCTTGTAAATGATTGGATTAAGAAATGAACACAGCTTCACCTTATTTACTAAAAGTGAATTTCACTTTGAAATGAGAGAATTCACTTTGTTAAGTAAACAGTTTTAAGCATCTAATTGACCCCCATGGCTAATCTGTGATAGCTGTTAACTAGTACAATGAATTAACTTGTGGCCAACATTTTACTGCCCCCATATAATTGCTGGAAACATTTTCAATCAAAGAAAAAAAAACAAAAATAAAAAAATACCATAGTGTAAAAGCTAACCCAAAGGTCAGTAACTCATTTACTGTCTCTGTGGAACTAAAAGTCCCAGCGATCTAGGGTATTGGTGGCAAAGCTGCATTGCTATTTCTGTTTTATTTAGAAGATCAGCCTAGAGCAGCCACTGTTGCTGAATTCACTGCTGAGATAAAGCTAGAATAAGGTTAGCCCCCCTCTTGCCATTATCTACAAAGAAAAAAACTGAATTAGTCCTCTGCAAACTAGAGAAGGCGTTCTTATGCCTTGGCGCTGATTTTGGGCGGAGGACATTCCACAATGGCCTTTTCACTGGGAACTGTACTTTTTATTAACAGCTGGAGAGCTTCAGCCCTTCCTGAAACAATCACACACTGAGTCCATTAAGTGGATTGCATTGCAAAGACTTGGGGGGGGGTTATTTACTAACAGAGGACACATATGTCCTCAGGATATGCAGAAACCAGCACATGTTACTTTATTAGCAGTCCAATTTATTTAATGAAGGTGTGAACCCCGATTTCTGCAAAGGATCACTAGACAATGTACACAACCCCTTCTGTCTGCATATTTACAACTGTAGTAACATTGTTACATAAGAACACAAAGGCAGGTCAATATTGTTTACATTTTTGTAACCATCCAAAAACATCTAAACACAAAGTTATCTGTATTTAAGCTATACGACCACATTTTGGAAGTGAATCAAGTTTAGCATAGCTGGCCACAGAAATGAGATAGATTGGGCAACAAAATGTCTATGGAAAAGTAAAATCATCATGGTCAACTGTTCCAGGGTCAATGATCAATCAGGCAAGGTTGAAACCATGCTCTATTGTTTGAACTGTTCCCTCTTCTACAGACATTACTGTAGATAATGCTCAGCATAATATAAGCAGTGTTGGTTCTGTTGTGTGTTATACTACCATTGGATGGATAAAAAATAGAATTTGAAAAAACTTAATTTTTTGGGGGCATTTCATTCCTTTTCACATCTCCCCTAAAGATGTGTAAAAAAATGTAATCATCAGTTATCAACGGCTGCAGTAATTAAAAAAAAAACAGGGGGATTGGGGACTCCTAAAAAAAAAAAAATAATAATAATAAATCACAGTAGTCCAGGTTTCCTAAGAATGTAGAAAAACTGCTGAACCATTATTTTGGGAACACACAATGTAAAATGTAACCTTACTGGATTGGAGGTATTTTGTAGTACTCTCTGTATATTACTGCAGACTAGACAGTGATAGAACAAGTGTAAATGAAAATAAATTAGGAACGCCCTATTTATAAACTCCCATGCTCCATATATGGAACTTGGAGCAATGCCTACTTCTGAAACTGGAGTGAAAATTGATCAGCTGTTCCCAGGCTCACTTTACAGTTGCATGGATTTGATGAATGAATGAGCTAAATTCAGCTGAAGGTGTGGATACAGAAAGAACAGCACAAATCTGATAACAGACATTCAACAAATCGCAGCCTTGGCAATGTGACCAAGAAATATAATGTCAGCAAGGCTAAATTCATTTCAAGGGTGCTAGTTCTTTAACAAGATACTATACCAATAATGCAGTTTCACGTGGCAACATGCCTGCAGCTAAACATATATCTGGCGGCATGTAGTTATATTACTGGATCTGATGTAATAGGGTATAAGTTGCAGTAACCAGTACATCTGAGCCAGGATTATGCAATGTGAACAGTCATGGCATTTAAGGTATGAACTATAAGGATACAGACCATGGATCCTATGTAGTGGACAGCTTCAGCTCCCCTGCTTCCTCCTCTCACACATCTTACACGCAGCATGGTGCCTGGGCTACCTAAGGGAAGGAATGTTCTCAATGAATAAGACAGCTAAAAAGCCTTGTGTTAACCCAACTCAAGCCAAGTGGTCTGGGTAGAGTAGAGCTGCAAAAGCTCTTTATATGAACTCCCCAGCCCTCTCTATTGGCTGCTGCTGATAAGAGGCGGTGATAGTGTCAAAGCTAAAGGTCACAAATTCCCAGATTAGCAAGTGTCTCTTCCAAGAAATGTAGCACCTTTACCCTTTTTTAGCTGCAGCAAGACAGTGGGAATTAATGTGTAAAAACATAAAGCAAGGCAACATCTGCTAGGCCATTACATATAATGCAGCTACAGAATGTGTAATTGGCAGCTGTTATTATAGGAACAACTGATGACTGCAAGATAGTCATATTTCTAGTACTAAGCTCGATATCCGACAGTATGTTGTGCTAAATTGTTTCTAGCAGGATAATTAAAGCTGTTCATATACAAGAGATAACAGTCACCTAATCGGCCATTACGGTTGGATTGGGTGATAATTTCATGCAGGGCCAGGATGAGGGGTAGGCCTTGGGCGCTTCAGCAGGAAGGGAGGCACAAAAACAGTAGGACCTACAAACTATATTTTTAAAGCAGTTCACAACTTATGGGGCGGTTTGTTGGTTTCGGCTTGGGTGCTAAAGGACCTTGTCCTGGCATTGATTTCATGTCTATTGGAGGCAAACAACCCACCAGACCGCTGCTGTCTGGGACAACTATTGATTGAGCTTGTTAAAAATAACTGCCCTTATCACTTTGTTTTTACCTTGAGCTATCTGGCGGCATCTTTGCTGCTTTCCTTGTCCATCAATAGGAACAGAAACCTGCAGCTGAGCATTATAGTGCTTAGCATTACAGTCTAAAACTAACGTTGATTTACCTTTGAAAACATTTTTTTTAATAAAGTTCTACTCATGTTTGACCAGTTATCAAATTGCTCTGGTGTTAGCTTGTAGGCAGGTTGACTATAGTGAGCCAGCTAGCCAGCTTGGCGGCCCAAGTCAGGGAGAAGGCATTAATGTTTTACCGCCTTCTCTGGGTTAGTTCACAGGCTTTTTGTGGTCTGGCCTTTTGTATTATAAAAGGAGAGAGGCCAGGGTCCCTGGCACGCAGGAACTATTGAAGCAGATGAAGGTTCCTGGGACCTGTTGTCTGCTCCAGGGATGCCGACTCGTCGGGACAATATAATTATGGACACTACCACTCTGGATTTTCCAATTGTGGACTTTTACTGTAAGGACTGTACATGTACCGGTATGCAGCCGCATTTAGAGTTAGTTAGCCTAGTTTGAGCTAGTCTGAAGTTATTCAAAGGGGTGCATGTTGGGTTCTGGTGTATCCCAAAGAACCGGGGTCTGTAAAAGCACTATGGAGTATGAGTAACATCACTATGGAAGGTTAATTAGGCTAAGGCAAGGAAGAAGAGGTGGTTGCCATGGGTAACCAAAAAGTACAACAGTTACAGCAACCAGTTGTTTGGTGCGATACCTGGTTAATTGACAGGTCCTCTGGTAGCAAGAAGTTTGGTGCTCTGGCTTGCTCTCTAGCTGTCCTTTTCCTTTGGTCACTGGGAGCAGAGTAGCATTACAGAGATTCAAAGCCTGATCATGAAGTATGGGAAGGAAAGCGTTAATGAGCACGCATGGGGCTCACTAGGTGCTCAGCGGGACTCCATTCTGTTACTGGGAGTGAGGCAACAGAGGTCACTGGACTGGTGGAGTGAGCGCAGGCTCTGCACGTCCCTCCTAATGCAAACATTTCAGTTACAAGTGTGTAGTGACATGGGACAAAACAGCTCACAGAAGAACTCTGTACATTATTGCTGCACACAAGTTGCTCATCTCTAAATCAGGGGCTGCCTTAATGTTTTATTTATCACATGACCGCAGCCTCCCCCTGGACTCGGGCACTGATGAGCCTTCAGGTAAAGTGGCACCCCACATGCACAGGCGCAGTAAGCCCCGCCCACAACTTGGCATAGTGGGTAGGATATGCCCAGCACATGCACTTGAAGACCACCACTAAAGAGACTATGGCTATAGTTATTTAGTTTTCTAGAACTTGTCCAAGCTTGTCCAGCAATAGTCCACGTGAACTGCATGTGCCTGCTTCCTGATTGGCTCCTGTACGTGGTACTCTCACCGGATTGGCAGAGATGTTGATAAGGGGTGTATATAACTGATCCAAGAACAAAACTCAGGTCCTCTATGTGTGTGCTATGAGCCATCATGCCCAGACAGCAACTGCCATTGAAGAAAGCGCCTGTCACTATCAATACCAGAGCTTATTATAGGCCTTCTGTAGGGTTTGCCTATTGTTGCACGAACACCCACGAAGAACTCCGGGTCATCTGTCCATCCTGATGGAAATGACTGGCTCTGTTCCATCCACAAGCTCACTGACCCTATTGCGAGGTTCATCTGTTCCAGAAGATGCTCAAGGACAAAACACACATAGATCTTAACTCCGATGGCCTGCCCATGATTCCTGAGGGCACCAAAGCAACCACCTCACAGGAACCCCAGCCAAAATTCTTCAACTGACCCTGTGAGACTCACCTGTGATGGCCTCCCCCACTGGACCAGGATTCAAGCTGCTGCCCTGCCTTCCCCAGATCTCCACCTGCTCTACCTTTGGAGATCAACCTGAAAAGGTGCCGTCACCGCTAGCTCCAGACTTGTCCACTGTGGACTTCCTGGACAGCACCAGTCCACCTAACCTAGATTCTCCAGCGCTCATCCTCTCACAAAGGCCCATTCTGGGTTCTGCAACAACAGCCACCCTCACTGCACAAGAGGCTTCGTTCGTCCTCCAGGTTTCACCCAAGGCTCCCAAGAGGATCTCCTGGGACATGCTGGCTTTTGACTGCGATGAGGATTCCCCACCGTCACCAGAGCCCAGTTTCCCTTACCTTGCCATCCCTCTGGCACCTCCTAGTTCTCAAAAAGCCCCTATTGAAAACTAGATTCAAGTACCCCCACCCCGCGGATGCATAGGGAATGTCTACTTTCGGGCTAGGATCAACCGGCTAGCCTGTTTGCAAAGACACTTTAACAGCCATGACTATTATTATTATTTTTTATTATTATTATTATTATTATTATTATACAGTATTTATATAGCGCCGACAGTTTGCGCAGCGCTTTACAATATTAGGGCAGACAGTACAATACAATACAATTCAATACAGGAAGAATCAGAGGGCCCTGCTCGGTAGAGCTTACAATCTAGGAGGGAGGGTTAAATGATACGAGAGGGAAAAAAATGTGGGGGGATGGGTTGATTGAGAATAAAAAAGTGCAGTTGTTAGGTGGTGGCAGGATAGGCTTCCCTGAAGAGAAAAGTTTTCCGGGATCGCCTAAAGGTGGATAGATTTGGGGACAGTCTGACAGATTGGGGTAGGGAGTTCCAGAGGATGGGAGCGGCTCGGGAGAAGTCTTGGAGGCGAGTATGAGAGGAGGTGATGAGGGAGCTGGAGAGCAGGAGGTCTTGAGAGGAGCGAAGAGGACGGTTAGGTTTGTATTTTGAGACAAGGTTGTTGATGTAGCTGGGAGCAGAGTTGTGGATGGCTTTGTAGCTCATGGTTAGTATTTTGAACTTAATTCGTTGGGCGAGTGGCAGCCAATGGAGGGATTGGCAGAGAGGGGTGGCAGACGCTGAACGGTTTGTAAGGTGGATAAGTCTGGCAGCGGCATTCATGATGGACTGGAGGGGGGATACTCTATTTAAAGGTAGGCCAGTGAGGAGGGAGTTGCAGTAGTTGAGGCGAGAGATGACCAGGGAGTGAATCAGGAGCTTTGTGGTTTCATTGATTAGGAAGGGACGTATTTTAGAGATGTTGCGGAGATTGAGGCGGCAAGCCTTAGAAAGTGATTGGATGTGTGGCCAAAAGGAGAGACTATGACTATGACAACAAAATCTCTGTGTGTGATGATTGTCTCCATTTACACCCTAAGGACATTGATATTGACCCTACGGGAGGTCACAGATATCCCGAATATCACCACTGATGCTCAAATTGGGGGCATTGCTTGTAATAGCAGCTGCACAATATATAAAAAAATTATATTTTAGAAACATTACACCATATGAATTGGGATGCATTTGTCAATGTATTCCCAATGCATGTACAGTAAAAATCAGTGTTGTTCCTAACAGCGTTTTTCTTTGTTGTACTTTATTCAGTGCAATGCAAGAGCAACACGTCCTATTGTGTATCAACGCTACATTCTGAAAGCCAAAACAACAGTTAAGTCTGACCCGGGTTGAAAATTGTCTCTTCTTTTTCCTTTTTTGTCAGCAGAGCATGAACCCATAACCCATCCTTCTGAGTTTGTAGTCTTAAAATAGGACTAAAGTTGAAAAAACAGGCAGGTTCTCTATTGCAGAAGATGTCCAACTAAGACAGCTGAAGACTGGCACCTGGTAGAAGCTGGGGAGAAAATGCCGGCGATGGCGAGGGACATCGAGGGTGTTCACTTTAAAATGGCCATAGCCAGCACCATGATCATGCCAGTGAGAGCAGACATTGTTCAAAAACAGAGGGGATTCTCCACATTGAGTTTACGCTGCAAACAATGAGAAGCCTGTGAAAGACCTCACAGGAACTGGTAACAAAAAATTGCTTTAAAAAAAAAATTCCAACACGTGTGAGAAAAAGCAATTGAGTGTTACCAAAAGGCGCCTTGCACCAGGCATTAGCGCACAGCGTGATGTGAATAGACCCTTAAAATGTGCAAACAAAAATGCAATGTAGAAGAAGTTTCAGTCTTGGAATCCCTAACCTACGAATGGCCCCTATTAAACACTGGCCATACTTATGAGCAGCTGCAGAGCTGTAGACACGTGCGTGTGGAACAAAAGCAAAAGTTAGCACTGTATGTTTACATTAACCTCAAGTGTGAATCACTTTCTGTTAAAAAGGTTGGAAGATCTGTTATGTAAGAAATCACTTTAAAAAGGATGTTGTCCTAATTTATTCCTAGACAGATCTGTGGGAACACAGGAAAGGGAGAGGACTTGTTCTCGTAAATGCTCTCATCCCAAATTACACTGCCAGTCATAGTATTGTGTGAAAGCAGCTGTCAATAAGGCTTTTCTATAATTTAGACACGTACACATGTAATATAAATGATGGGAAATAAGGCCTGATTCTGCCTCCAGTGACAGGATCATTTATCTTGTGTATTTTAAAGCGGTTGTGTACTCAATTTGTTTACATTTACCTACAGGTAAGCCTATAATAAGGCTTACCTGTAGGTAAAATTAATATCTTCTAAACCTGTACAGTTTAGGAGATATTCCCCTTCTAATCTTCTGCGGCGTTACGGCGCATACGCCGTGTATGTCCCGGCAAAAGGCCGGACCTTGCCGGAAAGACGGGTCCTGCGCGCATCGCTGGAGTAACGTCTCGCGGCTCCGGCCAATCACAGCGCCGGAGCCGCATACCCGGAAGCAAGACCCGAGGGAAGATGTCCGCTCCCTCAGAGGGGACCGAGCAGCCCGGTCGGATCTTGGTTTCAAGGTGAGTATTTCATAATGAGCTAGTATGCGGTGCATACTAGCTCATTATGCTATTGTCTTGCAAGTTTTTATTTTATTTTTATTTTTTTTCCGAGTAGACAACCACTTTGATAGAGAGGGCTGTCTGTTTTTGTAACAATAATTCCCAATCAATTCTTGTCAAATGATGTGACCATAACCAGGACTTTTGTTGGTAATGTGATATGATCATTTTCTATCAGTTTTCCATAAATTACACTAAAGCTAGGTATACACGCAGAGGTTTTATTTTTTTCGTTCAACCAGTGAATTGAATTACCTTACAAATCCCTGTATCCACACAAGCGATGTAAATGCAGGGATCTCCCCCACTGCTACACTATTGTACTCTGACAGCGGGGACTCTCCCCTTCTAGAATACACAGATTAACCAATGCCTGCAGCGGTTTTTCAGCTGGACAATCAAAAGTTGGTCATTGGACTGGGAGGGGAACACACACATTGAAATGTGTCTGGTTCCTGCTCAACAATGTGTGTATACCCTGCTTAAGGTACAGTAATACAACTCTCAGCCCATACAAGTTGTATTTATTTTATTATTAGAGATGGGCCGAACGCCCCTGGTTCTGTTCGCGCCAGAACTCTCAAACATCGCAAAAAAGTTCGGACCCAACGACGAACTCCATTGAAGTCTATGGGACCCGAACTTGAAAAATGAAAAGTCCCAATATTGAAGGCTTATATGCAAGTTATTGGCCATAAAAAGGGTATGGGGCCGGACTGCTGCCCTGGGGGACATGTACCAATGCAAAAAAACGTTTAAAAAAAGATTGTTTTTAAAGTAGCAGTATTCTTAATGATGCTTAAAGTACAACAATAAAAAATAAATATTCCTTTAAATATAGTGCCTGTGGGTCCCCTTAGTCTGCCTGTACTGTGTATAGAACCTGCTGCAGCAAAACTGACATTTATAAAGAAAAAAAAGACAGATAGATTTTCCCTGCAAGCTTTTTTATTTTGTAAACAACTGCTTGGGGACCCAGTCTGTATGATGAGGGCACAATTTAGTGCACTCAGAACAAGATTGGAGATTTTTTGGATAAATTCCAGTGTCTCTTTGGCAGACTTTGAATGGAACAAATTTTCACACCACAGTAAGCAAGTCTTATGTGAAGAAGCCAAATTATAGTACACTCAGGCCAAGATTGCCAATTTTTTTTACATAAAGTCTGGTGTCTCTTTCGCAGACTTTGGATAGAAGTAACATGTGCGGAAAAATTGGTCTCTGGGTGTTGGTGGTGCCTTCAACCCGTAATCTTCTAGAAGTACTCTTGATGAAAGAAAGAATTGACCTTGCTGTAAAAAATTGAAATTTGATGCCCCTATCAAACAGTTGTGGAAAAATTGGGCTTTGGAAGTTGGTGGTGCCTTCATCTCATAATCTTCTAGAGGTACTCTTGATGAAAGCAAGAATTAACCTTGCAGTAATAAATTGAAATTTGATGCACATGTCAAACAGGTGCATCAAAATGGGTCCTTGGGTGTCAATTTTGCCCATGAAGCATATACTAAAAAAACTTCAAGATAAAATCAACACCCACAGTGTTGCAGAGATTTGAGATCCCAATAACACTTAATCAGTGACACTGGCATTACGGGCTTGATAGCTACTGCTAATCCAGGACTGATTCATTTTGACAAATGTCAGCCGGTCAACGGAGTCTGTGGACAGACATGCTCTTTTATCTGTCACAAAACCTCTGGTAGCACTGAATGGCCATTTGGAAAACATGCTGGATGCAGGGCAGCCCAGCTGCATACTGGGCAAGTTCTGGCTAGTGGTAAATTTTGAAATGCATCACTCAGGCAGCCCCCATCTCTACCACGCCTCATTTGACCAACAGAAGCCACAAAACTAGCTTTCTGGAGTTTGGAAAGGTATTACATAAACTCCTCTTTAGGGAGTCCTCAAGATAGTTCATCTTGTGCTTCCTCTGTGAGGGCAGGATAAGTTCTGAGACTTTCCCCTTGTAACGGGTCAAGAAGGGTTGCCTCCTTGATGCCTCCTTCTCCTTGATGCCACAAATCCTCTGGTACTTTTGCAGGCTTTGAAGAATAAGGGAGCCCATGCACTGCAAGTTTGCGGAGGCATGAAAAGCTGCCTCCTCCCAACCAGGTACTACTCCCAAGGTTTCTGGGGACTGAAAACCATCCCATAAGCTTTGACGTATGTCTTCCTCTGCTTCTATGCCTCCAAAACTGCCAGAATCCTCCTCCTCCTCTTTCCTCTCTTCTTGTGTGTTTTGTGGCATTGCAAGAATGCTTTCTGCATAAAGCGGGCTTTGAGAGGAAAGAAAGTCCTCCTCTTCCTCCCGCTGCTCTGCCTCGAGTGCCCTGTCCATAATGCCATGCAGAGTATGCTCCAGCAGGAACACAAGAGGGATTGTTGCACTGATGCATGCATTGTCATGGCTCACCATCCTTGTCGTCTCCTCAAATGGTGAGAGTACAGTTTGTGCATCCTTTATCAGCAGCCATTGGTGTAGGTGAAAAAAGCCAAGCTGCCCTGAGCCTGTCCTTGTGCCATACTCACACAGGTACTCATTGACGGCCCTCTGTGCTGCATGTGCAGCCGCTGCAGTATTGCCAAAGTTGAGTTCCTCCTGGTGGGCATGTCAAAAATCAAGCGGTTTACTGGCAGGTGGAATTGCTGCTAAATTTTAGCCAACACTGGCTGTATATGACCGCCTGAAATGGCTACAGACTCTTCTGGCCTGCCTTAGAAGATCTTGCAAACCTGGGTACCTGTTTAAGAAATGCTGCACCACCAAATTGAGGACATGTGGCAGGCATGGCACATGTGTCAACTTTCTCTGTCAAAGGTCGAACAGAAGGTTAGTGCCATTATCGCACACCACCATTCCTGGCACAAATTTCCATGGCCTGAACCATCTCTGGACCTGCTCCTGCAGAGCTGAAATAATCTCTGCTCCGGTGTGGCTCCTGTCCCCTAGACAGACCAGCTGAAGCACTGCATGGCATCTTTTAGCCTGACTCGTTGGAAGGCCCCTTGAACGCTTAGGGGGTACTGGTGGATCATAGGACACTTGTACTTCCCTCTTGGGTATGGGTTGGTACGTCCTCCTTAACAGCAGGGTCCTTATTGTTTTGAAACGTTCGGCTGTCCAGGAACAAATTACACCAAATGGCCCCTCACTTCCTGTCTCCTACAGCGTCCCCCGTCACATGTGTTGCTCCCCCTGCTCCCCCTGCGCTTGCGACACGAATTGGGCCTCAGCAGGATCGTGCCTCCTCGTGGGGTACCCACAGGGTTGGCCCCAAGGTGGTCCATCCGGAATCGGTTTTCTTCTTCTACTCCCCCTTTTTGGTTCCTCCTCCCCCGTCCCACGGATCAACCTATTTTTAAGGACGATTTAGTACTCATTGGAGGGCACGGGTCTTACCCAGATAGTACGGTGCGGTGTACCAATAATACGTAGTAGAGCATGAAACCCTTGGAGTCTGGGTCTTGAAAAAACCCCTATGCTTGCCCCCCTGATTGCCGTCCTGAGCCGCACGGAGTCACATCTACCTCTGCAACCGACAGCCATGTTATGAATGGGGTCCTGAGGAAGCTCATAGCGAAACGCGTTGACTCCTACAAATATTGTGTGTGTAGACACACTGTGGTTGTATTGACTCCTACAATTTTGTGTTTACACACAACGTGGTTGTATTGCTAGCATATGTGCATAACTTGTCTATGGTCCAGATCTGGACGTGCCATGTGATGTGATCCCGTGAGCAGGGCTTCACGTACAGGACATGTTGAGATCTGTGCCGCTTATTTTATCATTCTTTTGACATTATTCTATGTATGTGTATTCTTCTTAAATCTATAAATAAAACTCTGTATTTTTTACAAAATTGTTTGTGTTATCTCGTGGTGTGCCCATTGAAAACGTCCATTTATGTGCGGTTTCCCACAATCCTCATAAGTGGACAGAATTCACCAGACAGAAAGGCAGGAGTTGTAAAGCCAGCAATTTAGACAAGCTGGAATTTAAACGCTTGGCATGTGAGTGGTAGGGAGTGTATTTTTTTTTTTCAGCAACTGGGGCAGAGAACTTTGCCTGCGATACTCTACAGCTGGTGGTGTGCTGCTGGCAGACGTGTTGCAAGGACCTGTGACACCCTGTGCTATTCCTTCATCGCTGTCAGCGGAGGCTGCTAAGAGGTCATGAGATATAGCGGGAGTAGACAAGAAAGGTGAGGGGTGAGGAGGAGAAGAATTGTGTCCCTTGTGTGTGGCTTTCAGAAGCTCTTGCCAATGGGCTGAGTGGTGTGTGGTTAAATGCCTTGTCAAGCATGTAGTACCCAAATGGCTGGTGTTTTTGCCACGCTTGATCTGCTTGCGGCAGAGATTGCAAATTGCAACAGTGCGATCGGCTGCACATATGCTAAAAAAGACCCACACAGCTGAGCTGTGGAAAGTGGGTTGGGAGATACTAGCTCCACAATCTGATGGAATAGGGCAGCTACTCTCTACTCTTCCATGATGGCTACCTCTGGAGGACATCCTGCCTTGTTGTGGTTGTTTCTCCCCCTCACTTTCCTCCTTTGCTCTATCTAGCACCCAAGTCACCTCAGTGACCTCATCATCATCACGCCCTCCATCCTCTTCATCACTGGAGCCAACAGGCTAATACGCTGCTGCTGGCGGAACATGACTGCCAATTTGTTGTTTATCGGTGTTTTCTCCTCTCGGTAGGCTCATGTTACTCCCTTCCTCTACCTCAGAACCAACATCAGAATCAAGTAATGTCTGTGCATTGTCAAGAAGCAAGTGGCTAATGCTGTGTTCAAATAATTCAGTGGACTCCTCCATGCATGATGCTGGGGCTATGGCAGAAGTAGCTGTGGACAAGGAGGCGGAATAAGCCGCTCTGGCAGCTGCGGTGGACTGTGCACTAGTGATAGCTTGAATCATAGAGGATGAGGAGGATGAAGATGGTTTAGTAAGCCAGTCCACCACCTCCTCTGCATGCTGTGGCTGGATAGCATGGGCTAATAGTCACTAAACAGAGAAAAATGTGACCTGTCTGAGGATGGACCACATCCACTTTTGCCTGTAGACACTGAAAGAGCATATAAGTATCCATTTTGTTCTTAGTTTGCATTGTTTGTTATAGTTTCTCCACACAGCATGACTTCTTTCTTGGAATGCAGACAAACACCCTAGACAATCAATTCAATTTCTAGTGGACAATTCATTTTTACCTGTTATTGCACATGTGCACAGTTTGATAATTACACCTGTCTTTGTCTTAATACTGAATATAAGCAGAACCTTTCGCTTTAAGGCCTCATACATATGGACGTTTTTTGACGCCAATGTTTTCTGGCATTTTTTGCAGCTCTCCATGTTATTCAATGGCCCCATAAAAACGCCAATGTTTTTGAGCTGTAGAGGGTGTCGGCGTTAGTGAGCTGAAACTAGAACCCACAGCCAGCGCGTTCTGAGGCTGTAACATTTTGGCGTTTTTGACGCCGACAGTGCAAAACATTCACTAATGCTCACTAACGCCGTACTGGCATTAGCCGGCGTTTTTGACGCCGACGTTTTTAGGTTGAAAAATAGCAGAGGATTTTTTTTTTTTTAAAGACGCCTATTGACGCCGACGCTCACTAACGCTCACTAACGCCGATGCATAACGCCGTAAAACGCAGATTTTTTGCCCTGACGTCGGGCCCGACATTTGCTTATTTTTTAAAATATACCCGTGTGTATGAGGCCTAATAAATCAGACATCTTTTGGACACACAACCTGCTTCACGTGTCGCATTGGTGTCTCCGGATATCTGAGGGCCCAGCTGGTCAGCCGGTGAATAGGGTGGTCGTCATTGTATTAAATTCCTTTCAAATGGGGGCTCGTCTGGGATAGGATAATCATCCAAGGTAAGAGATTTTTGTCTAAATTTGATGAATTTGTCTTGCCTCGGCTCTGATAGAATCCTATCTTTTTAAATTTACTTAGAAAGGAGACAGACCTAGATAAATGAAATAAGAAGCACAAGGTGTGCTTTAGAAGGGTCTAATGCCTCGTACACACGGGACGACGATCGTGTTCAACACGTCGTACTCACGACCGTTGCATGCAGAATTGACCGTCTGTGGCGGTGCTTTCAACAGTTGAACGTACGACGGTCGTTCGTGGGAGTTGTATGTGCAGACTAGAAAACTTGGTCGTGTCAACAAGCTCGCATACGACTGTTGAGTCGTGTGTAGAGCAGCTGTGTTCAACAAAGTTGTATTGTGCTAAACACGCATGCGCCAAGTCCACTTTCAACTAACATGAAATTAGAAAGGAGCCCAAAAGGTTACGCTACTTCCTCATTATACGCTCGTTCGCGTCATCACGTTCGGCCGGCCGCAAGTTGTAGGTACGACCGTCGTGTGCATGTCAGTAGGCTACATACGACCGTCAACGTACGATTCAACACGGTCGTAAGCACGATCGTCGTCCCGTGTGTACGAGGCTTAAGGGAGACCAGAGTCTTTGGTAGACTAGATAAATGAAATAATATAAAACTGCAGTTTTCTTTCAAACTCCTTTTGGGAAGGAAAAAAGTTTTGATATATTTAAGGTGACCAGCGGGGCCCGTAAAACCTTTGCTTTTCTTTCTGTCGCGTAGAAGTATAACATAATTTGTTGTGTGGAAAATGGACTGTAAGGTAAGACAGTTCCAACAATCCAATGTATTGTTGTATTTTCAATATGGGACAAGGACAAGGGAAAGAAATACCCCCTCCCCGCCTAACCCGGGGAGACATGTAAAGACTATGTAGCCCCGAATGTGTGGCACAGATTATTATGTGATTAACCCTTGGGTGGATAATGTGCCAGGGTGAATTGTTGGGGAAATTGCATATTTCATATTCCTTATTAAGGTTGGTCTCACAAATATCTATTAAAAGCCTCTAATATCCTGGTTATTCTGGTTAGTTTACATGGCTAAACTGTTGTATCTTCAGGAAGCCTTAATTGTAATAGTAATAAAATTGGTATCTAGATTGTAGAAGTTTCAGAGCAATGAGACTATTTTGAATATCGAAAACAATGAGCTGACCACTTAGATTGATTGCTATGTGTATGTCCAAATTGTTTGAAGCTAGCTAATGGACATGGTACTTGTTTGGATGGTCTATATAAGATGACAATGTTACCTTAATTAAGATGGATAGGTAAGGCTTAGTATGAGTTGTAAAATATGTTTTGTTACTTACATTTGAGCGTTTATGTGAGTTTAACATTGGAAAAGTTAAATAATGAAACTGAAGAAAAAGTTCTGTAAAAATATTATTTTCTAGCAGAAGTGCAGAAAAAGTCAATATACCGGCGCCTCTTGTAGGGGGTCAGGCTGACTTTTTTTTTCTTGTCAGTGGTGGGGAAGTGGCGCCCAAGCCCCCCTTATTGACCAGCTGCCACTGACCAAAAACCAACATGCACCCTTTTGAATAACTTCAGACCAAGGCAAAAAGTGGATGGAACAAATTTACTGTTTGAACTTAAACTGGATTCCAGGCAAAAAGACAACTCTGTCTTAAAAAAATTGTACACCCCTACCTCCTCATTTATGGATACATGTTTTTTTTTTATTTGGCTTTTTGGTACCTTCAGGCCTCATACACACGGACGTTTTTTGACGCCGGCGTTTTCTGCAGCTCTCCATGTTAGTCAATGGCCCCATAAAAATGCCGACGTTTTTGAGCTGTAGAGGGCGTCAGCGTTAGTGAGCTGAAACTAGAACCCACGGCCAGTGCGTTCTGAGGCTGTAACGTTTTGGCATTTTTTGACGCCGACGCCACAATATGCCAACAAACGCCAACAAATGCCACCTAATATTATACCAGCGTTTTCCGGCGTTTTTTGACGCCAACGTTTTTAGGTTGAAAAATAGCGGAGGGATGATTTTTTTGAAAAAACGCCTATTGACGCCGACGCTCACTAACACTCAAAAACGCTGATGCATAACGCCGAAAAACGCCAACTTTTTTTCCTTGACGTCGGGCCCGACGTTTTGTTTATTTTTTTAGAAATGTCCGTGTGTATGAGGCCTCATTGCTCTTTTTTTTCTGGACTTCTGTCCGATATCGCCACGGCAAGGTAAGTCATGTCCGCGATCGCATCGTGCCCTCCTCCTTCCCCCTCTGCTTCATGGGACCTGTGTGTCCCCCAGAAGATGACGGGACAATTCAGAAGGCTCAGCGCGACTCGTGCATGCGCAGTAGGAAACCAGCTGGTTTCCCTTACTATAAATGCTGGCGCCTGCACCAGGAGCCGATGGACGGATCGACTTGGGGTGCCGACATTGTGGGCTCCCTGGACAGGTAAGTGTCTTTACAGTATTTGTAGCTGCTGACTTTTATATTTTTTTTCCCTAGGCTGGAACTCTGCTTTAAAGCTGAACTTCACCCAAAAGGGGAAGTTCCCCTTGTTTTCATCCCACCCCCCCCCCCCTCCATTGTCAAGTTTGGCATGTTTTGGGGAGGGGCAGGTGCCTGGTTTTGCCATGGCATTCTGAGACTGAAGTTTTGCTCCCCCTCCTTCCCCTGCAGGCTTCTGGGACACACCACAGGTCCCAGAAGACTACGGGACCATTTACAAAGCACAGTGCGCTTCACACATGCACAGAAGGAAACCCGTTGTGAAGCCTCAAGGCTTCACTGCCATTTTCCCTTACGTACGGCTCTGGCGTCTGCACCCGAAACCAATTGAAGAATCGGCTCAAGTGAGGACATTGCGGGATTCCTGGACAGGTAAGTGTCTTTATATGAAAAGTCAGCAGTTACAGTATTTGTAGCTGCTGCCTTTTAATTTTTTGGGGGGAGTCACTTTAAGATAACAATAAAACAGGCAAGAATCTTTCTCCTAACTACCCATAAATGTGGCTGCCCCAACATACCTGCATAGGAAGAGTCCATAATTGATAAGTCCAGAATGGCAGCATCTATGGTGACGGAGTCCCAATGAGTTTGCATTCCCTGGGGCAGACTACAAGTCCCAGTGGCCCTCTTCTTCTCTCTCGGTCTGCGACTCCCGCTTTCAGCTCTCTCTCCCAGGAGATCTGGAACCCTCTCACTTTTATAATAAGACAGGATGGGAGGCCGGACCCCAAAAAAGCAAGCGAACTTAGCATGGGGGAAGCGGTAAAACATTAACCCCTTCCCCCTGGCTTGGGGCCTAGCGCAGCCAAAATGAGCTAACTTACGGTACAACCTGCCTACATAATCATTGTTCTTTAACATGAGTTTTGGCGAATTGCCATTCACAGCTTATTCAAAACTCCTATATAAATGCTCAATGATTTATTTCCAGGTGAGTGATCAGATACCCTTGTGGATGTATATTTGAACATTCACTGTCCCCCGTATTTTCAGGGTATTACAAAAACTAATTTAAAGTATATCTAAACCCAAATGCAAAAATGTATTATATTCTAGCTTACAAATCCTTAAATGTGGTGGTTACATTAGTTTTCCCTTTAGACATTTTTCCCTATATTTTCACCTAGCGATCTGACCAGTAAGTGTTATTTTTCAACTTTCTTTAACAGAGCAAGCTGACCAACAAGTGTCAGTTAGAGGGTTTAGTTAAAACATTTAACTCTGACAGGGGTGCTTAGAATGGTCAGCTTTTATTCATTTATGTAAAACCTTTAATCCCAACAACAAAACTGTTGCTGCAACTACTTAAAGCGGAGCTCCACCCAAAAAGGGAAGCTCCACTTGTTCGCACTCTCCCCCCCTCTACTGCCACATTTGGCACTTTTTGGGGGGAGGGGGGAGCAAATGACTATCAAAACCAGGTACCTGCTCCTACTTCCAGGTAAGATCGCCGCAAGGCTTCACTTCCTGTTTCCCTTAGTGAAGATGTCGGCACCTGCCGATGGACGAATCGGCTAGGGGTGCTGACATTGTGGGATACCTGGACAGGTAAGTGTCCTTATATTAAAAGTCAGCAGCTATAGTATTTGTAGCTGCTGACTTTTATTATTTTTTTTACAGGTTGGAACTCTGCTTTAACCACTTACCCACCAGAGCCCTTTTTTACATTTGTTGGTTACAAGTTAAAAACATTTTTTTTTTGTTAGAAAATTACTTAGAACCCCCAAACATTATATATATATTTTTTTTTTTTTTTTCAAACACCCTAGAGCAGCCTTTCTCAACCCTTTCAACACTGAGGAACCCTTGAAATAGTTCTCCAGGTCTCGGGGAACCCCTGCTAAAAATTAAAAATCTACAACTCCTGATATATTAGTGTGATGGTCAATGGAAAGAATGCTCCTTACACTTGTGGTTATTGGGAAGAATTACCCCCTTACAGATAGCTAAAAAGATCGATGATGTCATTGGGAATTTATCTGAGAGGTAGAAATTGATTATTGCTCAAGGAACCCCTAGCAACCTCTGGAGGAACCCTAGGGTTCCAAGGAACCCTGGTTGAGTAACCCTGCCCTAGAGAATAAAATGGCGATCGTTGCAATACTTTTTGTCACACGGTCTTTGTGCAGCGGTCTTTCAAGCATGATTTTTTTTTTTTTAAATAAGACAACAGTAAAGTTAGCGCAATTTTTTTGTTTATTGTGAAAGAGGATGTTACGCCAAGTAAATAGATACCATACATGTTACGGTTGAAAGCTGTGCACACTTGCGGAATGGCGACAAACTCCGGTACTTAAAAATCTCCATAGGCAATGCTTTAAATTTTTTTAATGGTTACCAGGTTAGAGGCGCAGAGGAGGTCTTTTGCTAGAATTAGTGCTCACACTCTGGCGATCGCGACGATACCTCACATGTGTGGTTTGAACACAGTTTTCATATGCAGGCGCGACTTACGTATGCGTTTTCTTTGCTGCGAGAGCTCGCGGGGCGGTGGCGCTTTGCATTTTTTTTCTTTTTAACACTGTTCCTTTAAAAAAAAAAATCTGATCACTTTTATTGCTATCACAAGGAATGTAAGCATCCCTTGTGATAGTAATATATGGTGACAGGTACTCTTTATGGAGGGATGGGGGGTCTGAAAGACCCCCCCCCCCCCATCCCTCGTTTACACTTCACAATATTCTGAATACTGTCATTTTTTAAAAACCAGAGCCGTTAGCCACCGAGTAAACCGGAAGTGACGTCGCTTCCGGAATTTGATAAAGGAGATCCGATCTGAGCCGATTCTGGCTCCCTTCAGGTCTCTTTCTAGCCGACGTACGCGCCGGATCAGAGCTCCGGTCTCCCGGCGGGACGGGAGGCCGGAGAAGAGCATCAGAAGGGGGGGATGTCCCCTCCCTGGGATAACGACCGTGTGGCTCCTGAGCCGGATCGGCCATTATCGCTGGATAACCGACCGTCCGCTCTAAAAAACAGAACCAGGATATAGCCTGCAGCTGCAGGCTATATCCCGATACCTCCACTTAAAGCAGCTGCCGTTTATATACGGCGATTCTCATTACGTGGTTAATAGGTAGGTGGTAACTGCAATTCGGCAATAATTTGTTAGTCAGGTCCATCTAAGGCAGGTCATACATTATTCATTTTTTTTCATTCAACCATCAAGTTGAACTAAAAAAATGACCTGATTGATTCCACCATCCGCACACTCGATGTGGATGGGGGAATCCTTCCTGATGAGTTATTGTATTCTGACAGCAGGGAGCCTTCCCCACACTTATCAGTGTTTCCGGATATAGCCTGTGGCACTGATCGATTGGGAAAAACCCGACAGTGTGATTGTACAGAAGTCAATTGGTAGATCAGTTTTTGTACAACCAGCCTGCCCATACATAATATCTAAATTTGACCAGCTCTTAACTGACCAGATTTTGATCCATGTACGGCCACCTTAAATCTGCTAGTACAACAGGTTGACAATGCTGCTGTCTAGGGGTGGATCCATTGCTCCTACAGTGGGGTAGAGACACCCTGAAATGTGTGCTACTTGCCGGATGCAAAAAAAAATAAAAAAGAAAACTAATGCAGCCACCTGATTTAAACATTGGCAAGGTGCAATTGCTGGTCTTTCCTTCAAAGGGGGCTAGTTGCTGGCTGTCACGCCGATTCTTTTCCTAGAGGATGAATAGAAATAGAGAAGTCTGATTTTGCTTTGCTGCATGCGTTTTCAGAAAGTGTGTTATTTAGTGTAGTGAGTGGAATAACCAATTTTATTCAGGGTTGTGATTATGTCAAAGTGTCAAATTTCCATTCATTCTTTTTCTATCATATGAGGTTTCACCTAGAATTGCATACTTCACCTTTTCCTTATCTCTTCATCATCCCTAAAAAACAGAGTCCAAAGAATAGAAAGAGGGATTAGGGCTAACAAAGGAATGAGGAGGAGCACAGAGAACAAAAGGAAAGAAATGCCCCATGGCAGTTTGGTTCATTTACAAATCAAGTAGATAAAAACAGAAAAGGATAGGAAATTGTGTCAATTTGCAAACTAGGTACACAATTGGCAGTACAAGGAGAGGTCAAAGACAGCCAGATGGAATCAGTAAGTGATAAGCGATTGTAAAGTCTTGGTTTTTTTTTTTTTTTTTTTTAACCACTTCAGCCCTGGAAGGATTTCCCCCTTTATGAGCAGAGCACTTTTTGCGATTCGGCACTGCGTCGCTTTAACTCACAATTACGCGGCCGTGCCGCGTTGTACCCAAACAAAATTGTCGTCCTTTATTTCCATAAATAGAGCTATCTTTTGGTGGTATTTGATCACCTCTGCATCACTTCTGATCACCGCCATAAACAAAAAAAGCGTCAATTTAGAAAAATAACCAATAATTCTTACTTTTTGCTAGAATACATTTCCAAAAAAAATTTAAAAAAAAATGTATTCATCGGTTTAGGCCAATATATATTCTTCCTCATATTTTTGGTAAAAAAAAAAAAATCGAAATTGGCGTATATTGATTGGTTTGCGCAAAAGTTGCAGCGTTTACAAACAATGAGAATTAATTTATGGCGCTTTCATTTTTTTTAGTTTTTACTAGTAATGGCAGTGATTTGTGATTTTTAGTGGGACTGTGACATGTTGGACACTTTTGACACTTTTTTGGGACCATTGGCATTTATACAGCGATCAGTGTTATGAAAATGCACTGATTACTGTGTAAATGTCACTGGCAGGGAAGGGGTTAACACTAAAGGGCGACCAAGGGGTTAACTGTGTTCCCTGCTTTGTGTTTCTAACTGTGTGGGGGCTGGGCTGACTGGGAGAGGAGAGTGATCGCTGCTCCCATATACAGGGAGCATTCGATCACACTCCTTCTCCCCTGTCAGAACGGAGATCTGTTCCGTCACTGCGGGAGAGCGATCGCAGTTAGCCGGCGGACATCAAATCCACCCTACCCGCTCCCTAGCTCCCCCGCCACACAGTGAGTGTACAAACGTGCCTTTGGCAGCGTGCGTGCGCCCATGATCTGCGATCTCGCAGCCACTGTCAGGCGATGGCGGTTTGCGATATCGAGCCAAGTTGCCGCCGTCAAGCCACGGCGGGCGGTTGGCAACTGGTTAATTAACGAACACGCTATACTTACCTCCTCTGTGTAGTTGGTTTTGCACAGATCAGCCCAGATCCTCCTCTTCTCAGGTCCCTCTTCGTCTCTCTTGGCCTCTCCCTCCTATCGAGTGCCCCCACAGCCAGCAGCTTGCTACAGGTGACACCCGAGCCCAGTCAGAGCTTCTTGTGTTCATTCATACATGGAGCACCAACCTGGCCCGCCCCCTCTCTCCCCTGATTGGCTGACTGACTTTGATTGACAGCCGCGGGAGCCAACGGCACCGGGGGTATGCAATTTTTTTGCAGGCAATTTGTCGGGTAAATGGCTGGTGTTAGTGCTTCAATCATCACGGCACCATGGATGTTATGGTGTCAGGATGATTGAAGCGCATTATTTCTATTATTACATTGTAATATAAAATGAAATAGTTCAACTCACCATAATGCAGAATCAGTGGGAGCCCTGAGTGTGTCACTTGCCACGTCGTCTGCCACCTGATGCAAATTGTCACTTGCCATTCTGCTTGCCACCAGATGAGGATTGTTACTTGCCATTCTGCCTGCCACCATTTGAGGATGCCACTTGCCACGCTGCCTGCTACCAGATGAAGATGCCACTTACCATGCTGCCTTCCACCAGATGAGGATGCCACTTGCCATGCTGCCTTCCACCAGATGAGGATGCCACTTGCCACGCTGTCTGCCACCAGATGAGGATGCCACTTGCCATGATGCCTGCCACCAGATGAGGATCGTCACTTGCCTTTCTGCCTGCCACCAGATGAGGATGCTACTTGCCATTCTGCCTGTCACCAGATGAGGATTGTCACTTGCCATTCTGGCTGCCACCAGAGGAGGATTGTCACTTGCCATTCTGCCTGCCACCTGATGAGGATACCACTTGCCACACTGCCTGTTACCAGATGCAGATTGTCACTTGCCACATCGCCTTACACCAGATGGGGATGCCACTTGCCACGCTGCCTGCCACCAGATGAGGATGCCACTTGCCACACTGCCTGCCATCAGATGAGGATGTCACTTGCCACACTGCCTGTCAAGAGATGAGGATAGCGCTTGCTACACTTCCTGCCACCAGATGAGGATGCCACTTTCCACGCTGACTGCCACCAGATGCAGATTGTCACTTACCATGTCGCATGCCACCAGATGAGGATGCCGTGCTGCCTGCCACCAGATGAGGATGCCACTTGCCAGGCTGCCTGCCACCAGATGAGGATGCCACTTGCCACGCTACCTGCCACCAGATGAGCATGCCACGCTGCCTGCCACCAGATGCAGATTGTCACTTGCTACGTCGCCTGCCAGCAGATGAGGATGCCTCTTGCCATGTCACCTGCCACGAGATGAGGATGTCACTTGCCACGCTGCCTGCCAGTGCCACCAGGCGAGGATGCCAACGTGGTCAGTGTTGAGGGCAGGAGAGCGGTAATAGGGTGCGGGCATGAGAGATGCCATCTCTCTGCTCCCTGCCGCACCTCCAACACTGAGTCTCGCGCTGTGAGGATGGAAGAACGGTGATACGGTGTGGGCAGGGAGAGATATCATCTCTCTGCTCCCTGCCGCACCTCCAACACCGATTCCCACGCTGTGAGGATGGAAGAGCGGTGACACGGTGCCGGCAGTGAGAGATGTCATCTCTCTGCTCCCCGCCACACCTCCTACACTGAAGTCCTACGCTGTGAGGGCAGAAGTCGGAGGAGCCGTGATGCAAAGAGAAATGTCATCTCTGCTCACCAGCCCGTCCGCATCTCATGCCCGCCTGGCCCTCCGATGTCTCCAGCCTGCCCGCGGCCGACTGCAGAGAGGCCACGGCCCGGCAGTGGGCCGCGGCCCCAGGGTTGGAGACCCCTGCACTACGGTACACAATATAATGACTGGACATTGTTAGTCCACCCGCTAGTAACCAGCAAAATGGCCACCTCAAAAGCCGTAACAACTTTTCTTCTCCTTAACTGCTGTTCTGCCAAAACAGCCAACTCGTTGTGTACCGTAGTGTATACACTGCCAGTGTTCTGTGAAAACAGCCAAGTTGTGAAAATCTGCAATAACTGCTGCTGGAGAGTCATTGTATTCTGACTCCAGCTGTTGTAATAGTGACTTATCCCTTGCTGAGACCTCTATGCCTGGCCTGTATAAGCAGATATAATCACTGCGGACAGTCTTTATCAGATAGATTGAACTGACCAGACACTGATTCCTCCATAAGCATAGATTTATTGCAAATAGCAGGTACAGCAGACAGCAAATGTGGCAGATGGTTGAAAGATGGTGTCTGCAGGTTAAAACATGGTAATGTGTCCTAGGATGTGAGTAGATTGTATGCGGCCTAGACATGTGTTGCCATCTTCTCCCTCATCAAGACAGAGTCAACAAGGAAAAGGAAGAAAAAGAATTTGCAAAGGCACTTTCACACATTGTTCTGTTGGCATGATTAGCAGGATTATGCTCTGAAGGCACATGATGCCATTGTTTAGACCTTGAGGATTTTCTGATTCTTCCGCCCTTTCTCCTTCTCCATGGCCATAATCTCGCACACGCGCAGCAAGCCTCATTTTCGCTGCTTAGTCCTGTGCTGTACTTGCCAGGTTTACTACCCCTGTGACGTAGTGAGAGTGAGTCTCACGGGATCTCGGAGCTGATGCTGAGCAAGGGGAACGACATAGTCCCGGCATGTCAGCACAGGACTTTCCGGGAAGTGTGGGAAAAATCGGAAAAAGTGCGCATGCACCGATGACGTAATCGCAAAGAAAAGGACAGATTTCACAGAAACGAATCAGTTCAATGCTTTGCAATGCTTTGATGGCAGAACATTTTACATGATGGGTTTACTACCGCATTAATAATGATTTACCTTGTATGGTGATGGGCGTCGCGAATGCCAGTGGATCGTATAGACTGTTCACCACTGACAGGACACCACGTTTGGTGAATGGCTTGTCTGCAGGGCTGACTTGAAAGCCAAAGGTGTCTTTAAATAAGTTCCACCATAAGCCCAGACCTCTCTGAACAGGAGGCATATCCGTTCCCAGATTTAAATCTTTAAATCCTGTGGCATGATCGCCAGGCTCAAAGGCTTTCATCAGAGAAGCACTATTTGAGGAAATCTTATGAAGTCTGAGGTTGGCCTCAGAAAGCACACCTTGAGTCCTTTGGAACAGGTCTATGGCTTCTTCATCTGTGGGTAAGGATTTGAGTCCATTATCCACGTAGAAGTCTCTCTCAATGAAGTGTCGAGCATCTGCACCATACTCTTTTTCACCATCAAGAGCAGTCCTTCGTAGACCATATGTTGCTACAGCACAGGCGAAGGACTGTTTCCGAATACATGTACTTTCATGCTGTATTCAATCACTTCATTGTTTATGTTGTTGTCACGGTGCCACGGAAACCTTAGGAAGTTCCTATGGTCTTCTCTTATTACAAAGCAATGGAACATTTGTTCAATGTCAGCAGTTATGGCAACTGGCTCACTTCTGAACTTCATAAGTACTCCTACAAGGTTGTTGGTTAGGTTAGGACCAGTAAGAAGAACATCATTCAGGGATACACCTTGATGCTTGGCACTGGAATCAAACACTACCCTGTTTTGCTTTGGTTTACGTGGATGATACACTCCAAAGAAAGGCAGATACCAGCACTCATCATGTTCAAGAAGAGGTGGAGCTGGCTCAGCGTGATCATTGTCAAAGATCCTTTTCATAAATGCGATGAAATGTTCTTTCATTTCAGGCCTGTTCTTTAGTGTTCGCTGAAGTGAGTTGAATCTGGATAAAGCTTGTTCACTATTATTTGGAAGTCTGACTCTTGTAGCACGAAGAGGTAATGGTGCAACACAGCTGTTAGATTCATCTTTGTAGAGTTCACTGTCCATTATTGTGACAAACTCTCTTTCTTCAACTGACAAGGCTGTAAAACTGTAAACTGACAAAAAGTGTAGCTGCTGACTTTTAATAAACAGTAACTTTCCTGTCTCCCGGTCCAGCGATGGCTGCTCCTGAAGCCTCGCTCGTCTCCCGCTCCTCCCTGTGGCGCCGTCATTGCAAGTGTGGGCACCGGCTGTGGCTTCACGGCCGGGCACGCACTGCGCATGCGCGGGTCGCGCTGGGCGTTCCTAGTGGCCAGGCGATCTTCTGGGACCTGTGACGTGTCCCACAAGATTGCCAGAAGGGAGGGGCCGCCTAGGGGGAGAGGAGGAGTCGCCTAGGCGGCACAGAAACGGAAGGAGGAAGAGGGACAGGAAATCCCCCTGACACCTGGGGACACACTCCCCCCCCCAAAAAAAAATGACATGCCAAATGTGGCATGTAAGGGGGCGAGGAGTGCTTAAAGCGGAAGTACCGGTTTTGGGTGGAACTCCGCTTTAATGTTATAATACAGGATTTATATAGCACCAACAGCACATTACAACATAAAGACACACAGTGCAGTTACAATAGTAAATATATAAATAAGATCCATGCTTAGAAAAATTTTATAGGTGTAAAAGCAGTCAGCAAAAAAATTAATTTGCCCATGAATTAAAATCAATATATAAATATATATGCAGAACTAAATAAAGATGTTATCATAAAACGTCCATATAGACTTCAACAGGGAATTCCCAACACCAGCTTCAGTGTAAAATAACTGCACCCATCACCACTGTGATAAAGCCAAGCAGCATACCAGACAAAGTGGACCCTCAAATTATAGAGAGGTCACAAAAGCACCTTTAGTAGTTAGTTCCCAGAACTCCTAATCGCTCCACATTAACCTTGCTGATAACTCGATCTCCAGCAATAATGGATAGGGGGTCAAGAGAGCTGTGTCGTGGGCTTCATACATCAAACATCACCAGGAAATATCAGCTATTTCTCATGGAAGTATAGACAAAAGGCTCCCATAGTGTAATAAGTTCATTCAAATCACAGAATTTATTAAGTAATACACTCACATGTATAACAGATAAAAAAGTGCTTGTTTCAAACCAACAATATGGTCGCGCCATTCAGCGTGCTGACGTCATATGTCACAGGTCATGCCCCACACTTCTCATCACAGACTGACTGTCATGAAACCACAGTAAACATTCATGTCTTGTCTGTTGCCTACCTTGCTGCATGTGTCCAGTTAGAGGCAGTGCCTCCCTCACCTGTGTGCTTTAGTAAGCCCTCCTCAGCTGGGCTCCACCCCAGGCCCTAATTAGGAACATTATATAATACCTGGCAGTGCAAGCCTACAATTCCGATCAATGTTGTGTGTGTTTGGCTTCATGTGTGGTTGTTCCTGTCGTATGCTCTGTGCCTATTTCCGGTTACCGATCTTTGGCTTGTTCTGACTATCCCTGCCTGCCTGATACCCCAATCTTCGGCTTGTTCTCTGTTTATCCCTGCCTGCCTGATACCCCGATCTTCGGCTTGTTCTCTGTTTCTCCTGTCTGCTAGTGGCCCTGACCCTTTGCTAGGCCGCTTACTATCCTTTCCTGTTCCTGCTCTGCTGCTTCCTCTCTTCCACCTGTAGCCAGCCAAGCATGAGCTAGGGGACCTGGGGGCCATGACCTGGATTCAGTTGCAGCCAAATCCATCCTCACCAAAAGAGGCTCTGGTGAATACCTACTGGCTCTTAAACTCCGCGCCCTGGGGAACCCTATGCACTAGCTCCCTGTGTTTCAGTGTTTGTGCTCCAGGGGCCCCTCTTTCCGTACCAGCTGGAACTCATTTATCAGCAGTCAGCAATAGGTCCACAACCTTAGCGGTGCATTTTGCAACCCTTGGTGTGATTCGCACCCCAGCGGTGTGCACCTGTCACCTGACCCCAGGTGCCATGAGAGTTTAATTGGCCATGGACCCGGCTGATGTGCCGCTACCTGCAGATGATCCGTTGCAGGGCATAGTCCGCAGACTGGAGACCCAGGAGTCTAATCAGACTCAGGTGATGTGATTCCTGCAGGATTTGGCATCCCACTTTGACCAGCTGCAGGCCTCCCTAGGACCTTCAGTCCGACAACCTCCACCGCATGGGTTCCAGTCACACTCGCAGCTGCTAACCCATTGCAATTACCAGCTCTATCCGGTTACTCTGGGGACTCTAAGGCCTGCAGGGGTTTTCTCAGCCAGTGCACCATTCATTTTGAGCTCCAGCCTCAAAACTTCCTGTCTGATCGGGCTAAGGTGGCCTACATTATCTCACTCCTGTCTGGTGAGGCTTTAGCCTTTAGAGCAGTGGTTCTCAACTAATGTCCTCGGGACCCACTAACAGGCCAGGTTTGCAGGATAACTGAAATGCATCACAGGTGATATCATTTGCTGCTCAGTGATTGCAGTATTCTAGTCTGCATCTCCCCAAGGTAATACTTAAAATCTGGCCTGTTCGTGGGTCCTGAGGACAGGAATTGAGAACCACTGCTTAAGAGTGACCCAGTGGTTTCTATCCTGTCTAGGTTCTTGAAACTCTTTCGGAACATCTCTGAGGAACCGGACCGTGTCTCTTCAGTAGGGATGGGCCCTCGTTTCGAGTGGAACGCATTTTCGACTCGAACATCAGGGGTTCACCTGTTCGGCGCATCCCGAACATTATGGGGCATCGCGGGAACTTCAAGCGCCCCATAATGCTTTCCGATGGCGGGGGAAATGCCGCCCGCTGATTGGCCAAAGCATGCACAGGACCTGCATGCTTTGGGCAATCACAGAGTGCTCTGCTGTGAGAGATATGAATGGCTAAAGGCAGAGTACCTTTAATCAATCACTGCGCAGCAGCCTCAATCCACGTCCCACACTATATAAAGGAAAACGGTGGAAAGAGAGTGAGCTTAGCGTGCAGGCAGTTTAGTGTAGCTAGCTGATTATTGTGCATTGTGAAAAACAGATAGATAGATAGAGCGATCTATACAGTCAGTTAGTACAGGCAGTTTAGTGTAGAGTGAAATATATACTAGATAGTTAGATAGATAGATAGATAGATAGATAGATAGATAAATACAGTAGATAGATAGAGCAATCTATATACAGTCATTTAGTGCAGGCAGTTTAGTGTAGAGTGAAATATATACTAGATATATAGATAGGTAGGGCGATCTGTATACAGTCAGTTAGTGCAGGCAGTGCAAGAATATATATATATATATATATATATATATATACCTTCCTAGTGTATATATATGACGTGGGGGTCCCCCCAAAATCCAAACCAGGCCTTTGGGGTCTGGTATGGATTTTAAGGAGAACCCCGGGCCAAATTTAAAAAAAAAATGACGCGGGGGCCCCCCAAAATCCAAACCAGGCCCTTATCTGAGCACGCAGCCCTGGCATGGCAGGAGGGGGTGGGGACGAGCGAGCGTCCCCCCCCTCCGACCATACCAGGCCACATGCCCTCATCATGGGGAGGGTGCTTTTGAGGTCTGCCTCAAAGCACCTTACCCCTATGTTGATGGGGAGAAGGGCCTCATCCCCACAACTCTTTCCGGTAGTTGTGGGGGACTGCAGGCTTGGGGCTTATCAGAATCTGGAAGCCCCCCTTACTAGATCCCCCAGATCCAACCCCCCCCCATGTGAATAGGTAAGGGGTACATTGTACCCCTACCCATTCACCAAAAAAGGAGTAAGGTGGTACAAAAAACAAGAGGCAGTTTTGACAAGTTCTTCTTCTTTCTTCCTCCATCTTCTCCTGACCCGGTCCTTCTTCTGGTCTTCTGCTTCTTCTTTCGGTCTTCTTCTTTCCTCTCTTCGTCTTCAATCTTCATCTTCTTGTTCCTTTTTCTTTCACCGCTCCCGCTGCCGCAGCTGTGCGGTCCAGAGGCGTCTACCAGAATGGGCGGTCTTCAGTCTGATATTTCTTTTATAAGAAGGGGCGGGACCACCCGGTGATGTAAATGGGTGACACGCCCCTTCTGACGTCATTCGTTGTCAGAGGGGACGGGTCACCCATTTAAATTTGGTTCCCCTTAAAATCCATACCAGACCTGAAGGGCCTGGTATGGACTTTGGGGGGACGCCCACATCATTTTTTTTTAAATTTGGCGCGGGGTTCCCCTTAAAACCCATACAAAACCTGAAGGGCCTGATATGGACTTTGGGGGAGCCCCTATCATTTGTTTTTTAAATTTTGGTGCAGGGTTATTGCGCTATAAACAAACAAAGAGCGACGATTTTGAAAAAAGAACAATATTTTTTTACTTTTTGCTCTAATAAATATCCAAAAATAAAATATAAAAAAAAAATTATTCATTGGGTTTGGCCGATTTATATTCTTCTACATATTTTTGGTAAAAAAAAAAATCGCAATTGGCGTTTATTGATTGGTTTGCGCAAAAGTTATCGCGTCTACAAACTATGGGAATTGATTTATGCCGTTTTTATTATTTTTATTTTTTTTACTGGTAATGGCGGCGATCTGCGATTTTTATTGGGACTGCGATATTGTGGCGGACATGTCGGACATATTTGACACTTTTTTTGGGACCAATGACATACAGCGATCAGAAATTTAAATGTCCACTGATTACTGTATAAATGTCATTGGCAGTGAAGGGGTTAACCTGCAGGGGTTAACTGTGTTCCCTGGGCGTGTTCTAACTGTGGGGGGGGTGGGCTGCCAGGGACATAACAGATCTAACTGATCCCAGTGACAGGGATCAGTAGATCTGTTATGTTCCCCTCTCACAGAACGGAGAACCGCCGTGTTTACATCGGCGGTTCCCCGTTCTGCAGCTCCGCAGGCGATCTCGGGTCAGGAGCGGACATCGAGTCCCCCCGACCCGCGGGCGCGCCCACGCAGCGTGCGGCGGCCGCGCGCGCACCACCGCCGCCTGTGAGTGCGCGCCGGGAGCGTGCAAAGGGGTGGACGTCAATAGACGTCCACCCGGCAATTGAGATCCGCGCTGTGGCCGTCTTTCGGCTATAGCGCGGATCTAAAGTTGTTAAAATCCATACCAGACCTGAAGGGCCTGGTATGGACTGGGGGGGGGGGCAAAGTCATGCTTTTTCAGTGACTTTATCTATATTGCCAGGAACCGGCAATATATTACAGCCGCGAGTGGTTTTAAATGACAATTTTTCCTGTACAAATGTCATCTTGCTCTGGCACTGTTCTAAACATCACAGAGGTGCGGGCTTTTACAGGCAGACTAAGGGGACCCCCAGGCATGATATTTAAAGGAATATTTCATTTGTATTTGTTAAACTTTAAGCATTATTAAAATCCCTGCTCTTGAAAAAACAATCAATTTAAAATCTTTTTTTTGCATTGATTCATGTCCCCTAAGGCAGGACCCGGGTCCCCATACACTTTTTAGGGCAATAACTTGCATATAAGCCTTTAAAATTAGCACTTTTGATTTTTCATGTTCCAGTCCCATTGATTTTAACGGCGTTCACATGTTTGCACAATTTTTTTGCATCTTCGCAAGTTCTGGTGCGAACTGAACCGGGGGGTCTTTAGCCCATCCCTACTCTTCAGCAGCTAGCACTCTTTTACGCCTCCACCAAGAGTCTGCTTCTGTGGGGCAGTATGCTCTTCATTTTCAGATTCTGACTTCTGAGTTGAACTGGAACAATGAGGCCTTAGTTGCAACCTCTTTACAGGACCTCTGTGATTGAGTAAAGGACAAATTAGCGGGGAGAACCATTCCCATGAATCTGGACAAGACAAAGTGATCTCCCTGTGTAACCAGATTGACATTGGTTTTCAGGAGAGGACCCTAGAAAGAAGACGCCAGCATTCCTTGGCCCCTCTCTGTGATCCGTGGAGCATCCCTGCCAGCTGAGGAACCCATGCAGCTGGGCCAGATCAGGCTATCCCCCGAGAAGCGTGCTAGGCGCAGAACCTTGGGCCTGTGTCTCAACTGTGGGGGCAAAGGTCATTTTTGTCACACTTGCCCGCTGCGTCCGGGAAATGCTTGGGTCTAATACATCTGGAAGGTGGAGTATTGGACCCATAAACCGCAGCTTCACGTCTCCTGCTGTCTGTGTTCCTTCACACCGGTGCTTCTTCTCATTCGGTCTTGGCATACCTTGATTCTGGAGCTGTTGGCAATTTTATGGACTGAAGAACGGTTTCTTCCATGAAGCTTACCCTTTCGCCACTCCATTGGTGGTCTCGGCGATCAATGGTACGGTTCTTCCAGGGGGCCCTATCTGCTTCCAGACCCTTCCGGTTAAGATGTCAGTAGGAATACTTCACCAGGAGGAGATATCCTTTTTTGTCCTACCTAAGGCCTCAACCCCCCATCATATTGGGTCTTACCTGGTTACAGCTCCATTCTCCACATGTTGACTGGACTTCTGGGAAGATATTGGCTTGGGGTTCTTCCTGTTTTCCATCCTGTCTACTCAAGGTGGTCCCGAAGGAGAGACTTCCTGTTGCCACCACGTCAGTTTCTTCTACCCTTCCCACTGCATATAGCAATTTCCAGGATATCTTCTATACAAAATCAGCTGAAGTACTTCCTCCTCACAGGTCCTTTGACTGTGCCATTGACCTTGTACCAGGAGCGACTCTGCCCAGGGCTTGTACCTATCCTCTGTCCAACCCTGAGACCCAGGCCATGTCAGAGTATGTCACTGAAAACCTAGAGAAAGGGTTCATTTGGAAGTCCTCATCACCGGCGAGAGCAGGATTCTTTTTCATTGCCAAAAAGGATGGCACCTTAAGACCTTGCATTGATTATAGAAGTTTAAACGCGGTGGCAATCAAGAACCGATACCGCCCTTACCCCTAATTTCTGAGCTATTCGACAAATTGAAAGGCGCATCCATCTTTACCAAGTTGGATCTCAGGGGTGCCTACAATCTGATCCGGATAAGGGAAGATGATGAATGGAAAACCGTGTTTAACACGAGAGACGGGCATTATGAGTACCTGTTAATGCCCTTTGGGCTGTGTAACGTCCCAGCTGTATTTCAAAACTTCTTCAATGAGGTCTTCAGGGATTTGCTGTATCAATTTGTGATCTATCTGGATGACATTCTAATCTTTCGGAAAATCTGCTTGTCCACAGAAACAATGCCCGGGTTGTACTCCAGCGCCTTAGGGGAAATAACCTGTATGCCAAGCTGGAGAAATGTTCTTTTGAATGTTCTGAGGTCCTGTTTCTGGGATGCTTTGCCTCCAGTTTGGGTGTTCATATGGATCCTGAAAAGGTCTCGGGCATTACCAATTGGCCTCTCTCTACCAGCCTCAAGGCTACACAGCGATTTCTTGGGTTCCCCAATTATTATAGGCAATTTATTACTACTCTTCTATTGCTGTGCCTATTATTGCCTTGACTAAGAAAGGTGCTAATGCCAAGGAATGGCCTCCCGAAGCCGTCACTGCATTCCATGATCTGAAACAAGCCTTTGTTTCTGGTCCTCTCTTGAGGAGACCTAATCCTGGGGACCCATTTTTTATTGAAGTGGACGCTTCCTCTACTGGAGTAGGAGTGGTGCTTCTTCAATTATCTGGTAATAAACGACAACCATGTGCGTTTTTCTCCAAAAAATTTCTCAGGTAGAGAAAAATTACGCTATTGGCGACCGGGAGCTTCTTGCAATCAAATTGGCACTAGAGGAATGGCATCATCTCTTGGAGGGTTCCCCTCACTCCATAACGATCTTCACTGATCATAAAAATTCACAGTACTTACAGAATGCTAAACGACTGAATCCCAGACAGGCCAGGTGGAGTCTGTTTTTTTCCCGTTTCAATTTTTACGATCACGTACAAACCTGGTTCCTGCAACAGTCAGGCTGATGCACTCTCTAGGTCGTTTGACACGCTGGATGAGGAGCCCACCTATGAACCTGAGCCGATCATTCCGACCAGGTGTATTCTTGCTCATTCCACCACTCTGGAGTCTAAAATTCCTCCTGGCAAGGCCTTCATCCCCACTGAACTAAGACCTAAGATCCTTCATTGGGAACATCTCCGATCCCTTCAGCTCATCAGTCGCCACTACTGCTGGCCTACTCTCCGTTCGGATGCCAAAGGCTACGTAAAGGCGCGCCGTGTCTGTGCCCAGTCTAAATCCTCCACACAAGCTCTTGCCAGTCTGCTCATGCCCTTGCCCATTCCGAAGGAGCCCTGGATTCACATTGCTATGGATTTCATCACTAATCTTGCGCCGTCTGAAAATAATACAGTCATTTGGGTGGTAATCGATCGGTTCACCAAGATGGCTCATTTTGTTCCCCTTCCTGGTCTCCCTTCTGCTCCTGCTTTGGCCCCCATCTTTATTCAAGAAATCCTCCGCCTCCATGGGGTTTCTTCCCATATTGTTTCAGACAGGGGGTTCAATTTACATCCCGCTTCTGGAGAGCTTTTTGCAAGTCCCTCAATATTGTCTTGGATTTTTCTTCTTACCACCCGCAATCCAATGGACAGACTGAGAGGGTTAATCAGGAGTTAGAGGTCTTCCTCCGTACCTTAGCTTCCGCTCATCATGATGACTGGTCCTCTCTACTCACAATAATCACGTTAGCACCAGTTCTCAGAAGACCCCCTTTTTCACTGTTTATGGAAGACACCCTCAGCTTCCTCTTCCTATGACCTGTTCTCCCTATATTCCAGCTTTGGCTACTGTTCAGCAATCATTCAATACCATTTGGAGTGAGGTTCATGATTACCTCCGGGCAGCGGCTGATAAGTTTAAGGGTTTTGCCGACCATCGCAGGCGTAAACCGCCTTCTCTACAGATTGGAGACAAGGTCTGGATTTCCACCAGAAACATCAAACTCCGGGTTCCTTCTTTGAAATTTGCACCGAGATTCATTGGTCCGTATTCTATAATTTATAAGGTTAATCTGGTTTGCTTTAAACTTCAGATCCCCAAAAGCCTCAGGATATCTAACTCCTTCCATGTTTCCCTTCTGAAGCCCTTAGTCCTCAAAAAGTTCTCTCGTCCTTTCCCTACCGTGGTTCCGGTCTCTGAGGATAATTAGGAGTACAAGGTTAGTCAAATTCTGGATTCTCGCCTCTATAAAGGCACCTTTCAGTACCTCGTGGATTGGAGAGGGTTTGGTCCTGAGGAGAGGTTGTGGATTCCTGCATCTGAGGTATTTGCGCCCCTCTTCTTGTGAAAAGTTTTAATGTGAGGTTTCCCTCCAAGCCTGGACCCAAGCGGGGGAAGGGGAGGCCTCGTTAGAGGGGGGGTACTGTCATGAAACCACAGTAAACATTCATGTATTGTCTGTTGCCTACCTTGCTGCATGTGTCCAGTTAGAGGCCGTGCCTCCCTCACCTGTGTGCTTTAGTAAGCCCTCCTCACCTGGGCTCCACCCTAGGCATTAATTAGAAACATTATATAACACCTGGCAGTGCAAGCCTGAAATGCCGATCAATGTTGTGCGTGTTTGGCTTCGTGTGTGGTTGTTCCTGTCGTATGCTCTGTGTCTATTTCCGGTTACTGATCTTTGGCTTTTTATCCCTGCCTGCCTGTTTAACCCTTTTCTAGGCCGCTGACTATCCTTTGCTGTTCCTGTGCTGCTGCTTCCTCTCTTCCATCTGTAGCCAGCCGAGCGTGAGCTAGGGGACCTTGGGGGCTGCGACCTGGATCCAGTTGCAGCCAAATCCAAAATCCATCCTCACCACCAGAGGCTCTGGCGAATACCTACTGGCTCTTAGACGCCGCACCCTGGGGAAACCGATGCACTAGCTCCCTGTGTTTCAGTGTCCATGCTCCAGGGGCCCCCTCTTCTCGTACCAGCTGGAACTCATTAGCAGCAGTCAGCTATACAGTGTCACACAAAAGTGAGTACACCCCTCACATTTTTGAAAATATTTTATTATATCTTTTCATGTGACAACACTGAAGCAATTACACTTTGCTACAATATAAAGTAGTGAGTGCACAGCTTGTATAACAGTGTACATTTTCTGTCCCCTCAAAATAACTCAACACACAGCCATTAATGTCTAAACCGCTGGCAAGTGAGTACATCCCTAAGTGAAAATGTCCAAATTGGGCCCAAAGTGTCAATATTTTGTGTGGCCACCATTATTTTTCAGCACTGCCTTAACACTCTTGGGCATGGAGTTCACCAGAACTTCACGGGTTGCCACTGGTGTCCTCTTCCATTGCTCCATGATGACATCACGGGTGGATATTAGAGACCTTGCTCTCCTCCACCTCCCGTTTGAGGATGCTCCACAGATGCTCAATAGGGTTTAGGTCTGGAGACATGCTTGGCCAGTCCATCACCTTTACCCTCAGCTTCTTTACCAAGGCAGTGGTCATCTTGGAGGTGTGTTTGGGGTTGTTATCATGTTAGAATACTGCCCTGTGGCCCAGCCTCTGAAGGGAGGGGATCATGCTCTGCTTCAGTATGTCACAGTACATGTTGGCATTCATGGTTCCCTCAATGAACTGTAGCTCCCCAGTGCCGGCAGTACTCACGCAGCCCCAGACCATGACACTCCCACCACCATGCTTGACTGTAGGCAAGACACAATTGTCTTTGTACTCCTCACCTGGTTGCCGCCACACACCATCTGAACCAAATACGTTTATCTTGGTCTCATCAGACCACAGGACACGGTTCCAGTAATCCATGTTCTTAGTCTGCTTGTCTTCAGCAAACTGCAGGCTTTCTTGTGCATCATCTTTAGAAGAGGCTTCCTTCTGGGACGACAGCCATGCAGACCAATTTGATGCAGTGTGTAGCATATGGCCTGAGCACTGACAGGCTGACCACCCACCACTTCAACCTCTGCAGCAATGCTGGCAGCATGCATATGTCTATTTCCCAAAGACAACCTCTGGATATGAAGCTGAGAATGTGCACTCAACCTCTTTGGTCGACCATGGCGAGGCCTGTTCTGAGTGGAAACGGTCCTGTTAAACTGCTGTATGGTCTTGGCCACCGTGCTGCAGCTCAGTTTCAGGGTCTTGGCAACCTTCTTATAGCCTAGGACACCTTTATGTAGAGCAACAATTCTTTTTTTCAGATCCTCAGAGAATTCTTTGCAATGAAATGCCATGTTGAATTTCCAGTGACCAGTATGAGAGAGTGAGATCGATAACACCACATTTAACACACCCGCTCTCCATTCACACCTGAGACCTTGTAACACTAATGAGTCACATGACACCAGGGTGGGAAATGGCTAATTGGGCCTAATTTGGACATTTTCACTTAGGGGTGTACTCACTTTTGTTGCCAGTGGTTTAGACATTAATGGCTGTGTGTTGCGTTATTTTCAGAGGACAGCACATTTACATTGTTATACAAACTGTTCTCATTACTTTACATTGTAGCAAAGTGTAATTTCTTCAGTGTTATCACATGAAAAGACATAATAAAATATTTACAAAAATGTGAGGGGTGTACTCACTTTTGTGAGATACTGTAGGTTTATAACCTTAGTGGTGCGCTTCGCAACCCTTGGTGCGGTTTGCACCCCAGCGGTGCGCATCTGTCACCTGACCCCAGGTGTCATGACACTGACTTCATCAGGGATATGTCGGAAGAATGTCAGCATGCTATAAGTACCGGATAAACCAGATATTGGCTTGTGGTCATAGTGGTGCTGAGTGCAGTGTGGGAGATTAGCTTGTGGGATCACCTTTCCTGGGAAAAAGGCAGCGTTCAGGCAAACTTTCTTAAAAGTCTGGCAGGTTGCCAGTTTTATTAGTAAGGTTGCAAGTCAAATAAACAAACAAAATAGGAAAACAAATCCTTGCCGTCCGGCGCTAAACTATACAGAACAGGTACCTCACTATATGGTGCCGGGCTCGTCCCAGACATCCCCAAAACAAAAGCAAATGCCAACCTTTCTTTAGAGTTCTCAGAGCAACCAATTCCCAAAGTGTAGCTCTCTCAGTGTAGTGTTCCCAGGCCAGAGCTCCTCTGTGCTCTCTTCCTGGTCATTTAACCACACGTGAGACTGGACTCCAATGGACTCGAAAACCCAGCCCGGAACCAGCCCTGCCACGGTGGTTGGGAAAACCGGGGCCGGACTCCGCTTCAGTCCAATCCAAGTGAACATATGCGAGGCGACAGATAGGGGGTGATTTACTAAAGCTGGAGAGTGCAAAAACCAGTGCAGCTTTGCATTGTAGCCAAACAGCCTCTAACCTCAGCTTGTTCAATCAAGCTTTGACAATAAAACCTTGAAGCGGATTGGTTTCTGTGTGGAGCTGCACCAAATTTTGCACTTTCAAGCTCTAGTGAATCAACCCCATAGCGTCTGTCTATCACTTCACCTCGCATATCGTCACATATCCTCCCCCTCTGCTCAAGCCCCTGGGGTTGAGCAATTGTCCCAACCATACATTGGAAAGCGTATCCACATTGTTTTGTAGCTTTCCCGCTCTATGCTCTACCGTAAGCTTAAATGACTGTAATGCGAGGAACCACCTTGTCATCCGACTATTCTTTTCCCTGTTGTCACCCAATCACTTCAAGGGTGCATGGTCGGTGACTAGCCTGAATGGTCTCCTCAACAGATAATACTTCAGGGCGTCTAAGGCCGATTTGATAGCGAGACACTCTTTGTCTAAGATGCTGTAATTTTTTCATGCTTGTTCAGCTTGCGGCTTAGGTATACAACCGGGTACTCCTCCCCGTGTCTGATCTGGGACAGTACCGAAGCTAGACCCACATCAGAAGCATCAGTCTGCAGAACAAACTCCTTTGAGAAATCTGAGGTCACAAGCATTGGTTGTGCACAAAGGCCTTGCTTTAACCCCTGGAACGCCTTTTCGGCCTCAGGATTCCACTTCACCATGACCGACCCTCTACCCTTCATCAGGTCAGTTAGAGGGATGGCAATGGTGGCAAAGTCGGGTATTAAACGCCTGTAGTACCCTGTGATCCCCAGGAATGCACGCACCTGCTTTTTAGTCAGCAGTTGGGGCCATTTTTGGATTGCCTCAAATTTGTTGGTCTGTGGCTTAACCAGCCCCCGACCAATAATGTGGCTAAGGTATTTGGCCTTCTCCAAACCTATGGCACATTTCTTAAGGTTGGCCATGAGTCCTGCTCTCCGAGGGCATCCACTACCGCTTGTACCCGGGGCAAATGAGACTCCCAATCGGGGCTGTGGATGATAACATCATCCAAATAGGCTGCTGCATAGGAGCGAAGTGGTCTTAATGTTTTATCCATCATTTCCTGGAATAATGCAGGGGCACCGTGTAACCCAAATGGCATCCGCTTGTACTGAAATGACCCTTCAGGGGTAGAAAAGGCAGTCTTCTCCTTTGCTGTCTCTGTTACGGGTATCCGCCAATAGCCCTTATTTAGGTTTAGGGTTGTTATGTACTGGGCCCCTCCCAACCAGTCTATAGGTTCGTCAACCCAAGGCATCGGGTATGCATCAAACTTTGACACGCTATTCAACTTTCTAAAGTCATTACAGAAACTGATAGTGCCATCGGACTTCGGGACCAGCATTATGGGGCTCGACCAGTCACTGTGGGACTCATCTATCACATCCAACTCAAACATGGTGTAAGAGAATGCAGCCTGAAGGTTCCAGCAGTGTGCCTGTTCCTGTGCGCAGGCGCGCATGTGTGCGCGCCAAATGGCCTATTTAAACGGGCAGCACCTTGCAACAAGTGCTGTCTGGTCTACAGCCTATCCCATGTTCCTAAGCTACTTGTTATCTGCTGTTCTAAGTTCCTGTGACCCAGCTTGTCCACGACTTACCTGCTGTCTGTCTGCACTGATCCCAGCTAGTGACCCGACTACTCTCTGCCTGCTCCTCTGTACCCTGCTGCCCGCTTGCTGACAACCTGGCTTGTGACCCCAACTACTCTCTGCCTGCTCCTACGGTACCGCTCTGCCTGCCTGTTGCCAGACCGGCCTGCTTCTGACTATTCTTCTGCCTACAGCATGGGCTCCTGGGCCCTCTGCCAGTGTTAGCCAGCTGCCTATCAGTGATCTGCACCCTACCTGCAGCAGGACTCTTCGCACCAGCACCAACCATCTTGCCAAGCCCTAGTGCCACCCCGTACTCACGAACTTCCTGTCCCCTCTTCCAGGAGTTCACAAGTCGGGATAGTAAGAGAGGTTGTTCAATGCACATCAAACTCCACCACCAGGTACGTGACACATGGTTTTGATTTCTTTCACCACTGCATCGCGCCTAGCCTCAAGGATTTTACAGGGCTTCACATTTATGCAAACACCTGGTTCCGTGAGTATGTCATGCTGGATCACTGAGGCTATTTTTACTCACAAATTCTTTAACGTCATTTTGTTGCGTTACAGACCAGGAATCAGTTTAGGGGATGTCAGGGGTCACTGGTACCCTGTCCTTTTGAGCAGGGGATGCGGTCAGTAAATTCTCACTGTCCTTCCAATGGATTTAAGAGATCAACGTGATAAATTTGCTTCAGTTTTCTTTTCCCTGACTGTTAAACTTTGTAGTTTACCTTCCCAACCTTTTCCCTAACCTCAAAAGGACCCTGCCACTTGGCCAGGAATATACTTTCAACAGTGGGGACCATTACCAGGGGCAGAACAGCTGCATTTCGATCCTGCATCAAGGAGATATGCTCTATGACACTTCTATATGGGGTGGCCTCTCCTTCCCACGTTTCTTTTGTGAAATCTAGCAGCCCCCTGGGATGTCTGACATACAAGGGTTCAAATGGGGAATAACCCATAGATGCCTAAGGAAAACTCTCGTATGGCAAACATGAGATATGGTAGTAAAAAAATCCAAATTTCTCCCATCTTTGCCCACCACCATTTTCAACATACTTTTGAGGGTTTTATTAAATCTCTCCACAAGTCCATCCATTTGGGGGGTGATAGAAAGAGGTACGGAGATGGGAGATTTTGTATAACTTGCACAGTTCCTTAGTAACCCTGGACATGAATGGGGTACCCTGGTCCATTAAGATCTCTTTTGGGATCCCCAAGCGACTAAATACATGGACCAATTCCTTGGTGATAGTCTTAGCGGCGGTATTCCGCAAGGGTATGGCTTCAGGATAGCGTGTCGCGTAGTCCAGTCCAGAATGTGTTGGTGGCCCAGGGCAAACTTTACTACTCGCTCCACCAGATCCATGCCAATTCTCTCAAAATGCACTTCAATTATGGGTAGGGGAACAAGCGGACTGCGAAAATGGGGTGACGGTGTAGACATTTGACACTCCTCACCGTGTTTTACCACCTAATATAGCAAATTGTTTATAAAAGCCATGTAGAGGAAAGACAACGCCCAATTAGGATCCACAGATTCCCCATTCATCATCTTAACATTCTCTCTGGCTCTAATGAGGGTGACGTCTCGTAATTGCTCTGTACAAAAATCCCCCCTCCTGACCTCTAAGTCAGCTGTCACATTCTGTCCAATCCCACGATTAGAGTCAGAGAAGACCTCTTGTTCGGTATCCTCAAGCTGAGAGCTATCTTCCAGCTACTCCGGCTCCCCAGACATTACAGGAAAAGAACGGGTCTCCTCCTTCCTTGGTCCTGCCACCAGTCTCCCCTTCCATTCGGCTGGGTCTGGTGAGAGTTCCAGTGCTTCTCCAGCAGGGGGAGCTCTATCCTCCAGACTCCCTGTGCCTTACCATAACCTTCAAAAATGGGGAAAATCTCTCCCCACTAGGACCTCATGAAGCAGGGAAGGTACCACCCCCACTGAATGTGTCACACTGCCCCAAGGGGTGTCAATTTCAACCACTGCAGTCTGGTAGTCTCGAGTATCCCCATGGATGCAAATGACCCCAATCCTGCTAGGGTGTAATTTTGCAGGATTTACACAACTGCTGTTGACAAATGTCACAACACTGCCAGAACCAAGCAGTGCAGTGACTGGCTTTCCATCAACAGAAATCACACACATTTGCTTTTCCATGGGACTCTGACGTGATGCAGTATATGCGACCTGTGCAAAAAGAGATATGTGTCTTTTCATATAAGCATTATTGGCAGCAATATGTCTCAATGCATGACATCGGTAGTACTGTATGTGCTCTATACCCAGTCCTCTCAAGGGTCCTCAAGACCTTCCCGGCTTCTTTGGCCAGTCTCCAGGTCTAAAGCCCATAGTCTCTTTAGCTGTAGCAGTCTTATCAACTTCCCCACGCCCTGGAACCCTGGAACAGTCTTACCAGGTCCGCCAGGTGATCTTTCACCCCTAGATACATTAGACTGGGTTGCAGACGGGTGCAACAAGTCCTCAGCAGCACTGCATCTCTCCACAAGGTCCACCAGTTGGTTTGCCATTTTGGGGTCCCCATGGCTGACCCACTTCCTCAAAGTAGCAGGGAACACATGCAGATACCGGTCCATGACCACACGCTCCACGAACTGAGGGCCTGGCAAAGTCCATGGCTGTAACCACTTCCTCGTGAGATGGATCAAGTCAAACATTTGGGAGCGGGGTGGCTGGTCCATGCAGTAGGTCCACTGATGCATCCGTTGAGCCTGGACTGCCATTGTGACACCCAAGCGTGCGAGTATCTCCATTTTTAGAGACTCATAGTCCTGGGCCTTATCGGTTTCCAAATCAAAATAGGCCTTTTGAGGCTCACCTGTCAGAAAAGGTGCTAGCAGTCCCGACCATTGTTCTTTTTGCCATCCTTCCCACACAGCGACTCTCTCAAAAGTGGTGAAGTACGCCTCCACATCATCCGCAGGTGTCATCTTCTGCAGGTGGTAAGAGGCGCGTAACAAGTTTGGTTCCACTGCCACGGGAGGTGTGGACCCCTGTTTTAACTCCACCAGAGCCTCCATAAACCAGAGATTCATCTCCTGCTGAGCCACCAGGGCCTGGTGCAGCGGCCTGGTGATTCGTCTTGTGGAGTTGGCGAATTTCCTGCTGCTGTTGGCGAATTTCCTCCTGCTGTGCTGCAGCAGCCTGGCGACTTTCCTCCAGCTGTGCTGCAGCGGCTTGTGCGACCTGGAGGTTGGTCTCCTGCTGGGCCGCAGTCCCCTGTAGCAAGGCTTTCAACATCTCCTCCATTTTGGAAAGTTGTCCGCTGAGTCCACCACATGTGGGAGATTAGCTCGTGGGGATCACCTTTCCTGGGAAAAAGGCAGCGTTCAGGAAAACTTTCTTAAAAGTCTGGTGGGTTGCCAGTTTTGTTAGTAAGGTTGCAAGTCAAATACACAAACAAAATGGGAAAACAAATCCTTGCCGTCCGGTGCTAAACTATACAGAACAGGTAGCTCCCTATTCGGTGCCAGGCTCGTCTCAGATATCCCCAAAACAAAAGCAAATGCCAACCTTTCTTTAGAGTCCTTAGAGCAACCAATTCCCAATGTATAGTCCAATCCAAGTGAACGTATGCGAGGCGACAGATAGCATCCGTCTATCACTTTGCCTCACATACCGTCACAGCGGTTATTTCACACTGAAGCTGGTGTTAGGACTTCCTTTCCTAGTGAAGTCTATGTGAACGTTTAATGACAAATGTGACAACATCTATCTGCTTTTCAAGTCTATATGGATTTTATATGATAATATCTTTATTTAGGTGTCCGGCCCCTAATCTACATGTAGGGCGCAGGCCACATGGATTCCAATGTTTTTTTTTTTTTAAGCATGTGAATAGAGCCAGATGAGGAGGAAGCACTGCCCATAACCTAGATGGGGTAAGTGCGGGGTGGTGGGCTGACAATCGAGTGACGGGGGAGGGGGTTGCGACTGACCGACTGATCTATCTGCCGCCCCCCCCAAAAGAGGGAGCACCAGTGCAGCCACCACTGCATGTATATTTATATAGTGTAGTTATGTAGCACTCCCATAGTGATAGGTGCTTTATTTTTGTAGAGGGGGCCGCTTAAGTTTGCAGGACCCTCAGTACTATGTATGAGGAAGTTTAAAGTGCCACACAGACTGCCATCAAAGACTGCTGGATAGCGCAGCATGATTCCTGAGTCTGCCACCCTGTGCCCAGTGGAAGAGACTGTTTCACTGCAAGGATACTGGGGTGAAGTTTGTTACTGTTTCATCACTTTTGAGGACCTGTTGCTCAGGGGGGCCTCCCATCAGGAACCTTTTAAACAAAAAAAAAAGAGAACTATGGACTTTCTTTGTTTCTGCTCCTGCAGTGGGATCATAACCCCTCATTGATAGGGCAGGCAGGTGAAAGAAAAGTTTCTTTGATTATTGCTCTACAGGAGGCTTGTAACCCCCTCTCAGTAGACAGTTATAGTTAGTTCTCTCTTCTCTTAAGTTTCCAAAGATGGTCATCATCATCCGACGAGAGTGAAGTCAACTACCTACTACTACAACTTATGCGGACAAAGTGCCTTCCTGCTGAAATAAGTGTTTAGTTCCAGGAATATATATTGTATCTGTGTATGGCTAGTTGCAGGGGCCTGTAGCTAGGAATGTATTATACTGTACAGTGTGAATAATTTACAGAGATGATGTGATATATTTTTGTACTTAAATTATTTGAACAGTTCCCCATCCAAGTTTGTTTCCTTTTCCCCTCCTACTTTCTGATTATGGGATGCCCATGCTCCTGGGCCCAGGAGCTATTTTTGTAAATTTTCAGCTGGGGACCAGCTGATGTTTGGAAGGGGGGTGAGTGTAGCGCCCCCATAGTGATAGGTGCTTTGTTTTTGTAGATTTTTATTAGGAGAGGTAAAATCTAGTCAGGCCTGGCAGTGAGTGCAGGCCTGAATGTTTGATCTGGGCTGGGGAGTGGCTCAGGGAGGGCTGGAGATGGCAGGAAAGAACACCCCTTGGATACTTCTCCCTGTTTGAACTGGAAAGCTCTGGAAAGGGGGATAGATGAGGAGGTGTCACTTTCTGATGTATGACAAGGAGCCCTGACCAATCCACAGTTTGGATTGGCAGGGGGCAGGCCTCCTTAAATGCAGCAATCTGCCAGCAGGGGGGAGGAGAGTTCGGGTGGAAGAGGGAGAATGTAGCCAGTGCTGTGGATCAGGCCTCACCCGGGAGGGAAGCCCCCATTCTGGGGGGGGGGGGGTAAACTTGAGGCCTGGGGCTTGGGTGCAGCCAGGAGCCATTGACTTTCTTTTTTTTTTTTTCGCTCCTTGGCTGTCACCTAACAGCCAAGTAGTGAGTCTATTGGTCGGCCATTAAAGCCTATGCGGGTGCGCTTGATCCAGCGCACACACATAGGCTGATTGGCTGCCCAGTGCTGCGGCTCAGTGTGATTGGATACGGTGGCCGGGGGCTGGTCACTGTGGCAGCGGACGTGACTTCCGCTCCCACAGAGGCCATGAACGCCCGGTCACCGACGAGGGGGGGGGGACAGCCCGCTCTCCGCATGCTGAATCTCTGCAGACTCAGCGTGCTTTTCCGCATGCCGAACTCTGCAACAGTCCTGCCTGTCTATTTGATGGGGTAAGTGCGGGGGTCTCTGCAATGTACCCCACCTGTGTCACTGGCTGCAAACTGCCCCCACCTGTGTCACTGGCTGCAAACTGCCCCCACCTGTGTCACTGGCTGCACGTCGGTC
>BLSH010415170.1:1042313-1069362 GCA_018402905.1 Glandirana rugosa | reverse complement strand
AAAGGCAAGCTCAGGCCATGTGCCCAATTTGGAGACCCAGAAGTTGAATGGGGCAGACCCATCAGTCAGTACGTGGGGGCGTGTGCACACATACTGTTCCACCATGTTCCTGAAATGCTGCCTCCTGCTAAGATGTTGCCTATCAGCTGGTGGTGCTGTTTGTTGTGGCGGGCTGCTGACAAAGCTTTTCCACATTTCAGCCATGCTAAGCCTGGCTTCTGAGGTGCTGGCGGTGTGATTGTGATTAGATGCAGAAATGGAGATTGACTGTTATATTCCCTAGGATGGAAGCTGCACTTCCCCTTCTCTTTCATTAGGAATCATTTTACACTTAAGCCTCATACACACGGTGCGACAGTCGTACGACCGGACGTCCAAAATCGTATGTTGGCTGTTGTGTCTCGTATACTGACGTGCACTAAGCGATCGTACGACCAAGCCTAACGTGGTGATGTGCTACGAGCGTATAAAGAGGAAGTTCAGGTGAATGTGATTTGTGAATTAGGAACGGAGGTTTACACGAATGGACACTTCCGGGCGTTCCTGACTTCTGAGCATGTGTGTTTTGCACGCACAGCTTTGTTGGCCCAACTTCTCTGTACACACGATACAACGGTCGTACGACGCCTTGTTGTACAACAATTGTTTCTAGTCTGCTCATCCAACTTCTGTTGTACGACCGTCGCACGTCGGCTGTTCTAATGAACGGATGATCGTACAACAAGCTGTTGTACGACCGTTGTTGTACAACCTTTGTACCGTGTGTACGGGCCTTTATGCACATGCAGTATCAAAAAAGTAGTATTAGTACTATTTGTTAGAAACAGGCCAAGCTGAAGCATAGAGATGTACACTCGTCATACAGGAATTCATTTTTTTATAACCTGAAATTCATTTTCCTGTCGGAAAAAACAGACAACTGTGGACAGACGGTCATTGAGCAGATATCTGACTTTATGACAGCAGTAATAGGATCAGCTCCAAGATGGTTTGCCTATAGGATTTAAAAGAAACTGAGCCTTGTTAGAGGCCCTGATTTTATGAAGCTACCCCCCTCAGCTAAATACAGCATAGAGTACTTTGTCTTCCCGGCTGCTCACCTCTAGCCTGTTTAATTATCTTATTTTTTTCATAGAATGGGTAAAGGTTAAATGTACTTTTAGAGGACAGCAGAAACTTTTATGTGCCTTGTAATACTGATGTACGTTTTAACCTGGAGTATAATACGGACATAAACTGCATATAGTGTTGTCACATTATATTTTCTTCATGCAGATTGTCATTGTTCTCATCACTTCCTTGAAGTTACAGAAAACTGATTCCAGACACTCAGAATAGACCTGGAAAATGTAAATATATTTGATATATCATTAGCAAAAAATTAGAGCAGAAATCATATCACTGTATCACATAATTGAATTTAAATCTACATTTTATAGCCATCATTTCATACTGTCACTAATAATTATAATTAACAAACTGACAATGGGGTTGATTTACTAAAACTGGAGAGTGCAAAATCTGGTGCAGCTGTGCATGGTAGCCAATCAGCTTCTAACTTTAGCTCAGTGGGAGTGATTCTGCCATCCACCTCAAATGTGTGGATTGGGAAACTGAGTCAGTTTTTATTTTTCGTTCAACCCGCTGAAACTGAATCATCTATGGCAGGGATAAGCAATTAGCGGACCTCCAGCTGTTGCAAAACTACAAGTCCCATCATGCCTCTGCCTCTGGGTGTCACGCTAGTGGCTGTCAGAGTCTTGCTATGTCTCATGGGACTTGTAGTTCTGCAACAGCTGGAGGTCCGCTAATTGCAGATCCCTGATCTATGGGCTGCTTAAAGCGGTTGTATGCCCTGGGTGAAAAAAAAATAAAAATAAAAACCTGTAAGGCAAAGGCATAATGAGCTAGTATGCACTGCATACTAGCTCATTATAGAATACTTACCTTCGATCGAAGTGCCCGCACCGTCTCCCGATCACCGCCGAGGGAGCTGACATGTCTCCTCGGCGTTTCTTCCATGTTCGCTGCTCCAGCGCTGTGAGTGGCCGGAGCTAGGATTATGTCACTCCCGCGCATGCGCATGGGAGTCCTCCGTTCCGGCAACGGGTTTTGATTTTCCGGCAGCATCTGCCGGACCTTCAGAGCGCATGTGTCGCTGACGTCAGCAGCTGCATGTAAGGTGAATATCTCCTAAACTGTGCAGGTTTAAGAGATATTCATTTTACCTACAGGTAAGCCTTATTCAATTGAGGGGATACAACTGCTTTAAGGGTGGACTGAGGATTCTGAAGTGAAGAGGTGGACTTAGTACTCTGATGTATAAGGGTGGACTTAGGACTCTGATGTGAGAGGAAGAGACTAAGGACTCTGATGTTTAAAGCCGGTTACACACTACAGTTTCGGGTTGCAGGAAAAAAACTGACAGCTCCGGTCGGATACACTGTACTAACCATGCGAGATTAGTAGAGTGATCTCCCCCGCTGAGCTGTTGTGTTCTGACAGGGGGGTGACCCCTCTGCCAGTACACTCCGATCAGCGCTCTCAGCTGAGAGCACTGATCGGGAGTTGGTCGGCTGCTGGTTTTCCAGAGGGTATGTCTGACAGAAGCCAGCAGAGCAGTTAGCTTCCGTCGGACAGACCATCATACACACAGGCAAAATGTCGGCCATTTTTTTGGAACTGGCAAATGTATCCCAACAATCTGCCCGTGTGTACGGGGCTTAAGGGTGGACTGAGGATGTGAAAGGGGGAAGACTGAAGACTCTGATTTGAATGGGAGACTCTGCTGTGAAAGTGTGGCTTCTGATGTGATGGTGGGACCCCATTTTAGACTGGGGTGCCTTGAAATTTTGCATACTAATAAAGGGTGCTGTGACTAAAAAAAACTTTGAGAAACACTGGTTTATAGTGTATGTCAAGGCAAAAAAAAAAGAACATGCTACCTACTTAAAGTGATTGTGCAATAGAATTGAATAGTGTGGCCCGAGCCTCCTCTTTTCAGGCCCCCCACCAGTGCTCCTGGCTTCTCCTCTTCTGCAAGGGCCCCCTTAACAGAATGTGATTGACAGCCGCTGCCACCTGTTAGTCCCTGTGTGAAGAAGGAGAAAGGAGGGAAGACTGCAACCGGGCACAGCGCTGGATCAAGTGATGGGTCGGGTAAGTATAAGGGGATAAGGTGGGGTGGTGGTGGGGGGGGGGGGTGCAATTCTGCTATCTAGTAATTTTTTAGCTTAATGCAGGGAATGCGTTAAGGTAAAAAAATGTTTAGGCTTTATAGCCACTTTAATATGGATTACAAATAAGGTAGCCCATAGATGATCAGAAGGAAAGAAAATTGCTTGATTCCCCCTTCAACACAGTCAGTGTTGATAGGGGAATCAAGCATTTCCAGCTGGCAGAACACAATGGAAAAAACGGACAGGCTGGTTTACTCGAGTCGATCAATAGATCAACTTGGGTACACTCAACCTGCCCATCTATGGATTGAATCTCGGCTGGTCTTGGCTGAATTTCGTTCCATGTATTGACGGCTTAACACAGAGCTTGTCTCACAATCTTCCCCCATCCTCATCTCCATAGCCCCATCCTTGGGTACAGGAAGAGAGCAAAGAAAGATATCAGCTCACAAGATTTCTAGCAAAATCAACAGGTATTGTTTGCACTTATCAAACAGATAAAACACCTTCATTGGTATATTTAGTAGACCAAAGAGAGTAAATAAGAGAAGTTCATTGTGAGGGCTTGTATACACCTTAACAGATGACTTGGCAGGGCTGGCAGACATGCAGGAGTCACAGCTCCAAGCCTCCATCTCTGCAAAGCCAATTGGGTGCCGATCAAATGCTGGTTACAGACAGGCCAAAAATTGTCCGAAAATATCAGTTTCCCTGTCAGAACATAAAAGCTCAGCAGGGAGATCGCTGTACTAACATCGCTTGTGTTAGTACAGAAATCTGTCAGGTTTTTTTTCGTTCAGCCTGCTGGGTTGAATGAAAAAAACTTACCAGGCTTTAGAAGTCCTTGCTCACTTCATGAACTGACAGAAAAGGAGAAGCTGCATTGTGTGCCATAAGCAGTAAGGTCTCTTTAAGAGATCTCTTTTCTGTCATTTTCATCTGCTGTATCTTTAGTTTGCCTAATTGTTTCACCTGAATATTAAATTGAGTAAGGCATTAATCACTTCTTCTTCTTACCTTCCCCATCTGTATGAATAAGACTATAAGGTTGAAACATGTCAGAGAGTGATGGTCTCCAGGCAGGGATGAACAGTGTTGTTTTTATGGCAGTAAAAACGTATGTGACATCATCAACTTGCAGCTCCTCCTTTTCTGTCAGTGCAAATAAGCAGGGCTGACACCATGTCTTGCCATTTCAGTCCACAAAAAAAGGCATATGGTGCCTTTTCACAAGAGGAAATTAGGAGCTTAGGGAATTTTTGCCAGATCAATGTGAATTTTTCTGTACTTGAATTGTCTTTAAGGGGATAAAATGTGACTTGTTAGAAGCAATGCATGCTACCCCACTGTGTTCCTATTTCATTGAAGAGAAGAAGAAGAAATGTTTTAGCTGTTGAGCCAATAGGTAGCGTTCCACACTACACAATATTTTTCTTCTTGTACACATCTATGAATTAGTATTGAAAAATATGGATCAGTTTACACAGGATATAAACCATTAGCATCAGGAAGTGTTCTATTTATGCCGCTTTATGCATTAACACACCTCCTTAGACCCTGTCTGTCCAGAGAGTATGGTCACATGATGACTTGGCGCCATCCACAGGCAGCTTACTCTTCACTAGGACACAGAATCCAATGCAATCTTACTTCAGCTAACTGTAAAACAGTGTTTTGAGTCTTTTGAAATGTAAGAAGACAATGACCTTCCAAAACCCTGCTTTTGTGATGTATTAACATTGGCTGAGGGAACATCGAAGAAATGGGGCGAGTCCAATTAGGATGGAACTAACTAGCACTAAACAGGAGGGGGTGACATAGGGGGAAACCAAAAGATGTAGTGGCTCAAAAGAGCCACTGGATGTCAGCATGCTACAAAACAATAATAGCCTAATGAAGTTCAATAAAACCCAGAAAAAATGACATAAAAGTAGGGCAGAAGTAAAGTCTTCATTACAGTCTGCAGGCATTCACTAAGTTGCATGCAAGCCACTTAACCTAACAGTATGCACTAATCTTCCATAAAAGAAAGGTTTTGCCAGTTGGATATATTCTGTAAGTTAAACTTCTAATGCTTGTGGCACGATTTGGTTTTGTTTCTTTCAAGTATGCATCTAACAGACAGCCCAGTCCTTCTCCTATGTTTCTAAATTTTCCAGAAGTTAGCACCAGTTGCCTCATGTCCATTGATCCATCTAAAAAGTAACATTTTTAGTTGTGCAGATGGAAATGAGTGATTTGAGTCAACCAGTCATTTCTTCTTTACACCCAGACTGCAGTGACATGCTGATGTGGTCTAAATTTCCATCACTGCAATCAAACAATTATAAAGCTAATATAGAGTTCCATGATCTCTGGTGGATTTTCTATCATTCATAATAAATGATACATTTATAGAGGTTACCATGCTTCACATATGTTGTTATCAATGAGCTGCTAACACAGAAGATCGACATATGATCATAGAGGTAACAAAATTTCAAAAGACATATAGCACTTAAAGTGTACATATCCTATTTAGGGCTAAATGGAAATTGCATTTCTTTTATTATTCACTAATAATTGTAAGTGACAAGTGCTAAATAGACTTTTATTACGTTAAATTAATAACTACTAATAAAGTGCATCAAAACATATTGTAAAGTGACAAGTGCTAGTTAGACTCTTGGTCCTTCAGAAATGCCTAGATTATAATAACTGTGCACCAAAACAAACAGTACTGTACATGCTGGTTAGTTAGGTATTGAGTGTATCACTGAATTATACTGTGACACAACCACATATGAGAACATAACATAACATTCACATCACATAGTATATGCAATATAAAGTGCTCGTGTGCAAAAAAAGTCCAAATAGTGTGAACATAATATCCGTGCGGAGTCGTCTGTTCAAATGATCTATGATGCTCCTAATAGTTGTGACAATAGTTCCACCACCACCGATATCTTATGCGCTTACCGCAACACTGGATATAATAATCCCATAAATCTCAAGGATCTCACTGTGTATTCAGGGTGTCCTAATTGAATGGGTCTGTGGAGGTCCAGCGTCTCCTTGTATGGTTATAACTACTGGTATATTGCATTATCCCCTTCGCTGTATCTTTAAAGTGCTCCAAAAGTGCATGTGGGTATAAAGAAGGTCCACATAGTGTAAAATCTTTTGAGCTTTTATTACAAGTAAAGTAGAGAACTTACATCAATTAAAATCAACATGAGCCCATCAAGTCATCCAAGGTTCAATACGCAATGGCCAAGGTATGGCGTAGAATCCTACTAGTTATGTCTCAATAGATTTCTTCTGGGAGATATAATAATGAGTTACTGTAAAATGCAATAAATGCAGAACATTTTTCCTCAAAGCAAGGGTCCCGGTGCTGGAGGGCAGAAGAACAAAGCATTTTCCAAAATTCAGACATAAGAAAGAACATTTTAAATAATAACTAACTAATAATTTATTTGTTAGTTATTATTTCAAATGTTCTTTCTAATTTCCAAATTTCGGAAATTCGGAAATTTGGAAATAAGAAAGAACATTTGAAATTATAATAAATAACGATTAAATTATAGGTATTGGAATTTCCTTAAAAAATTTGGCTGCTAGTGAACTTAAATATGAAATGTATCACTAAGCCATATTTTCAAGGAAATTGAAATACCTATAATTTAATAGTTATTTATTAGTTACTTATTATTTCAAAAGTTCTTTGTCATTTTCTAATTTTCGGATTTCAAATTTCGGATTTTCGGCTTTCCGATTGCTGAATTTCCGAATTACCGCAATTCGGATTTTCTGATTGCTGAATTTTCAAATCGGAAAAACTAAAATTCGAAAGAAATTCAGAATTCATTCGAATTGCTGAATTTCAGAAAATTCAGTAAAAACTAAATTTGCAATGAAACTAATTGCACAAGCCTAGTCTGAACTGGAAACTTCTGTTAAAATTTCATGTGATTGACTGCTGTTATGCAAAGAAAATGTTTTATTGAATGGGCCTGAGTTGTGCAGTACAGGGCTAAAACACATCTGGACTGGACATTCCTTTATTCTGGTTAACAGGCCTATGGCCGTGAACATGTGAGCTTGAGGGCTTCAGGCAAGGAAAAGTGTGACACAATAAGGTGGAGATTCTACAAATCTCCAAATCGACAGGTAGGCAACTATCCCATCTCTAGCGTCCTGTCCTATTCAGGCTAAATGTAGCTTTTGGCTCTGTTGTACTCGGTGGAGTAGCAATTAATTTTCTAGGTCTTGCCAAGGTTCCCTAAGCTTGGTGGTTGATTGCTCCTGCCTGCCTCTGGAAGAAGCTTGCAGAGATAGAGTAGGAGGGTCAGCCACTGAAGTTATGAATATTTATCTGATCTAATACCTCATGTGGGGTGCCCAGAAGGTGGCTGGGAAGAAGATACATTTTTGGCAGGCCCATTCAGCAGTGTTATTCTCTTAGGGCTACTGCCCCTGGGTGGCAGCCACTGTATTAAAGAGCTGTTGCTGGACCTCAGTTTTTGCTTGGCTGAGGGGTCTGAAAGAACTTGGATCTAAAGATATTTGCTGGAGGGTATCACCTGTGGAAGCTGATTTGGAGAAGGACTTTTTCTCTCAATGAAGAGTGTTACATGGAATTTGGGTGACAGCTGTCCTTAGACATTGTGACTAAGGCCCTTTCAGGTGTGCATGTTCCTTGAGGGTCAATGCCAGAGGTTGCTGTAAGGACATCCAACAAAGGTTGCTGTTGAAGGATATTTGCTCAAGAATCAAGAATAGCTTGGAAACTTAGAGGGAACAGGTTCCGAAAGGACAGGCCCTCCAAATCAGGGGCAGTTGAGAGTTTTGCTCAGCTGAGTGATACTGAGGATAACATGCGGTAATATTAAGATACTGCATACAGATATTGTTTATGAGTCAGCTGCAGAGCTGAGCAAAGTAAACCCCTGCTATATAAATGTGTTAGGCAGACTGTGTTACATGTCATAAGACCTGGCTGACATCCCAGTGCCACTTAATTCCTGGACAGTATACCACTCATTTGCATTGGCAGGCACTGAATACTCTATACAGTATTAGCTTTTCACTGGCATAGATTCAAGGCACAAAAGCAGCATTCAAATTAAATTGTTGACCCTCAAAGTGCATTGTCCTTATGAGTCCCAGAGATATGACTAGCTTTGCTAGTTTTTATCTTTGAATCTTGCTGAGACCAAATGCTTGTTTAAGATGAAGGTAACATAAAATAAATATTACATCATTTTATATTCATTCCAGTATTGCTGATGTGTTATTTTCTATACAGCATGCTACTCACACACATTATTTCATGAAGAAATGCAGTAAGAAGTGATTAACCATAGCAAATAATCAGAGTGTAATTTACAAAGGTAAGATTATTTAAAAATACATTTCTTATTGGTTGCTGTAGTTACTTAAACTTCACCAATACATTTCTGAGTACTTGCAGTATTTAGGGCCCCATTAACAATAAAGACAAAAGGGCCAACTGCACTGAACCCACCACTGCAGAGGGCCCACCAGAAGATTAGAACACGGCATTCTAAGTCCCAGAAAAGTAACACTGTAGATATAATAATAATAATAATTTTAAAAAAAGCTGGCCTCTGCTTAGATGGGTCACCTGCCAAAAAGTGAAGGAAAATCCTCCCCTCTTCTCCTGTATTACGTGACATATAATGTAATCAAATGACTGGGACACAAGCCACCTGCCTCTCTTTATTAGACTGGTAGAGAGAGGTGGATAAAATTGTGAAAGCTGAATATTGGGTGCACTTGTGCAGGAACCAATAGGATAAATTTAAGGATACTTGGGCAGGTTGGATGTATTAATCCTCTGGGATACCTGAGACATAAATGTTTGTTGATATGGCCCTACTCCACACTTAGTACCCCCAAGGACCATTATTAAAGACCACTTGAAAGAAACGACCCCCGGGTTTATTCTTAGTGTATGTCTCTTTTCCTGTTTCCCCTTTTTTTTTCTTTTGTTCTTTTTTGGTTCTTTTTTCTTTTTTTTTTGTCTTTTTTTTTATCTGGTTGTCACAATACCTTGGATAAACCTTGCTACTGTTATTACATTGGATATTTTGATGACTGTGTACTACTGCTTTAGCTGGTATTTATACTACAGTGTACTTGACCACAAACAAATTGTATTCCATGTGCTTTTTTTGTATGGTTATAATTGCAATAGGTTACAGTCCACCTCTCATGGGAATTACGTCCATGATGTTTTTGTTGCATTGTCCTTTTTGTATTGTAAAACTTTAACGAAACATGATTATAAATAAAAAAAAATGACTGGGACAGAGGAAAAAGGAAGGGATTTCCTTCACTCCTTAGCTGCCCTGCTTAGATTGCAGGACACCAATAGTCATCTGTTAAAATATGCATATATATTAGTTATAAAATACTTTTATTGGCATATTTATATATTTTATATATATTTATTTAATCATAATTGGTGGTATGTATCATTGGTGGTATGCATGCCCAAAAATATATGAAAGTGCCTGTCCCCATGCAGACCTCTAAAGAGATGGGAATTTCTTTATACTCTACTATCTAAAGTATGCCCCTTGCAGAATGGGCAATGTTGAGAATATTACAAATATAGCTAAAAAGAGTCTGTGTAGCCAGTATCTGAAAGAGTGCCTGAATGGTATGACAGTAGGCAGTATGTGCAGGTAGAGGACTGCAAAGGGTAAGATAGTGGAAAGTATGTGCAAGGGAGAAATGTGAAGGGTATGACAGTAGCCAGAATGTGCAGGAATGGTGTGTGGAAGGTATAACAGCGGGCAGTATGCGTAGGTGGAGGAGTGCGACGGGTGAGATGGTGGGCAGTAAGTGAAAGGGAGAAGTTAGAAGGGTATAACAGCAGCCAGAATGTGCTGGAACAGTGTGTGGAGGGTATAACTTCAGGCAGTATGTGTAGGGCAGGAGTGCAGAGGGTATGATGGCAAGCAGTATCTGTGGGACAGCAGAGGGCTGATAATGACAATGGTGGAAAGATAACTTTATGACAGTATATACAATGGGTACTAAGTGTATAGGACCTAAGGAAAAAAGAGTGCAAAGTGTGGGAGGATTGGCTAGCAGACCGCTGATGCCTCCTCTGTGTCCCTCAGATACAGATCAGGGACAGAAAGTCCCTGATCTGCATCTAAGCATCTCAGAACACCAGCAGCCTGAAGGTAAAAACACAGGTGTAACTGCATACTGTGACAGAGTATGAGCTCTGGGTGTATGATGTGACTAGTAAGCGATCTGCTCTGAATGCGTGTGGAAGTATGTGAACTTGTTTTTCTGGAAGGAGATGTGAGATGGGGAAATGAACAACAAGGGTAAAGCTGGCCATACACTGGTGAACTGGCTGAATTTTGGTCAATGTATGGAATCTTCTGCTCAACTGAAGGCAATTGTCTTCTACTGCTGATTCCATCAAAGGGACATATTGGAAAATGCTCAGTCGATCACCAGCTGCAGCCAGTCCACTGTCAGAATACAATGCGTGCTGGGGGTTGGATATGAAGGATAGAACAGTGGGTGTCGGAATCTCAGGGTACTGGAGGCACAGACTTCCATGTGAAAAAAAGTGACACTTGGCTTTAATATGAAACAGTATAAGCGAAGTTAGGATAGGATGGCGGGAAAGTACCTGTTTCCGGCATTAAAAATTGACTTTGCCTTTAGAAGTGTAAAACAGAATACAGATTATCCTTCTTCCATTAGGGCTAAAAGCAGCTGGACTGGCACTTCTATTGAAGTTTTGTAGATGCTTTTGCTTGTAGCAGCCTCTAGTGTATTACAGTTAATTTAGGTTTGTTAGTGTAGGTAAAAATTTGTTTAGCTCAGGGCTAAGCCTCAGCTATCAATCTGGGTCAAGGTTTAGTGACTCAGGCCTGGGTGACTCATCCTAGCAGCTTCCCAGGTGCCTCCCCCTGTTTTCTAGGACATTGAGGAATGTTCTAGACATAGTGGGTGGAGGTTAGGAGGAGCTACTTGGCATATTTATGAGGGCCTCTGCTAAAAAGGGCTGACAGGGGGCAGGCCACCTCATAAAAAGGCATGAGTCATGCCAGGAGGGGCAGTCGGGTGGAAGATGGAGATGGAGTGCTGAGGAGGCTGTTGTGGCCCTTGAGGGTGCCCCCATGTCTGGGGGGGGGGCTCGAGCCTGGGGCTCAGGTGCTGAAAGATTCCTACCAAAACACATGGAGGAAACCCTTCCTGGAGGCATGGGAGCAAGGAGAGGGGACAGCAGGAGCAGGTCAGCCCATCTGAGAGGTCTCCTGAGAGTCAGCTGGGTGGGCTGGTGAGTGCCAGGCTGGAGGACTGTGGGGAAAAGTTAGCTTGGAGGGCTAATGAAAGCAGCAGCTGCAGCCAGGCAGGTTGGCAGTGCCTGAAGAAGTGGTGCTAGGATCAGTAGCCACAGAAGTGGTGCAAGCTGGACACTGAAATTCTGGTACACACCTAAGGGGTCTCAGGTTCCTGAGCCTGTAATTGGACATTGCTTTCATCTGACTGACAGGTATTGACAGTGTTCCAGCTAGGTCCTGCAAGCAAGTGTGTGCTGGATGAAAAGGGGAGTTGTATATAGAGACTGTATATAGGAAAAGTTGTCCCTGAAGTTGTTGAAGTCAAATGGGCAAGTTATTACCCTCAATAAATAACAAAAAAACGAAGTGACGGAATGTTCTCTGATTCAAGAGTGCAGTGAACCCAGCTTACTTGCAGCTCCTCAAGGGGTGCGCTACATGCATAATGTAATAATATAAGTATTTATATATCTCTATTTAGCACAACAGTAGCTACAAAATTTTACAAAACATTTGTAACAAATCACAATGAGCCCCACTTTAACTCTTGGAGCAGAGGCGTAACTAGAACCTTCAGGGCCCCGGTGCAAGAAATTATGAAGGGCCCCCCTGACCCCTGGCCAGGGCCTTTCCATCTTCCCACTGATCCTGGGGCCTTTACTCCCGTTGCGGGGCCCTTTATTATGGTCTCACGGCGGGACCCCTTCACAAGTTCTGCCACGGGCCCCCTTTCTGCCATCTTGGGGCCTCCCCACGGGGGGTGAAATGCCAGGGTGCAAGTGTGACCTTTGCAATCCTGATATTTCCCTCACTGGTGTCAGTTTTTAATTTTTGTTATTTTGATTTTATTATTTTTACCATTTCATTTTATTTTATTTTTTTACAATTGTATTTTTTATTATTTTTTTCAATTTTTTTTAGGAGCCCTGTTGGGGGGCTTTGATGAGATATCAGGGATCTAAACAAACCTCAGCCCTCAATCTCCATCAGCTGCACAGAATGAATGGACAGGAATAGTTGTGTACCGAGCCTCCCAATACAGCAGCTGGCAGGAGAGGGGGGGGGGGGGACCAGGGGAGCACACAGACCCAGAACAGCAGAAAACTGGATAGGAGGGCAACATATAGAGGAACCAATCTATTCCATTAGGAGGAAAATGGGGGACATCGGTTCCTCTAAATGCCGCCCCCTCCATTCCTCCTATCCAGGTATACAGGGGAGGCCCACGGTCCCCCTAGACTATGGGGCCTGGTTGCAACTGCAACCCCTGTAGTTACGGCCCTGCCTTGGAGAGTCCCAGACAAGATGCAGTCATTTGGACATGGGAGGTTCCTTTAGGTGTGCTTTATGAATTACTGTTCTGTGGATCCAGTGGGGTAAGGTGAAGTGTTGACAGAGAGTTGACAGAGAACGTGCGACAACACAACACAGGAAGACAGCTACAGAACAAGAGCGTGTTTTTTTTTTAGAGGATAACCTGCGGCAAGGAAGAAGAGAGAAGATAGCACAAAAAGACAGCAGCGGAAATATAAGGCACTGGGAGAGAAGACGGCAGCAGTAAGAGAAGACGGCGACAGGAAGAGAAGGCACCGGGGAGACGGCACCGAGAGAGACAGCATGGGAAGAGACGGTGGCAGAGAGAATGGCATAGGGAGAAGACAGAGCTATTTCATAAAGGAATTGTCAAAAACCGGCTATTGTCTTTTTTACATTTCACTGCTTTTTTTTCTTGTGAATGGGTAGGGTTACGAGGTACCTGATACCCATTCACATGGGGGGGCCGGGATCTTCTTAAAGGTGGGGCTTCCAGATTCTGATAAGCCCCCCCACCCGCAGACCCTGACAACTACTGGTCAGGGTTGTCGGGAAGAGGCCTCTGTCCCCATCAACAAGGGGGCAAGGTGCTTTGGGGAGGCATGTTGAGGGCATGCGGCTTGGTATGGTTCAGGAGGCGGGTCCGCTCGCTCGTCCTCTCCCTTTCCTGACCTGCCAGGCTGCATGCTTGGATAAGGATTTGGTATGGATTGATTTGGGGGGGACCCACGCCATTTTTTTAAAAAATGTTGGCGTGGAGGGGTCCCCTCTGAATCTATACTAGACCCGAAGGGCCTTGTATGGACCGCGGGGGGGACCCCACGCTGATTTTTTTGGAATTTGTTTGCAATTTTTTTTAACATTCAGCTGTCAGTGCTGACAGCTGATGACTCATCTGTTGTTAAGAACGCGGTGGCCGGATTTCTGGCCCCCTGCTTAGCAACCAGCTATATACAGTGTTAAAATGAAAGCCGTAAAACACATCAGAAATCCCACCACAAACACAACACTTGCAAATTTGGTGCGATTCCAAGTCTATTACATGCAAAACGTGGGAAAAAAGTCTCCACCCTTTCCAAAAATGCACCGTCGTAAAATGCACAGATGTGAACTTGTACCATAGGAAACCATGTTAAATGGACTGTAGTGCATTTTTGCAAACTGCTAAATGCACTAAAAAACACATAGGTGTGAACGTAGGGTAAAGGGATTCAGGCCCTGCAATTTTTCTCATTAGAGCTTTGCAAATGTAGCAGCTGATTGATAATTATGAATTCACTCCTATACAGATTCACTCATTCACAGATGCACATGGACACAGACAAACAAACAACTATTTCTTCAGAATAGAAAAAGGTAGGAATCTGCAACATAATTTGTTAAAATCCTTGCAATGTACATCATCAAAGGGGAATGATGTTTTTTTAAACAAAAGTGAAGTTACTCTTTAAAGTGGTTGTCTACCCAATTTTACTACTTTTACCTACAGGTAAGCCTATAATAAGGCTTACCTGTAGGTAAAATGAATATCCCCTAAACCTGTACGGTTTAGGAGATATTCCCTCTCCAAAATGCTTTGGAGTTACGGCGCATGCGCCGTGTATGTCTCGGCAAAGGCTCGGCAATAGGGGTGGACATTGCTGGGGAGACGGGTCCCGCTGCCATGCGCGGGAGTGACGTCTCGCGGCTCCGGCCAGTCACAGCGCCAGAGCCACGTACCCAGAAGCAAGATCCGGAGGAAGATGTCCGCTCCCACAGGGCGGACAGAGCAGCCCGGTCGGATCTTCGTTTCAAGGTAAGTATTTCATAATGAGCTAGTATGCGATGCATACTAGCTCATTATGCTATTGTCTTGCAGGCTGTCATTTTTTTTTTTTTTCAAATGAGTAGACAACCGCTTTAATTCTGTTTTTGTTCCCTAACAATTTAGGACCCTTGTCCACAGTTGATATACAGTGGAACCTTGGTTTACAAGCATAATTCTTTCCGGAAGCATGCTTGTAATCCAAAGCACTCTTATATCAAAGCGAGTTTTTCCATAGGAAACTCAGATAATCCATTCCACAACCATTTATTCATATAAAAATGATTACGGTAAAACAAAAAAACAGTATAAAGTGTACTGTAAACATAAAACAAAATTAACCTGCATGTCAAAATACAGTGCTGTACAGTAGTATGAATAAATGTTTGTTGCAAAAGGTAAAAAAATATAATGTGTACACTCACAATGTTAAGGAATCTCGTGCTCATTCATTTAAAGCCACTGTATGTTCAGGAAAGCTGCTGGTGTATAGTATACAGTGCTGTATGTGGCCAGAGGTTCATCTCCCAGTGCTTCCTAGGGAACCCTGAGACACTCGCTTCCGGGTGCTCTGAACGCACATTCCGCCCGCTGGGGGTGTATCTGATTTTCTCCGGGAAGCGCTGGGAGCCCATGAATCTCTGGCCAAATACAACGCTGTACAGTACTGTACTGTATACTGTACACCAGCGCCTTTACCATACATATATACAGCGGCTTTACACGGAGAAATAACGGACTCCTTCACATTGTGAGTGTAATTATTTTTTCTTCATCCGAAATTATTGCTCATATATCAAGGCAGCGCTCGCAAACCAAGACAATTTTTTTTTTTTAAAAAAAAGCTTGTATATCGAAATGCTTGTATACCGCGTTACTCGTAAACCGAGGTTCCACTGTATTTGGAAAGTTTTGCATCTTTTCTTTAAAGTGGTAGTACATCCTAACACTAAGGGGCTGATTTACTAAACCTAGAGAGTGCAAAATCTGGTGCAACTCTGCATATAAACCAATCAGCTTCCAGGTTTTATTGTCAAACCTTAATTGAACAAGCTGAGGTTAGAAGCTGATTGGCTACCATGCTCAGCTGCACCAGATTTTGCACTCTCCAGGCTTAGTAAATTAACCCCAGAGTGTTCTTAAAAATGTCCCCCTCCTCCTATCTATCCTGCATACCTCCCATCTGTATACTATTTTTTTTTTTTTTTTTATTCCTGTCAGGTCATGTGATTTCGCAGCTCTGGCTCCCCCATGCAAGGAAGCATTCAACACTGCTGTGAATTCCTGGATCTATGATGTCACCCATAGGCTCCCATGGCCCAGACATTGCCAGTGTTCCCTTCTCTCTGCTATAGCTGACACAGGAAAGCCAGATCTGCAGGATTACTTAAACGGAGTGGTTGCTCTCCTCTGAATACTGGGGGTGACCCTGCATGCCGTCTGCCCTGGATCAGCATCATGCATTGTCACACACCATAGCAAGGAACTGGTCCTAGAAAGTCATTGGCTGTTATGAAGCTGGTGGCCAGTCCACCCACACCATGGTAACTCATGACGCTAATCCAGGGCAAACTAGGTCTTTTGCTTACGGTACCTCATAGCAGTAGGGCGAATGTGTGTAGTACCTGTTGATGGTCAGATTATTATCTCATGCCTAATAGCTATTTGAATGCCTATAATCAGCTGGAGTCAGTGGATCAAGTAATGCTTTTGAGGTGAACAGTGAGGACAATAACCTTCAGGTATCTGGATTAAAAACTGCAACAAGTGCCAGTGAAGGTTGCATAGTTCATATTACTCAAGCCACGATTAAATGAAATTCTACTCTGACCTACCAGTGAACATGTAAATTATACCAGCATTGCAAAACACATGCCAAAACGGACATATTAGCAGCGACGGCTCCAGAATTTTTTTTATAGTGAATGCTGTGCTTGTGCTAGGAATATGAGTTGGGGAAGCTAAGTCCCTGATATAATAAAAGCAGATATAACACAATGATTAATGCTTAGTGAGAAAATGAAAACTACTGCAATGTTATTGAAAAACCATTCACAGTGTAATATGACCAAAAACTAAAATTCTTTTAAGCAAATTGGGGGAAATTAACAAAGTATCCTGTGTCATTATAATAGGTGAACCTGGTGTACGGTCTGCTCACATGCCTCTATGCTCCTGCAAGTGATTACACTATAGGAGCATAGCCTGTGAACTACCTTCCCCCTCCTTACCACACTGGGGACCACTTTCTTTGCCCTTGTATCAATTACCGGGCCCTCAACAAGGTAACAACAAGAACTGCTGGCCGCTTCCACTGGCACCAAAGCTTCTCCAGAGATTGAGGGTCGCTATGATGTTGGCCTCTCTGCTCACCATGGCAAAGTTTGCTTATAACAGTTCTCTACACTCTACTATCTTCCAGTCTCCATTCTTTGCTAGTTATGAATTTCACCCTACTTGTCAGAAAATTTTAAGTGATATTTGGAGATTTTAGTACTGTGCTGCTCACTCACTCCCCTTGCTGGAAACGTTGACATGAGGAAGTCAAGCCATGCCTCTATGAAGATGTCCACCTGTACATAGAGACACAGTGCAGAACAAAGTCAATAACTGGGAAAAGATACATTTTTGGGAGACTACAGTCAATAACGGTGACTGGTCCTTTGCCCTCTGCCTGCCTTTTCTGGGCACAGCTTCCACCAGCGTTCAGTACCTCTTTAACAATATTATACAAGACTATAGGACATATTCCATTTTCATCGGCATATATATGCTTCCGTATGAAGGATAATCTCTGTTGAATAGCAGAAACAACAGTAGATGTGGATTAAAGAGTAACTCCACTTTTGTTGAGAGAAAAACATTCCCTCTGGGTGATCTGCTGACATCATATTAAGATCAGACCAGCAGCAGTCATAGGGCTTTTATGTCTACACAAAGGAGGATTTTACAGTTAAATATCATGCATACGTTAAATGCACATATAATCGTATGGGAAGATTGGTGTTGAATTATATGGTATGGCGACAGGATGAATGCTTGAAACTATTAATATGTGGATTTGATTACTAAACAGAAAGGGAATGGTAAAACAGCAGCAGAAAGCTAGACTTTAAATTACAAAAATAGTTTAAATAGTAACAGCAAAGCTTCATGTGGATGCCATTACAGGAAGTGAATTATATTCACTTCTCTTGTAGAGGTTATGAACAACACAGAAACCAAACAGACATGTCAGAAAAATTACAAAAGATAATGCCAGACTTTTAATATCACACCCATAATCATGTTACTAATACAAATACCCTAAGAATCTTTATGGACTTTTAGGGCCCATAAAGAATGATACATTGCGGTATTACATGGTAAAACATGTGTTTTTAGTGCGTGTTACAGTCACATTAATACTTAGTAATAATAAAGATTTCTTTTGAGAGGTGTCAGTTCTTCTGGCTGGCTGTCACCTTTCTGGAGCATGTAGTCTCTGTTGGAGGTGAATCCAGGGCCCCCAAGAAATTTAAAGCCATTGCCAGTTGGCTAAGACCCCAGAATGTGGCCGAGCTCAGATCAATTCTGAGCTTCTGCTCCTATTATTGGAGGTTTGTAGGAGGTTTCACCAAGTTAGTTCAATCCCTCACTGATCTCCTGAGGAATGAGGGAGAGGAGGAAGACTCAAATCTGTCTGCCCAAACTCATCAAGCTAAAGGGTCTAGAAAGTTCTGAGAGTCGATACAGGAAGAGTGGTCCAATGTGAATAGGACTTTTATCAGTTGAAATGGAGTCTAACTCATGCTCCTGTTTTAGCCAACACTGATCCTGCTTGACCTTAGGATTTACATGTAGTTGGAGCTATTAATGGACTGATTCAGAGCACAAATGAACTGTTTATTTAATGTTTGGCACAGTAACACTTTATGATTATATTTGATGTTTATATCCACTTCAACCCCGGAAGGATTTCCCATGTTAGGACCAGAGCACTTTTTGCGATTCGGCACTGTGTCCCTTTAACTGACAATTGAGCGGTCGTGCGATGTTGTACCCAATGAAATTTGCGTCCTTTTTTTCCCACAAATAGAGCTTTCTTTTGGTGGTATTTGATTATCTCTGCATCATTTCTGATCGCCGCTATAAACAACAAAATAGCGACAATTTTGCAAAAAAAAAAACAACATTTCCTACTTTTTGCTAAAATACAAATCCAATAAAAATATATAAAAAAACATTTTTTTTTCCTCGGTTTTGGCCAATTTATATTCTTCCTCATATTTTTGGTTAAAAAAATTGCAATCTGCATTTATTGATTGGTTTGCGCAAAAGTTGCCATGTTTACGGATGATGAGAATTCATTTCTGGGGTTTTTATTTTTTTTTTATTTTTTACTAGTAATGGCGGCGATCTGCGATTTTTAGCGGTACTGCGATATTGCAGCGGACATGTCGGGCCATTTTGACACTTTTTTGGGACCAGTGACATTTATTCACATTCACATTTATTGTTCTAACTGTGGGGGGGCTGGACTGTTATGGGCATAAGAGATCTAACTGCTCCCAGTGACAGGGATCAGTAGATCTCTTATGTCCCCACTGACAGAGTGGGGAACCGCCGTGTTTACATTGGCGGTTCCCCGTTCTTTTGCTCTGGCTGCTTATCGCGGCTCGCCGGCGGACATCGGGTCGGCCCGAGCCGCAGGCACACTCCTCCGGAGTGCGGCGGGCATGCACGTACCCCCCTAGCGGCCACTCCGCAAATCGCCATTTATTTACTGCGATTCACGGGACACATCCACACTGCCGCAGTAAATATACTGCGCACGGTGTGGAAGTGGTTAAAATATTTATTTGACATAGCACAATTTATATACTACTGAGGGGGGCACTGCTAGCGCTGTGTTTTTCATAGTTTACCACATATTATGAGGTTTCACCCCTGTACATAGCAGCTGCAGAGCATTAGGCCTTCTGTTTTTACACATGTCAGCGCGGGTTTAAATATATGTATATACTTATATATACATATATATTGTTTTATACATGTAGACACAAGTAAAGAGGGGGTTGGAGTGTTGTATCAAGAACATGATGGAAATCCAAGACCTGTTGCCTATGTTAGTCAGAGCCTACCCCCACTCAGAAGAACTTTCCTACTCAAAAGCTAATGTTCTTGGCAATGAAATGGGCAACTGTGGACAAGCTTATGATGCAGAGTTCAGAGTAAAGATGGATAACAACTTGCTGACTTACAATCTCATTTAGACGCCTCAACATCAAGTGGTTGGCAGTCCTGGCTGAAGCGAATGGAGACAATATACACCAGAAATAATCCAGGACCAATGTCAGGAGGAGTGTCGCGCCTGTGAGGCGACAGGGGCTAACACTATTGGGGTTAATGCTAAAGGAGTCCCCAAGCTTTACTGCAACCTGACCCAGAAGAATGATGGAGGCTTGCTCACCCTTAGTAAATAGGCCTAAGAATGGATCAAGCAGAAGGCCACCTCTGCTGCCTAAATTTGAAAGCTCTTGAAAGCCACCGGCTGGAGCTTCTCATAATCTCCAGAGGCAGCCACGCTGATTCACAGAGAGTGGAACTGGCTACTATTCCATGATAGATGGATTTACAGAAGAGCCCCCATTGATGATCTTGAAGAACAGAAATAGATAGTTACTACCACATGTGCATACAGTGGAAGACTCTTATCTCTAAAGTCAGCCTAATGGGCCACTTACAAAGTCAAGGTCCCATAGAGTTGGTAGGTATTGATTTCCAGTGCTTGGAGCCCATTGCGAGGAGACAACAGAATGGCTTGTTGGTGACTGATCACTTTACCCAATATGCACATGTTTTCTCAGTGAAAATCAAAAAGCTTCTACTGTAGCCAAAGTCTTGGTGGAAAGGTTTTTCATTCATTATGAACTCAGACCAAGGCAGAGACAATGAGTAAGCTCATAAAAAAGTTGTTTAAGATGTACAGAAGGCCTGAACTACTCCTTAGCACCCTCAAGAAGACCCACAACCCAAACTGTAACCCTCTAAACATGTTGAGGGTGCTCACAGTTGAAAAGAAACAACACTGGTGTAGACACATCTCAGCAGTGGTTCATATCTGCAAAAGATGTGACAATATATTCACCTTACATGCTTATGTTTGGGGAAAGGCTCGGCTACCGGTGGACCGGGCCTTTGGTGTTTCCTTCAATAGGACATCAGCTGCAACAAAATCTGAAGAAGGCTTGAACGGTTTCCAGCACCTAAGGGCAGCAAAAAAAGGTTAGTTATGATTTGAGAGTTCAAGTTCATGATCTACAACCAGATGACAAAGTGCTGCTGAGAAACCTGGGTCCTCATGGGAAGTACAAATTCGCTGAAAGTGGAGTTCACAGCCATACATCATATGTACTCATGTGCCCAACTTTTTAGTGTATCTAATTTGCCCAGGGGGAAAGATCCAGTTTTTAATGATTTGGCTCTGTAATCATCTCTTACCAATGAAATTGATGTATGGCTAAAGAAACAATTCAGAAAAGGCTATCACTACAATAAGTAGACCTGACGACACACAGGTGAATAAAACCACCCTTCCAGTGAGTGATAACCCTGCCTTTTATCTGAAACACAATGGTGAGAAGTTCCTTTCCACACAAATTATGTTAGAAACTGCTGCTTTGTTCTGTGTAAATGTTGAGTAAAGTTTAGTTGAGTAATGCTGATAGTTAGACATGCTTGGTGCTTTTGGCTTTCATAAATAGTTACACCAACCTGCAGAAATCAGTATGTACTCTGTAAAAATTCTGAATTCTATTTAAAAAAAAAATATCTAAGGAGCCTAGAACCATAATGAATAGCCATAAATCATTAGAGAACCAACTCTAAATATTGGAGAAAATACTACCTGGCACAAATGAATGGGTTGTAGTTACATATTATTACACTGTTTCCTTGTATTACTTGTTTTATGTGATACAGAGAAGGTTAGATATCCTTTAAAGTTTGTGTTTCAAGCAGTGTGTTTGTTAATGACAGATCCTAAAGTGTCTAATTATCTTTATCACAAATTCCAGCATGCATGGAATATCTTTTATTCTCTCCCAAGGTAGGGACTCTAATCTTTCCACGTACAGCTCGTACCTTAATGACAATTATTAACTACACAGTGAATTGCTCTTTTTTGTTTTAAATATTTGCAGTGAAGAATTGCTTTGATATGGCTGTCCTTAAAGCAAATACCTGCCTATCCAACATAAATTCACAATGTCACCTTTGTCCCTCTCCATTTAGATCACAATCACGGTCCTGCTTATTGCATGTAAATGTAGGGAAACACAATTTCTCATTACAGAGTGTTGTAAGGCATTTATAGACTTGCCATAGACAGAGATAAGCTTTTTGGTGGCCTACGGCCATACACAGATAGACATAGATTTCCCTGAGACTGATGGATGGGGAGACATAGAATGGAGTGCATAGGCTCAGTGTTGCATCACCCCAGAATCACCACATGCGTAACCATACTGTATTCTTCTCTGAATCTCAGCAATATGGCCAAATAATACTTCAGGTTTGGATCCTATGATTGGCTGACAAAAGTCCTACTATCTCTGTCACCTGCCTACAGTACATACCTTTACTAGCACTAAATTGGCCATGGCCATTGGTCATGGTCATTGGTAAATGGCTTGGCCATAAAAGAAAGATACTACTCTTTACTGTGGCTGCTGCTCTAGCTGCTAGCAGTAGCATAAACCCAACTACACACCCAACTACAAAGTTGTAATGGTTATTAGCTGCAAAGCCTTCTTGCGTTCTAATTTAGCCATTTCTGGTTTAGAAATACAGTATGTGAGCACACCCCTCACATTTTTGTAAACATTTTATTCTATCTTTTTATGTGACAACACTGAAGAAATGACACTTTGCTGCAATGTAAAGTAGTGAGTGTACTGCTTGTATAACAGTGTAAATTTGCTGTCCCCTCAAAATAACTCAACACACAGCCATTAATGTCTAAACCACTGGCAACAAAAGTGAGTATACCTCTAAGTGAATATGTCCAAATTTGGCCCAAAGTGTCTATATTTTGTGTGGCCACTACTATTTTCCAGCACTGACTTAACCCTCTTGGGCATGGAGTTCACAGAGCTTCACAGGTTGTTACTGGAGTCCTCTTCCACTCCTCCATGAAGCTTGTGGATGTCGTCACCTTCCATTTGAGAATGCTTGGCCAGTCCATCACCTTTACCCTCAGCTTCTTTAGCAAGGCAGTGGTTGTCTTGGAGCTGTGTTTAGGGTGGTTATCATGTTGGAATACTGCCCTATGGCCCAGTCTCCAAAGGGAGGGGATTATGCTCTGCTTCAGTATGTCACAGTATATGTTGGCATTCATTGTTCCCTCAATGAACTGTAGCTCCCCAGTGCCGGCAGCACTCATGCAACCCCAGACCATCTCACTCCCACCACCATGCTTGACTGTAGGCAAGACACACTTGTCTTTGTACTCCTCACCTGGTTGCCGCGACACACGCTTGACACCATCTGAACCAAATAAGGTGATCTTGGTCTCATCAGACAACATGACATGGTTCCAGTAATCCATGTCCTTAGTTTGCTTGTCTTCAGCAAACTGTTTGCAGGCTTTCTTGTGCATCATCTTTCGTCTTCCTTCTGCAGACCAATTTGATGCAGTGTGTGGCGTATGGTCTGAGCACTGACAGGCTGACCCCCCACACCTTCAACCTCTGCAGCAATGCTGTCAGCACTCATACATCTATTTCCCAAAGACAATCTCTGAATATGACGCTGAGCACGTGCACTCAACTTCTTTGGTCAGTCATGGCGAGGCCTGTTCTGAGTGGAACCTGTCCTGTTAAACCACTGTATGGTTTTGGCCACCATGCTGCAGCTTAGTTTCAGGGTCTTGGTAAACTTCCTATAGCCTAGGTCATCTTTATGTAGAACAACAGTTCTTTTTTTCAGATCCTCAGAGAGTTCTTTGCCATGAGGTGCCATGTTGAACTTCCAGTGACCCGTAAGAGAGTCAGAGCGATAACACCAAATTTAACACACCTGCTCCTCATTCACACCTGAGACCTTGTAACACTAACGAGTCACATGACACAGGGGAGGGAAAATGGATAATTGGGCCAAATTTGGACATTTTCACTTAGCGGTGTACTTACATTTGTTGCCAGTGGTTTAGACATTAATGGCTGTGTGTTGAGTTATTTTGAGGGGACAGCAAATTTACACTGTTATACAATGCTTGGACACTCACTACTTCACATTGTAGCAAAGTGTCATTTCTTCACTGTTGTCACAAGATAAGATGGAATAAAAAATTTACAAAAGTGTGGGGGGTGTCACGGGCGTCCGCAGGTAGGGGCAAGAGGGGGCAAGTGCCCCCCTGGAATCAGGGATCGCAAGGTGTGTGCCATAGATGTTCGCATGGGTTGTGCCCAGGCACGCACACCCTAATCACCTGAGTGCAGAGCACAGAGTGTGAGCGGGTGTCGGGCGCTGGAACTCTCTCCATGTATGAATGAAGGACACCTATTAGCAAAAGTATGAAGGCATAGGACACACCCCCTGCCACACCCCTTTAAAGGAGAATTATAGAATAAAGGTAAACCCACAAGTGCTTTTTTTAACCACTGCTATTCCTTTATATTGGCTTTTAAAATTTACAAATGCAGCAATTTAGAAACTGGGAAACACTTTTTGAATAATAGAAAGTGCATTTCATATACAACTATATAGATCAGACCAAAAATGAGGGACAAATGAGGAGGAAAGAGGGACAGAGTGACTTTGTTCCAAATTAGGGACAGTCCCTCAAAATCAGGGACAGTTGGGAGCTATGTGTACATAGCACACGCCTGGGATCTGCACCCTGTGCATAGCACATGCCTGGGATCTGCACCATGTACATAGCACATGCCTGGAATAAGGTCTGCTGTTTCCCGTTACAAATAAATACTTGCAAGTCGCTGCTAAACCCCTCCCTTTCATGACATTGTCGAAAGGGGCGGAGCATGGGTGACCTTAAAATGATGCCCCCCCTGAAAAAAGTTCTGCGGGCGCCCATGAGGGGTGTACTCACTTTTGTGAGATATTGTATATCATTGCAACCATGCCCTTCTGCATTGCTACCCCTCCTCCTTTTCTCCTAGTCATTCTCCATTGTTACCCCCTCCTCCTTTTTCTCCTAGTCATTTTCCAACTATATCTGTTTTTTTTCATGACTGTTAATGCCATATGCTTCATCAGAAGGGCTTCTAGTAGAGGTGGTTCATTAACTTGGAAGTTCAATGTCCTCCTCTATAGGGAGAAATTATCTCTCTGGGTTTTTTTAAGTGGATATAGGGTAGGGCATGCAGGGAATGGATTATAGAAGGTATGTAATTCTAGGAGAGGGTATGCAGCGGGTAAGAGAAGCCTAGCCGACATCTGGGTACAGAGGAGGGGATTACTGATATGCAGTATGGGGGAGAAGAATGCAGAGTAATTTTTATAAAACTTTATAAAATCATGAACACTTCATAAAGTATCAATATACCTCAAAATACAGTGCTTGTTACCTTGATTGCCATAAACTAAAATAAAGTGCTACAGTGCATTAATTTCAACACCTGATTCAATTAACCTACAAAATGTAATCACCATACTGTGATGCCACTCTCAAATTATGTAAATCACATCCCCTAAAATAAAACTCTCTAGTGCATAAATCACAATACTTGATTAAGTAAACTACAAAGTGCATTCCCCATATTTCGATGACATTATTCAATCATAACAGTTCAACAATAAATGTCCAATCAAATAATATTTTGTGCTAAAGGATACGTTTAATTTGTAGAAAAAAAATAATAAATGCACATTTAAAAGTCTGTATCAAAGTGATATATAAATTCTACTCTGTAAAGTGCTTGGTGCTTTGCGTGCAGAAATTAACAATTCATTGCATGCTTCAATCCACCACTGTGAATCGCCATCACACTGGAGAACTCACCAGATGGCCATGACCTCTCATTTAAGAGTAAGGTCTAAATGCGCTTTTTCCCTCAAGGGGTTATGACATCCAGGGCATCAGCTTTTCCTTTCTCACAACAAAAAATCTAAGAGTGTAAAATGTTTTATTACTTCAGTGGGTTACATAAAACATTAGTTAATGCGCTCAGATTATGCTGTGCATTCCGCCCTTCACCCGGGTTTAAACGCTGTATGTTATTGCCTTCACTATGCAAGCATGGTCCATGCCCGTTATCTTACCGCTTCCAGGTGTCTCCTCACAAATGAAATGGCTCTGCTTCCTGCACCTCCGCCCCGACGTATGTTTTGTTGTAATGACATCTTCAAGAGGCACGAGGAGGGTTACATCCATAGCTACCAGGTCTGTGCAACAAGGAAGCAAGAACAGAGCACATGCTTATAGAACCACAGGTATCTGCAGAACCTTAGTAGCAAGAAGGTAATGAAAACCCACAAGCTTATGGAACCAAGGGTACCAGAGCAATCACTGGTAACAGACCATCTACAGCTGATCTGTGACAGTACCCACCCTTACAGGGCCCATGTAAGTTGCATTTCAGTTCAGTTCTCTGCAGCCTGAAGCTGAGAACTTATGTTCTCCGAGGGAAAAAGTATTGAACATGCTAAGTGAAATTTATTTAACCACTTCAGCCCCGGAAGGATTTGCTGCTTTAGGACCGGAGCCCTTTTTGCAATTTGGCACTTTGCCGCTTCAAATGGTAATTACGCGGTCATGCAATGCAGTAGCCAAACGAAATTGGCGTCCTTTTTTTCCCACAAATAGAGCTTTCTTTTGGTGGTATTTGTTCACCACTGCGCTTTTTAATTTTTGCGATATAAACAAAAATATAACGGAAATTTTGAAAAAAAATGATATTTTCAACTTTATGTTATTACAAAAATACAATAAACTAAATTTTAGTCATAAATTTTTGCCAAAATGCATTCAGCCATATGTCTCGGGTAAAAAAAAAGCAAAATCGCGTATATTTATTGCTTTGAGCAAAAGTTATAGCGTCTACAAACTAGGGTACATTTTCTGGAATTTCCGCAGCTTTTATTTTATGACTGCCTATCTCATTTCTTGATTTTACATGGGATCAAACATCTGCGATATTGAAAACGAGTTTCGTTATTTATATGCGCTAAAACGAAAAAAAAATGGGCTCTGTATACCGACTTACGTAAAACCGTTTTTAAATACTGATTTTAAATCAAATAACATAAAAACATTATTGTATTTCAACTTTTATAGTAAAAAAAAGTTTTAAAGGCAATATAAAAACAAATATAGCGTTTTTAATTTTTCGCGTCACCACTTGTTTATGGTGGTTTTCTTTCGAGATAAACACCCTTTTTTTCCTGCGGTTAAAGCAAACCGATGACGTAACGTACTGGCG
>BLSH010415170.1:1001488-1028322 GCA_018402905.1 Glandirana rugosa | reverse complement strand
TAGGGTATACAGTGTCCCAGATAGGGTATACAGTCACCAGATAGGGTATACAGGGTCCCAGATAGGGTATACAGATAGGGTATAGTCACCAGATAGGGTATATGGGGTCCCAGATAGGGTATACAGGGTCCCAGATAGGGTATACAGTCACCAGATAGGGTATACAGGGTCCCAGATAGGGTATAAAGTCACCACATAGGGTATACAGGGTCCCAGATAGGGTATACAGATAGGGTATAGTCACCAGATAGGGTATATGGGGTCCCAGATAGGGTATACAGGGTCCCAGATAGGGTATACAGTCACCAGATAGGGTATACAGGGTGGCACTCGTCTAATAGACAGGCAGGAGTGTGCAGAGATCGGCTTGCGGAGAGCGGGCTGACAGTATGCAGAGATTGGCTTGCAGACCAGCGAGCTGTCAGTGTGCGGAGCCTGCGCTTGCGGTGAGCGGGCTGGAGCCTGGCTGGTAGTGGAGACTGCAGTGGACTGTCCTCCACTCCTCGTGGACGGTCTGCGCAGAAGTCCCGGCGGAGTGCTGCGCCCGCGTAGTAATGAGTAATCATGCAGCCAGCATGTCCTCAGTAGTCCCGCCCCCGCCTACAGCATCCAATGACAGAGAGTCATTGGCTCTGATGGCTCAGGGGGGAGCCAATCAGACTATGTGTGTGCACCTGTTCAGCGCACACACATAGACTTTTATGACTGACCAATCGGCTCACTACTTGCTGTCAGCTGACAGCAAGGAGCAGAGGAAAAAAAAAAGGAAAGTCAATATACCGGCGCCTCCTGCAGGGGGGGGGGGCTGGGCTGACTTTTTTTTTTTCTTCTTGTCAGCAGCGGGAAGGCGGCGCCCAAGTGCCCCTTATGGACCAGCCGCCGCTGCTCCAGAGGTTGCTAGGGGTTCCTTGCACAATGAGCAATTATTGCCTCTCAGATGAGTAACCACTGAAACCAATGATCTTTTAGCTATTCTTAAGGGTGGGATTCTTCCCAATGACCACCAATGTGAGGAGCATTATTCCCTCCAGGGTTCCTCCAGAGATCGCTAGGGATTCCTTGCACAATGAGCAACTTCTTTTTAGATGAGTAATCACTGACACTAATAATCTTTTAGCTATCCTTAAGGGTGGGATTCTTCAAAAAGACCACCAATGTAAGGAGCGTTCTTCCCAGTGATAATTACACTAATGTTTCGTCAGCTGTAGATATAGTAATTATCAGAGGGGGTTCCCGGAGACCTGAAAAATATTTTAAGTGTTCCTCCAGGTTAAAAAGATTGAGAAAGGCTGATCTAGAGTAAGGTATAGGAGCCACTTTGGCCACCAATACACCAGTGGTGGAAAGGAGAGCGCATGTATCTACAGTAACAGTAAAATTTTGCTTGGGTAAATATTCCTTTTCATATGAATGTATAGATGAAGAGGGAGAAGATAAGAAGAGCTGGCAGACACTATTGGTGTCACTAAAGCTGGCCATACATTATACAATTACCTTATTCAATTTCCTTTAGATTTACCTTCAACTATGTAGTGCAAGGGCCTGCCTGATTGAATACAAATTGAAAGCGTTTAGGTTTGCCCTCATATTAGATGGTTTTGGTAAATCTGAAGGAAAATTGTACAGGAAACTTGTTTAATGTATGGCTAGCTTTAGGTTGGCAGGGTGCAGGGGTGTTACTAGGTCTACAAAAGATCTGGGGCTAGAGCCCATAGCAATAAAATAAATAAAGTCATACGCTTGAGCGTGCATACACATGTATATAATATACGTATGTGTGTGTGTATATATATATATATATACAAGTATAAATATTGTTACATTTCTGAGTGCAGATCCTCCTTACATCAGGGTCCCCAGAGAGCCCCCCTTACTTACATCAGGGTCCCCAGAGAGCCCCCCTTACATCAGGGTTCCCAGAGAGCCCCTTCCTTAAATCAGGGTTCTCAGAGAGCCTCTTCCTTACATCAGGATCCCCAGAGAGCCCCTTCCTTATATCAAGGTCCACAGATAGCCTCTTCCTTACATCAGGGTCACCAGAGAGCCCCCTATACATCAAGGTCCCCAGAGAACCTCCCCATACAACAGGGTCCCCAGAGAGCCCCCCCTACATCAGGGTCCCCAGAGAGCCTCCCCATACCTCAGGGTCCCCAGGGAGCCTCTCCCTTACATCAGGGTCTACAGAGAGCCTTCCCCATACATCAGGGTCTACAGAGAGCCTCCCCATACATTAGGGTCCCCAGAGAGCCCCCCCCCCTTACATCAGGGTCCCCAGGGAGCCTTCCCATACATCAGGGTCCCCAGGGAGCCTTCCCATACATCAGGGTCCCCAGAGAGCCCCCCTATACATCAGGGTCCCCAGAAAGTCCCACTTACATCAGGATCCCCAGAGATCACCCCCACATCAGGGTCCCCAGAGAGCCTCCCCATACCTCAGGGTGCCCAGAGAGTCTTTCCCTTACATCAGGGTCTACAGAGAGCCTTCCCCTTACATCAGGGTCTACAGAGAGCTTCCCCATACATCAGGGTCTACAGAGAGACTCCCTATACATTAGGGTCCCCAGAGAGCTCCCCCTTACATCAGGGTCCCCAGGGAGACCTTCCCATATATCAGGGTCCCCAGAGAGCCTCCCCAAGAGAGCCTCCCCATACAACAGGGTCCCCAGAGAGCCCCTCCTACATCAGGGTCCCCAGAGAGCCTCCCCATACCTCAGGGTCCCCAGAGAGCCTCTCCCTTACATCAGGGTCTACAGAGAGCCTTTCCCTTACATCAGGGTCTACAGAGAGCCTCCCCATACATTAGGGTCCCCAGAGAGCCCCGCTTACATCAGGGTCCCCAGGGAGCCTTCCCATACATCAGGGTCCCCAGAGAGCCCCCCTATACATCAGGGTCCCCAGAAAGTCCCACTTACATCAGGATCCCCAGAGATCCTCCCCATACATCAGGGTCCCCAGAGAGCCTCCCAATACATCAGGGTCCCCAGAGAGCCTCCCAATACAGCAGAGAAAGAGGGGATGGAACAAAGGGGGTGATAGAGAGACCCCCTAGCCCTGCCTGCAGTCCCCACTGTCCCAGCCTCTGTCTGTGTGGGTAGGTGTGTGGGATCCACCTCCCTCCCACTCGTCCTTGGTCAGCCTTTTTTCTTCCTGTTCAATGACAGTCACAGCGAGCTAGGAGAGGAGCTTGGAGAAGGAGTGAGGGCTCTGGGAGGCGCCGGGGGTGCTGCTCAGGTTGGTGGTGAGGCTTCATCTTCTCTCTCTCTCACTCCCTCCTGGGCTCTTCCCAGCTGCCCAGGCCTCCCCCTCCCTATTTGAAGATGCCGCTGCCCTGCACCCCACTGCCACAGGACCAGCGGCATCCGCTCGAGTCCAGGACCATGACGGAGGGCTGGGCTCATCTCTTTAGGCCCCACGAACACTAGCAATGAGGAAGAGGAAGTGAATTGAATGCTGGGCAGGAAGGGAGTCGCGGTCATGATGTTACTGGTTGCTAGACACTAGGCGGCTCTGGCAACCAGTGACCAGGAGTAAAGTCAGGTGGAGGCAAGGGCAGATCTGGAGCCGGGGCCAGTGCTACCATGGCTCAGTCTGCCCCTGCCTCCTGCATTCTGGACCGGGACATACCTGCAAATTGCACAACTGCATCCACCCGGTAAGAGACTCGGGGCTATAGGCCCATTAGCCACCCCCTAGCAACGCCCCTGGCAGGGTGCAATAGTAATTGGGGCTTTCAATAGACATAAAGTTATTACTTGATCCGGCTGAAAACAGTTGGATGGGGCAAATCTCTATGGATTATAGGTACCCTAAAGCGGGCAACTGACATTATACAGGGTGGGCCATTTATATGGATACACCTTAATAAAATGGGAATGGTTGGTGATATTAACTTCCTGTTTGTGGCACATTAGTATATGTGAGGGGGGAAACTTTTCAAGATGGGTGGTGACCATGGCGGCAATTTTGAAGTCGGCCATTTTGAATCCAACTTTTTAAAAACCACGTTCAAAAACGTTAAAATCAAGCACACCATTGTTTTTCTTGTGAAATTCCCAATAAGTTTGATGTGTCACATGACCCTCTTCCTATTGAAAAAACAAAAGTTGGATTCAAAATGGCCAACTTCAAAATGGCCGCCATGGTCACCACCCGTCTTGAAAAGTTTCCCCCCTCACATATACTAATGTGCCACAAACAGGAAGTTAATATCCCCAACCATTCCCATTTTATTAAGGTGTATCCATATAAATGGCCCACCCTGTATTTTCATCCAATCCCATTTAGATTAACAACAGCTATGTTGTGTAAGAGCCTTTTTTATAATTGCCTTTTTCAGAGGTCTTCAGGCCAATCACAAATTGATTTTGTTATTCTCCTGGCAGTGGGCGGTCCTAATTGCTTCAAACAGCTGCACTGACATGATGACATCAGCGCTGCTCTCTGCATCATTACATTGTGAATTCAGGGTGCCGTAGTGGGACGGGTCCATGACACCCTGCACTTACAATATACCCTTGGTCTATTGGGTTGAATGATGCTGGGTGGAAGACATCTAGTTGCAGAATGGAATTAGAGGACAGTGCCGCACAGGATGTGAGTATGGCAGCCAGAGCTCCTTTTTTATATGTGCTAGAAATACAGGGATAAGTGCCGCTGTGTGTAAAGTCTATTACTGAGTGTCTAATACAAAAACATTTTATAAATTACCAAATAAATATTGGAGTAAATTATGTAAAAGACCTTTTCGAAAATATATAATCTCTGTAAAGTGTTACGTGCCAAGCAGTGTAAAATTCATATAGGGAAATAATAACCCGGCTTATAAATCCATCAACATTTAATGAAAAAGTGCAAATGTCCATAAAAAATTCATATAAAAAAATTCAAATATAAAAAAAATGCATATAAAAAATTCAAATAAAAAAAAAATCATATAAAAACAGACTTCAAGATGCAGAAAAATAAGCTCTGTAAAGAACAGTATAAGAAACATAAGTGTGTGCAGCCTATTGCATTAGGGTGTGCACCACAAAGTGCAAACAAACATGAGTGTGTGTGTGTATATGTCAGACTTGCCACCCTATGTGCGCACGCCTATGATAAGAAATATATAAAAGTTCATATAAATACATTTTGTGCCAACATGTAAAAAAGTTAAATTCTTCAAAGTGACTTGTGCAATGATCACATTAGTTTTTGTGTAGAAAAATGTGGATCCACACGTGCTCCCCCAATGTGTCCTCACTCACCAGAAAATGGCACCCCTGCCGGGATAAACCGCATATATGCAGACTCCCAGTATCCTAGCCTTCAATGTGGATCACTCCTCAGCTCCAACTTAGTTCTCCATGTAGAAGGTGCATATAGAAGGATGGAAGGAGATACTCATAGCATAATCCAGTTTCCAGTAATTTTAATAAATCCAAGAAGTATAAAAACAGACTTCAAAACAATCAGACCAGTGTACTCTCCAAGAGCATAGGTTAAAACCAGTGACTTCCTATTGTTTGGGACGATTTGCGTTCCACAAACAGTATACTCATGGACCGGAAGTGACGTATCAGCATACCAGAAGCCCCACCTTACACGTTTCATCATTGGACGTCGTCTGGGTCTCCTTTTTTGTTTACAACTGCTGCTAATAAGACTATTTAAATAATGTCTAGAATTTGGCTTTAAAGCTGTACTCCGAATAAAAAGCTACAGTAAATTCACCTTTTAAATATATACAATATATAGAAGCTATGTTAACTGCCAAAAGATGTCTGTTTCTGTCCAGTCCTCAGCTCTGACAGACTGCCCTCAGCCAATGACTGAACAGTGACGGAGCAGCAAAAAGCTGATGAGGTCATCTCTCAGCTCTCTCCTATTGACAGCATGTTTCTTTTAGGCACATGTACACTGCAAGATACCTGATTGGTCACTGGTGCTGTCAGCACACACCATTGTTCATATTAGCAAGACATAAAGTGTTTAAGTCGTGTGGTGTTGCTCTGTTTCAATAATAAATCTACATGTCGAGTTTAGAAGTAGTTGAAGCATCTCAGCTCCTTCCATTCAAGTCTATAGTAGTGCACCATAAACGCACGACACATGTTTGTCGTACGTTTGTGTTGTATTTGCCTTATTCACAACTAGGGATGAGTCCGAACATATGGTATACATTTGTTCATAGAAACTACATATGGGGAGCTCCCGGGACATTCACCCGCCGACGAGCACCCTATAATGCATTACGAGATCACAGTTCATTGAAAGCTTCTGATTGGCCAAAGCATGCACCTGACCTGTATGCTTTGGCCAATCACAGCGCGATGTGCTGTGAGAGCCATGATTGGCCAAACACAGGGTGTCTTTGGCCAATCATGGCTCAGGGGCAAAGTCTATGCCCCACACATAGTTGTGGTCTACCTGCCCGCTGCCCTCAATCACACGAATTCCACACACACGGAGTCACAGAACAGGCCGGTACTTTGTTTTGTTATTTTATTTAGGGGTTGAACTTGGATAGGGATTAGGGATGACTGTGGGATGCTCAGTAATTGAACATGGGACCTACTATATACACCTCCAGTATATACACTTCTCCTCCAGCACACTACTTGCTGACCGTTACTCTTCTCCTTTCCTCTCTCCAGCACACTACTTGCTGACTGAGTGACTGTTACTCTTCCCCTGCTCTGAAAGGAAATTTATCAGACCTCCATGACACCTCCTCTTCACCACAGCTAGCACATGGTGAGGCCTGCTGCAGCCTCGGGCAAGGCCTCCGAACCACTCTTTGTGGGTAAGAATCGCAGGTTTCCTTCCCTGAAACTGTGGACCCTCTGTTGTGTCACTAAGTATGTTGGTGCTAGCTGGGCCTTGGATGAACTATTACTCCCAGCCCATCCATCTTCCAGACCCATCCAGCCTGTCCTGCGGTCTAATGGCTCTCCTTCCCCTTGGTTGACTCTTCCCGACTTCTACAGACTGCTCTCTTTCCTCTCAGACTGTCTCAGCCTTCTCATCCAACTCCCAGGGGCCGCCACTCACTGACTATATGGTGGATCCTTTAAAGCGTTCCCTTCCATGTAGAACTCAGCTGCTCCCCTTCTTCTCCTGTGCCACTCCAGGAGCGGACTCCCGCTCCCGGCTGCACCCAAGCTCCAGGCCTCAGGTTCACCCCCCAGACTGGGGGATCCCCTCCCGGGCAGGCCTGATCCACAGCTCCAGCTACATCAGCCTCTCTTCCATCCAAACTCTCCTGACACCTGCTGGCAGATTGCTGTATTTAAGGAGGCCTGCCCTCTCCCAACCCAGGCAGTGGATTAGTCTCATCCATCCCCCTTCTAGAGCTTTCCCAGCTCAAGGGGAGGAAATCTCCAAGAAGTGTCCCTTCCCTCCATCTCCAGCCCCTCCCCTGAGCCACTCCCCAGCCCAGATCAAAACATTCAGGCCTGCACTTACAGTCAGACCTGACTAGATTTTTCCTCTCCTACCAAAAATCTACAAAGTTAAAGCACCTACACTATGAGGGAGCTACACTTACAATGTAAAGTAGTGAGTGTACAGCTTGTATAACAGTGTAAATTTGCTGTCCCCTCAAAATAACTCAACACACAGCCATTAATGTCTAAACCACTGGCAACAAATGTGAGTACACCCTTAAGGGAAAATGTCCAAATTGAGCCCAATAAGCCATTTTCCCTCCCGGTGTCATGTGACTGGTTAGTGTTGCAAGGTCTTAGGTGTGAATGGGGACCAGGTGTGTTAAATTTGGTGTTAGTGCTCTCACTCTCTCATACTGGTCACTGGAAATTCAACATGGCACCTCTTGGCAAAGAACTCTCCGAGGATATGAAAATAAAGAATTGTTGCTCTACATAAAATGGACTAGGCTATAAGAAGATTACCAAGACCCTAAAACTGAGGTGCAGCATGGTGGCCAAGACTATACAGCATTTAACAGGGCAGGTTCCACTCAGAACAGGCCTCGCCATGGTCAACCAAAGAAGTTGCGTGCACATGTTCAGCGTCATATCCAGAGTTTGTCTTTGGGAAACAGACGTATGAGTGCTGCCAGCATTGCTGCAGAGGTTGAAGGGGTGGGGGGTCAGCCTGTCAGTGCTCAGACCATACGTCGCACACTGCATCAAATTGGTCTGCATGGCTGTCGTTCCAGAAGGAAACCTCTTCTAAAGATGATGCACAAGAAAGCCCACAAACAGTTTGCTGAAGACAAGCAAACTAAGGACATGGATTACTGGAGCCATGTCCTGTGGTCTGATGAGACCAAGATAAACTTATTTGGTTCAGATGGTGTCAAGTGTGTGTGGTGGCAATCAGGTGAGGAGTACAAAGACAAGTGTGTCTTGCCTACAGTCAAGCATGATGGTGAGAGTGTCGTGGTCTGGGGCTGCATGAGTGCTGCCGGCACTGGGGTGCTACAGATCATTGAGGGAACCATGAATGCCAACATGTACTATGACATACTGAAGCAGAGCATGATCCCTTCCCTTCAGAGACTGGGCCGCAGGGCAGCCAAGGCAAGGCCAAGACGACCACTGCCTTGCTAAAGTTTAGGGTAAAGGTGAACTGGCCAAGCAGGTTTCCAGACCTAAACCCTATGGAGCATCTGTGGAGCATCCTCAAATGGTAAGTTCAGGAGCACAAGGTCTCTAGCATCCACAAGCTCAGTGATGCCGTCATGAAGGAGTGGAAGAGGACTCCAGTGGCAACCTGTGAAGCTCTGGTGAACTCCATGCCCAAGAGGGTTAAGGCAGTGCTGGAAAATAATGGTGGCCACACAAAATATTGAAACTTTGGTCCCAATTTGGACATTTTCACTTAGGGGTGTACTCACTTTTGTTGCCAGCGGTTTAGACATTAATGGCTGTGTGTTGAGTTATTTTGAGGGGACAGCAAATTTACACTGTTATACAAGCTGTACACTCACTACTTTACATTGTAGCAAAGTGTCATTTCTTCAGTGTTGTCACATGAAAAGATATAATAAAATATTTACAAAAATGTGAGGGGTGTATTCACTTTTGTGAGATACTGTATTTTACAATGTAGTGTAGAGAATATATAATACAGTGCAGTGAGAACTATATGACAGAATAAGAAAAAAAATGGTGTGGGGTCCTCCCCAAGATCCATACCAGGCCCTTTGGGTCTGGTATAGATTTTAATGGGAACTCCATGCCAATTTTTTTTTTTTAAACGGCGTGGGGTCCCCCCACAATCCATATCAGGCCCTTTGGGTTTGGTATAGATTTTAAGGGGAACTCCACGATAAAATGTAAAAAAAAATGGCAATCCCAAAATCCATACCAGACGCTTATCCAAGCATGCAGCCTGGCAGGCCAGGAAAGGCGAGGGATGAGCGAGCACCCCCCTTCTGAACCATACCAGGCCACCTGCCCTCAACATGGGGAGGGTGCTTTCGGGTGTCTCTTCCCGACAACCCTGGGCTAAGGTTGTTGGGGTCTGCAGGCTTATCCTTTAGCAAGGGGGCCCCTCAGATTCCGCCCTCCCTCGCATCTGAATAGGTATCGGGTACATTGTACCCCTACTTATTCACCAAAAAATAGACAAAAAGTAATAACCACAAGAGGCAGTTTTTGACAAATCCTTTATTAAAAAATAAAAAAAGTGTCCCACAATGTAAATTCACCGTCAATCACTCTGCCCAATGGACCCAAAAAATAGCAAAAATGGAAAAGTCTCCGCCTGCATGGGAGGCTACCTGTCGTATGCGCTCTCTTCGCTTTGGCAGCTCTTATATAGGCAAGGGTGGGGCCATTTGGGGATGTAACAGGGTGGCCCGCCCCTTCTGACGTCATGTGACATCACATGACATCAGAAGGGGCGGGGTCATCTGGTTGCATCACGGGGTGGCCCTGCCTTGCCTATAAAAGAGCTGTCAAAGCAAAGAGAGTGCATACAGTGGGCAGCTTCCCGTGGAGGCGAGCGCTTTCCATTTTTGCTATTTTTCGGGTCGGTGGCGTGAATGACAGTGGATTCACATTGTGGGACACTTTTTATTTATTTTTTTTAATAAAGGATTTGTCAAAAAACTTGCGTGGTTTTTACTTTTTGATACTTTTTTGGTGAATGGGTAGGCGTATGATGTACCCAATACCCATTTACATAGGAGGGGGGGGTCGGGATCTGGGGGCCTCCTTTTTTAAAGGGGGCTTCCAGATTCCGATAAGCCCCCACAGGCAGACCCCGACAACCACAGCCCAGGGTTGTCGGGAAGAGGCCCTCGCCCCCATCAACATGGGGACAAGGTGCCCCAAAGCACCTACCCACCCATGTTGAGGGCATGTGGCCTGGTATGGTTCAGGAGGGAGGGTGCTTGCTCATCATCACCCCTATCCTGAACCTGCCAGGCTACATTCTCCGATAAGGGTCTGGTATGGATTTTGGGGGAGACCCCACATCATTTTTTTTTCAGTTTTGTCGTGGGGTTTCCCTTAAAAACCATACCAGACCCGAAATGTCATTATTGCTGCGGCATGTTCTATACATCACACAGATGCGCCACTTTACAGGCAGACTAAGGGGCCCCCCAGGCATGATATTTAAAGGAATATTTCATTTTTGTTTTACTTTAATCATCATTAAAATCACTGCTCATTTAAACACGATCATTTTAAAAACTTTTTTTTGCATTGATACATGTCCCCTAGGGCAGTACCCAGGTCCCCATACACTTTTTATAGCAATAACTTGCATATAAGCTTTTAAAATGAGGACTTTTGATTTTTCATGCTCGTGTCTTATAGACTTTAATAGAGTTTGCATGTTCGCTATCACTTTTTGCCTGTTCAAGATGTTTTGGTGCGAACTGCCCGGGGGGGGGGGGGTGTTCGGCCCATCCCTATTCACAACTACAGTAAGGCGTAAAAGTAGGTGTATGCATTTTTAATGTACATCACATGTACATAGGGTGTTTGGGGAGCATTTTTATTGGCGTGTCAAACTCGCCAATCAGCAAACATTAACGTTGTAAGTGCGTTTGTTCAGTGTCAGTATTTTGAGCAAGTCTGAACAAGGCCCTAGAAAACCATCAGATTGCTATTATTATCACATCTGCCCCCTCGCATTAACTTGGGCACAATCAGCCTGCCCATACATGCCCATACATGTTCGAATCTTGGCCGGTCCTTGCTGAACCGGCCGAGATTCAAACAGTCTATGGCTGACTTTACTCCTAGATGTCTGCCTTTCTGCATTTGTCTGCACTATAGCAGCCTAAAGATATCAGATGGCAATCAGAAGAACACACATGATATGACTGGTGAAAACAAGAGTTTTCCATGAATATGCACAGCTGGATCACCCTAGTATAAATTTTTAACCCTTTCATGACCAGAAATCATTAAAAGGTAGATTCTCAGACCCAATTAATAATATCAGAATGAACTGGGTAATTGAGCAATAACACAATACTCAGCAATTTTGCAAATCCCCAAAAAATTTAATTTGATACACTGTTTTAGTAACTACACTGTTCATATTGTTAGTATAAGCTAAAAAATTGACAAAAATGTACAAAAGCTCATTTTAGTTATTGTACACATAATTTTTAATTAAAAGTTTTTTGTTTCATTTTTTTTACGCACCATATCTCTTTCTGTGTGCCATTTGCAGGCTGTGAAAGTTTACTTGAAATCAGTCTTCCAGTGATCACCATGATTAGCTCTCATAATGATCACATATCTGGAACCACGCTGATTGGCTCCCGATCGATGGTCTGAGACTGCAGCTGGCATTGACAGGGAAGTCACAGATCTAGGAGCGTGCAGAACTGCACATACCTATTTTACAGCTGCTATGTAGAATGACATTCTCACAGTACAGGGAGCTATGCCTGAGAACATTAATTAGAATAGTTAAAGTGTTTCTCCACTTTTGCAGTCAAATATGAGAGTTAAAGACTTAAAGTGATTGTAAAGTCTTGTTTTAAAAAAATACAAAAAAAAACCAAAATGTTATACAGTTGTGCTCATAAGTTTACATACCCTGGCAGAATTTATGATTTATTGGTAATTTTTCAAAGAATATGAATGAGAACACAAAAACTTTTCTATCACTCATGGTTAGTGTTTGGCCGAAGCCATTTATTATCAATCAACTGTGTTTACTCTTTTTAAATCATAATGTGCTGGGGAGGCTGCTACACACAAAAGTTTTTTTTACTTTAATGCATAGAATGCATTAAGATAAAAAAAACCTTCTGCCTTTACAACTGCTTTAGGCTCTTACTGCCCACAGTTTATCAGCGAATCAGCCATCTACGTGGACAGCCTTAAAAAGACACCTTCATATGCATCACCTTACAGATGGGCCCCAACAATAGCCAGCTAATACTGACTATGACAACGCTTGCGGAGAGCATGCTGACAGTCTGCTCGGAAGTCCCGGCGGAGTGCTGTGCCTGCGTGAGTAATCACGCAGCCAGCATGTCCTGAGTATTCCCGCCCCCGCCAATAGCATCCAATGACAGACAGTCATTGTCTCTGATGGCTCAGGGGGCAGCCAATCAGACTATGTGTGTGCTCCTGTTCAGCGCACACACATAGACTTTAATGACTGACCAATGGGCTCACTACTTGTTGTCAGCTGACAGCAAGTAGCCGAGGAAAAAAAAAACAGTCAATATCCCGGTGCCTCCTGCAGGGGGGCCAAATTTACTTTTTTCTTTTTTTCCTTCTCAGCGGCGGGGAGGCGGCGCCCAAGCGCCCCTTATACACCAGCTGCCGCTGGCTGTCAGTGTTTGAGGAAAGGAAAGCCGATAACCGTCTTTCCAGTTACAGGGGACATCATCAGTGCTGCCTTATTAGTGTCCATCGGTGCCTCCTCAACAGTGCCCATCAGTGCATCCTCATCAGCGCACAACAGTGAAGAAGAAAAATTACTTATTTGCAAAATTGAATAAGAGAACTGAAGAAACAGGTGTGGCTTTTTTTTCAACATTTTTGGTCTTTTTTCATTTGTTTAGCAAAAAATAATAACCCAGTGATAATTAAATACCACCAAAAGAAAGCTTTATCTGTCTCAAAAAAAATATAAAAATGTAAATTGAGTACAGTGTTGCAGTGTTGCATGACTGCGCAACCACTTTAACCTACAGGTAAGCCTATAATAAGGCTTACCTGTAGGTTCCCTGCATATCTCCTAAACCTGCATGGGCACATGCGCAGTGAGGAAACGGCCTCCGTGCCGTTCCTTCACTGAGATCGTGCCGCGACTGGCGGCTCCCGCGCGCATGTACGGGGGTGACGTCACGCGACTCCGGCCAGTCACGGAACCGGAGATCGCAGCCCCGGAAAGAAGAGGGGCGGAAGATGGAGGCGGTCTGGAGCGGGGACATGGTGGGACATCGCAAGCTTCCAATGTAGGTAAGTGCCACATGCATATTAGCCCATTATGCTTTTACATTGCAGGGTAATAAAGAGGAAGTAAAACCCATCAGGGTTTACTTGCTCTTTAAAATGCAACAACACTGAAAGCTGAAAATTGGCCTGGGCAGAAGGGGTCAAATTGCCTTGTATTGAAGTGGTTAAACCTGTTCAATTGCTTGTTAGGCTCCATTTACATGGGACGCTATGTTAAACTCCCCTGAACGATATATTTTGACAGCTAGAAGCCGTCGTCTAAACCGGCCGTTTTGACACGCTTTGCATGCGGCGTTTAGCAGCGTTTGCGTCTAGGAGCGTTTTTAAAGACTTTTTTTTAAATGGAAATGCCTGTAAACGAAACGGTCCTAGACGCAAGTTACCGCGTTTAGCGGCGTGTACAAGCTGTTGGGCTTTCAAATGCCTCTGAACTATCGTCTGAACCCATTTTTTTCGTTCCAAAAAAAGCCTTTAAATTCAACTGCCTGGAAACGACATTAAACGACCCTGTGTAAACATACTGATAAGATAACATAGAGGAAAGTTCGGGGGCAGATGAAAAAAGAACGCCCAAATGCCTCTAAATGTCCGTTTACCATCAGCAGTGTAAATGAGGCCTTAGTTGATTTATGAATCGTTTGACTGCATTGCTATAATACTTCCTTAAGTCTACCATCCATTTCTGTGCATTATTATAGAGTAATAGCATACTCATGTGTCCATGGGGCCCGAGCAGCTTAAAGAGTTGTGGCAGAACTGGGAACCCATCATATCCAGTGGTTCCTGTGGAAGCAAGCACTAGATAGGGAGGGATGTTTTGTAGTCTAATGAGATAGCAGGGAACAATTCTAACTGATTACAGTATAGAGACAAAGAACACAGAAAGTTATCTGCTAACAAGATTTCTGTCTGGATGAACAACTATTTTTGTTTGCACTTGTCAAACAGATATAATAAAACACTCTGAACTACTATATATATATGTTTAACAGACCAAACCGGAGCAAATAAAGAAACTTGTTTGAGTTTACATACACTTTAAAACATGTTACAATTTGTTTGCTCAATCTCCATATAATCTTTTAGATTTACCCTTAAAATATAATCTGAGAGTCTACTCAAACAATCAATTCAGTTTGTATTAATCTAGGCAGGCCCTTGTGATACATACTTGTAGGTAGATCTATTAAGCTCATAAAACCACTATGAAATGCATCTGCATTGGCCTGATGTCACACTTGTTTAACGCACATTTCCGCACAATTTTATATGCAGTTGTATGTTGTTTACCTGCATTTTTGATGTGTGCATTGCTGTTTAACCACTTGCGGACTGCCCACCGTACATATTCTGCGTCAGGGCATGATCTGACACTTCCAGGTTAGTGGCACGCGCGCCGCTAGCGACCTGCTACCGCTGTGATCACACACAGCGGGAGCACAGCGGCGGGTACCGCAGACTCGATGTTCACTGGCACCCACCGATTATACAGTACACAGGCAAAGTGACGATCTGCCTATGTAAACAAGGCAGATTGCCACTCTGTCAGTAGGGAAGGTATTGATCCTGTGTTCCTGCAAAGCAGAAACATGGATCAATACCTTCCCCTAGAGAAAGCACCTCCCACACAGCGAGAAAGCACAGGCTAAGCACACAGTTAACCCTTTAATCGCCCCTGATGTTAATCCCTTCCCAGCCAGTGTCATTAGTACAGTGACAGTGCCTATTTTTTTAGCACTGATCACTGCATCACTGGTTCCCAAAAAGTGTCAAAAGTGTCAGTTAGGTCTCCGACTGTCGCAGTGCCGCTATAAGTCATTGATTGCCACCATTAATAGTAAAAAAGTTTGTAGACGCTATAACTTTTGCGCAAACCAATCAATATACGCTTATTGGGATTTCTTTTTATCAATGATCCTGTCATTGATTTGAACAAGCTGCTTGCAGAGGACTGCACAGAACATCTTGGCATCCTATGTGGGTGAAGATGGCCCTTCACAAGGGTGTGAATGAGGCCTTAAAGTCTATCATGTTTTCTGAAAGCAGATTCTCATAAAGTAATAATGGACATATAATAAGGGGCACATCTAACGGACACAAATTGTTATAATCACTCTCCTTGATGCCTCTATGCTGCATGATCGCTGCAAGCACTGCTGTGATCAGTGGTGGCCCATGCATTAGGAGCGCAAGTGCACCCCCCCCCATTAATGTGTCCAGCCACCTGATCTACATGCAGGGTGCCGGACACATGTATTCCAATGGTGGGGTTGTGGTTTTTTTGAAGCACGTGATTAGAGCCAGAGGCTATAATAGGCTTCAAAAAAGAATGGGCTCAGGGCGCAGAGCACTGTGCCCGAAGCCCACCCAGTTGTGTGACAATAGTGAATGAATATTCGCTGTTTTCACACTGATCCTCCTCCCGGCCAATCAGGAGGAGAGACCCGTCAACCGATTGGCTGAAAGAAGATCCAATCCAATTGGCCACCAGGAGGAGGAGGAGGGAGGAGACTCTGGGAGAATTGAGACCCACCAGCAGCCTGGAGAGAAACCACCACCGCCCGGAGCGCTGCCCATGAGATGGGGTAAGTGCAGGCCCTGACTGACTGACTGACCGACGGGGGGGGTGCCCCCCATGATCCGGCCAACCGATCAGACGAACGGGGGCTTCAGTGCTGTCACCGGCTGACTGGGGAGGGGAGGCGGTGGGTGGAGAGTTTGATGCCCCCCCACAAAAAAAAAAAAAAACACCAGTCGCCACTGGCTGCAATACTGAACTCTGCAAAGGTATGGCCACCCTACAGTAATTACATACAGATACAAATAATAAAGCTACATGTTCATATGCAAAAAGTGCAAGATCTAAAGCTGCTTTTTTTCATTTAGTCACTCATAATAAAATTCCTCTTTTATTGGTGCATAACAGACAGACACTTAATTACAAATACAAGATTAGGCAATTAATAGTAACCTCTTACCAAAGCTTAGTTTTTGGAAGGTATAAGAACTTTCTTTATTTTTTATCTAGGAATGTGGCCAATCTAAATTGGATTCTTCATTTAATCAAGTGCTGCAAAATCATTACCGATGGTCCTTAAGATGGCGTTAAACAGGATATGACGTCAGTCCCGGACCCGAAGTGACGTTCCAGATTCAAGCTGACCCGGAAATGGCTTGCATAGTTTGTCTGGGCTAAATACATCACTGCTTTTCTTTGTATGTAAAACTATTATACTCCTGATGATGCATGTGTGTGCGAAACAGCTGTAGAGGTTCACTTTTATTCAGCACCTGAGGTTCGGCCGCCATTCTGTTCCAGATTGGTGGTGCATTATGTGAGTGTTTACAAACAATTCATGCACAGCTTTTGATGTCTGAGTTCCTGCCGCCATTCTCCTTGGTTGGGTTGGCGGCTATTTATGTAAGTGCATATAGCATCACTTGTTTTTTATATATGTTTTTATGTTTTTATATGCTGGTTCACAAATAAATACTGCACCATGAGATTTTCTTCTCTTTCTTGTTGGTGACTCACTTTTTTGGATGGGATGTGCTGAGCATTTAAGATCTTGAGAAGGAGAGTCTTTTGGATCGTAATTTACATATCCAAATGCATTTAAAGAGACAGCCCCTTTGATTGGAAATCATTGGACATTTTGGGGAAAGGATAATAGCTTACCTCTTATGATCTAGATCTTGTAATATGCGAGATTGGCTGTTCTATAACAGCAACTACATCTGGTGAGTGCGACTTTCTGCTTTTGGTGGAGGCGACACTAGGTGAATGAATCACTTTTGGTGCGGGACCACCTTGGATACATTACCTTATTATTTTGCACAAGATTCACTCTGGACTTCTTCATTATTTGTATTTTGAACTTTTTTAGTACTGCAATTCCTTCATGTTGGTAATTACCGGTGGTTTGATTACATCAAAAATAAAGAGAAAACTGCAGATAGCAGCACCTCAGTGTTATGCTGGAAATATTTCTATTAACAGATACTTGCTATTCTACAGCGTTCAATCGTGCCTGGTTTTCAAGGGCAAAAACACTTGCTTAAAGCGTATTTACTGCAAACCAAACTAAAAAACATGTAAACTAATTATAAATTACTAATGAGATGGTATCTAGTTGCAGCCAAAATCTACAAAGCCTTACCATCATATTCCTCTGTGTTTTAGGGGGTGGGAAATGGTAGGTACCTTTGTACATATCTGTGAGAATGTCCCACAATGAAGCAATTTTGGTCTAAAATACTGTATATCCACAAATCCAATGTTTCCTGAGCTCCTCTATGCATAAAGACCCATATGTGGCATTGCTAAATAAAATAAAAAAGAAATACAGTAATAACCCAGCCTTTCTCAAGCGTTTTTCCTCAAAGGAGCCACTAAAAAAAAAGATATCTCTGGGAACCCTAATAAAACAATTTCATCTGGGGTCAATAGGAAAAATGCCCCTTATCAATGGTGGTCAGTAGGATAAATGCAACTTCTAACATGGTGGCCAAAATGCCACCCTTACAGGCAGCTAAAACGATGATTGTGTCATGCTGATAGCTTTCCAACGAGAGTTGGCCCTGGAACTATGCAGGCACCATCTGATGGGAGGTCAAATAACCAAAGATCACAGAACTCCCTGACAACCTCTGGAGGAACCCTAACTGAGAATGGCTTTATGGCATTGGTCGGTCACGGGGCAGGGAGGATGTACAGAGATCGAGAAGATGGCCGCCATCATCGGCTCTGCATCCATCATCTCTGCATCGCTGCCAAGAACCCACATGATGGGTGGTCTGTGTCCTGCCTCTGGGGGGGGCGGGTGGTTTGTTTGCCACCCCCCCTTCCCCCAGCTGGAGCACCAAACACCACTACTATGGACAGAACTCTTTTTCTTCCATTAACTTCTAACAGTTATTCTCTGCTTCTATAAAATAACCATAACCTTAAAATATCTCTGATTGCAAACCTTGAAGGGTGGACCCCCATTTTTTCTCTCTTTATCTGATAATTCATCTTCTTTCTATGTTATACCCCAAATCTAGTGACAGACTTCTCTTTACTCCCTTAAACTGAAAATATTTGGGCTAAGCCTGGTGCATACTGCAAGTTTTTTCATTCAACCTGCTGGGAGCCGCTGTACTCACTATGTGAAGTAAGTACAGTGATCTCCCCCGCTGAGCTGTTGTGTTCTGCCAGGGGGACGCCCCAATCAGCGCTCTCTGCTATTCAGTGAAAATGATGATCGGTAGTTGGTCGGCTGCTGGTTTTCCAGCATGCTCGTCCAACAGAAGCCCGCCAAACGGCCGGCTTCTGTTGGACAGACCGACATACACACAAGTAAGTGTAAATGGAGCTTACCCTTAAAATTAAATAAAATAAAAATTAAATTAGTGACAAGTTGATAAATATACCATAGTAAATATAGGCGCAAATAATAATGATTCTATAAAAGGTTCTTCTGGTTAATCACACAGTTTTTGTTGGAACATGGGGAGGTTTATTTACTGAAGGCAAATTCACTTTGCACTACAAGTGCATTTCAAGTGAACTTGGAAGTGCAGTCGCTGTAGATCTGAGGGGGACATGCAAGGAAAATAAAAAACAGCATTGTTGCTTGTACATGATTGGATGATAAAATCAGCAGAGCTTCCCCTCCTTTCAGATCTTCCCCTTAGATCTGCAGTGACTGCACTTCTATGTGCACTTCCAAGTGCACTAGCAGTGCACTTGTAGTGCAAAGTGGATTTGCCTGATAAATCAACCCCACTGTTTCATTCCAAGGGCAAACATAATCGGTGATTAATGCATCAAAAAGTTCATCAAAAACCCAGAAAATCCATAAACCGTGTTCATAAAGTGACGAAATACAATAAGAATTTCCAACAAGTGCTTCACCACCACACATGTGCCAGGGGTTTACACTCACCAGAACACAGATATCTCATGAGCCCATAAAATAAATGGATATGTATCAGCAGGAGGAAATATGATTCAAAACATCAAAGGAACCTTTGCCATTACTTAGTTACATAGTTACATAGTTAGTGAGGTTGAAAAAAGACACAAGTCCATCAAGTCCAACCTAAGTGTGTGCTTTTATGTCAATATTACATTGTATATCCCTCAATGTTGTGGTCCCTTAGGTGTGCATCTAATAGTTTTTTTAAATTATCTATACTCCCAGCAGAGACCACTGCTTGTGGAAGAGAATTCCACATCCTCACTGCTCTTACTGTAAAGAAACCTCTACACATTTTAAGGTTAAACCGCCTTTCTTCTATTTTTAGTGAGTGGCCGCGTATCTTTGTGTACTCCCTTGCGTGGAATAGTTTTGTCCCTACTGTGGGGTCACCAGTACAGTATTTGTACATTGAAATCATATCCCCTCTCAAGCGTCTCTTCTCCAGAGAGAATACGTTCAATGGTTGTAATCTTTCCTCATAACTAAGGTCCTCCAATCCCTTGATTAGCTTTATTACACCAATTTTCCTCCCACAGAGGATATGACCTGCATAATAGAGACACAAATAAAAGCCTTCATAGTGCAACACCGTTTAATAATAAAAAATGGTTTAAAAACAATCCAATAGCAACTCACTGTTATTTGCACCTATATTTACTATTGTACATTTACCAATTTGTCACTAATTTAATTTTTATTTTATTTAATTTTAAGGTTAAGCGCCATTCACTCCATTTGTTTTTTATCTAATTTTGTCACTTAAGTATTCACTTAAGAGGGAGTAGGCTGCACATCCGCAGTTTATTGATTTATATTGGTTTTGTTTGGCACCATTTTCCCGTTTTTCATTCAAACACGACATACACATGGGCCGAATGTCGGGCGTTTTTATTGAACCGGCCGATGTCTCCCAACATTCGGTCCATGTGTACCAGACATTATAGTCAATACAATGATATAATAATTGATACTGTGCAGCCTAATACTCTTTATACATCCCCAGCAAATAAACAAATGAAATAATATGAATAAAGTGCATAATACAATATGTGCAAAACAGCAAACACTTTTTAAATCATGAACGGTTAAAAACTAAAAATAAGGTATTGCACTCCCCCTTATATTCTTAAAACGTCTCTCATGGAGTGCAGTTTCTTCAATAAAGTGCAAAAGTGTCTTAGTGCAGTCCGTGCTCACAAAACTTATAAGGTGCTTCACTCGTGCAAAAGAAGCCGATTTGGGGGGTCAGTAAGCACACCACCAAAAAGGCTGCTGGGTGGGTGCTGCAATCCCCGTCCCTTGCTCCCAGAACTCTCACATCTAAGTCAGAGACAAAGTGCCGGTATCCATACTCTACTCCCTTATTGGGCAGCCTTCTCCTTTAAACCCGTCCTCCTCGCTTCTCCTTTCTCCACTCTCTGCTTATAGACTTCTGACTTCCACAAATGGTTAGTTCGCCCATATATAATTGCAAACAGCCCCTCTGTCCTCCTTTCTTCAGGTCATTGCTTGCACATAGGACTGACTTTTTCTTGCATGAAGGTACAGTGGAACCTTGATTTACAAGCATAATCCGTTCCAGGAGAATGCTTGTAATCCATAGGAAACAATGGAAACTCTGTTAATTCGTTCCACAATCACTTCTTGTCTATGCAGTACTGTATATGGCCACTGTTTCAGGGGCGTCTGGTTTATGCAATACCACATGTGGCCAGATTTGGGGGGGGGGACTGGTGAGCCTCTAAAACGTCGGGATTACTCGGCAATGCTCGGAAAGTGTTTACACTTTCGGTATTTCCGAGGAATTCTGAGAATTTCTAGAATTTCCGGCCTCCTCCGTGGCTCACCAGCGTCCCCGAAAACCTGGCCACATGCGGTATTGCATGCAAAGTCACAAAGCACTGGCGGGGAGGTAATTTTGTCAGGAAAATAAGCCAGAGAGAGTCTTTCTGGATTTATGAGACTCAAGCTTTTAGCCCTGCGGGTATGAATGTGGAATTCGATTTTAATTGTTTTATTTCTGACAGACAGTTCATTTTATTTATCCTATACATTTTTTAAGTGAAAATGTTATTTCTCACAGATAATTTACTTTACTAATTTTTTATGTGAAAGGATGGCCATGAGATGACCTCACTACAAATGAATTCATATTGAATGAATTTTATGTATTATTTTAGAAATATTATTCAGTACTTTTTGCAATTTAGTATCTTGCTAGTATAAACGTTGTGTGATGGTTTTTGGCCACTAGATGGTGCATCAAAACTGGCTTGCAATAAGTGATTTGTATCTTTTCTACAAGCACTGTGATCCAAGGCGGAGTGCAATAGTCTACAAGGCTGCTGTTTAATCAGAGTGATTTCTCCTTTGTTGCTTTGATTGGGTCACCATGATAACATAAATATCAGACGTCCTGCCTGGCTCCATACCCGCTGATGAAGTTCCGCTTCCGGGAACATAACATGTACGGGAGGAGCCAGTAGTGACATCATCTCTAGGCTACCCTGTGCGACTGACACGCCAATCAATTGTAACCACGCTCGTATTCCTGCACCTGGAGATAGGCGCATAGACATGTGAGTGTTTTATCTTGTTTTATTATGTGATTAAAGTTATGACAGAGAGCATTAGATCTGGTGTTTATTTTTTGTGGACCTGATGCGATTTTATGGACCTGATGCGATTTGTGGATTTGATGCGGTTCCAATTAAAACGCATGGTGGAAGCTGGAAGTGCGGAGGCTTGCTTCTAAAAGTGCTGTGACCTCTGGGAGGTCGAATCTGTGAGGTGAGAGGCTGGAGTGACTGGTGGAGTGGCACTGCTTACACACCTTTGCATTTATTTAGTCTCACCTAGCTGTCACGGTGTACTACTTCCTATACCTGAACATTGTTCAGAAATGGACCATTGCATATATATTTAAATGTTTTGTGTGAATTTTAGCGCTCTACATTTATACCCATATTTATTGCATGCAAAAAGGCATATTTTTACTCGTTATGCAAGACACCACTTGCAAACCGAGTCAGAATTTAAAGAAAAAAACTGCTGTACACTCACTAATTTACATTGTAGCAAAGTGTCATTTCTTCAGTGTTGTCACATGAAAAGATAGAATAAAATATTTACAAAAATGTTAGGGGTGCACTCACTTTTCTGAAAAAGTAACAACCACAGGAGACAGTTTTTGACAAATCCTTTATTAAAAAATAAAATTAAAAAAGTGTCCCACGATGTACATACATTGTCAATCACGGCACTGACTGAAAAAAAAGAAAAACACATCCGCCTCTTTCAGAGGCTTTCAGAGGCTGTCTTCGGTTTGACAGCTCTCATATAGGCAAAGGCGGGGCCAGCCCATGATGTCATAGAGGGCGGGGTCCCACCTATCCTGACCTGTCAGGTTGCATGCTCGGATAAAGGTCTGGTATGGATTTTGGGGGGACCCCCACACTATTTTTTTAAAATCTTTGGCGCAGTGTTTCCCTTAAAACTCATCCCAAACTCAAAGGCAATTTGGGGGGACCTCCACGCCATTTTTTTAAAAACAATTTGGCATGGGTTTCCCTTAAAATCCATACCAGACCCAAAGAGCCTGGTATAGACTGGGGCGACCGCACGCCATTTTTTCCATTGATTTTTCATCTATATTTCCGGGAGCCGGCAATACATTACAGCCGTGAGCAAGTTTACATTACATTTTTCCTTTACAAATGTAATTTTGCTGTGGCACTGTTCTACATGTCCCACAGATGCGCCACTTTACAGGCAGACTAAGGGGACCCCCAGAACATTTCATTTTTCTTGTTTTCACTTTAAGCATTAAAATGGCGGTTTAACCTTAAACTGCTTAGGGGGATCTTTACAGTAAGAGCAGTGATTATATGGAATTCTCTTCCATAAAAAGTGGTTTCAGCTGGGAGCATAGATAATTAAAAAAAACTATTAGATGGCCACCTAAGAGACCACAACATTGAGGGATACACAATGTAATACTGACATAAAAGCACACACTTAGGTTGGACTTGATGGACCTGTGTCTTTTTTCAACCTCACTAACTATGTAACTATGAATGGCTATCGGGTATCGTACCCCTACCCATTCACCAAAAAAGTGTCAAAAAATAAAAACCACAAGAATAAAAAATAAAAAAATAAAAAAGTGTCCCACGATGTAATCCACGTCAATCACGATGCCTACGGACCTGAAAAATAAGAATATAATGGAAAGTGCATCCGCCTCTTTCAGAGGCTACCCTCAGAATGGGCTGTCTTTGGTTTGACAGCTCTTATATAGGCAAGGGAGGGGCCACCAGGTATGTCACCCGGTGATCCCGCCCTATGACATCACATGCTGGCCCTGTTCTTGGCTATATAAGAGCTGTCAAACCGAAGATAGCCCATTCAGCGAGTCGCCTCTGAAAGAGGCGGATGCGGTTTTCTTTTTCGGTCCACGGTTCTTTTTCGGTCCACGGGTTTTCGCCGTGATTGACAATGGATGTACATCATGGGACACTTTTTTTAAATAAAGGAATTGTCAAAAACAGACTATTGCGGTTACAATGTACCTGATACCCATTCACATGGGGGGGGGAGGGATCTGGGGACCCCCCTTAATAAAAGGGGCTTCCGGATTCCAATAAGCCCCCTGCCCACAGACCCCAACAACCACCAGCCAGGGTTGTCAGGAAGAGGCCCTTGTCCCCATCAACATGGGGACAAGATGCTCTGGTGCTCGCCCCCCCCCCCATCCTGACCTGCCAGGTTGCATGCTCAGATAAGAGTCTGCTATGGATTTTGGGGGGACCCCCACACCATTTTTTAAAAATTTTGGTGCAGGGCTCCCCTTAATATCCATACCAGATCCGAAGGGCCTGGTATGGATTTTGGGGGGACCCCCACGCCATTTTTACAAAAAATTTTGTCGTGGGTTCCCCTTAAAATCAATACCAGACTTGAAGGGCCTGGTACAGACTGGGGGGGGATCGCGCACCATTTTTTTCATTGATTTTTCATCTACTGTAGTTCTGACAACAACCAAGTATTCCATCCATTTGGAGGGATTTCAACAACTTTCCTTTTGTCTATGGGACAGGCAGTAAACGATAACTTCCCCCACAAAGATGGAAAAAAAAACGATAGGGGTTATAACCCTCCCTTACTCTATCCCCAAAAAAATGTTTTAGCTATAGCTCTACTTTAAGCTCTATATTCGCTTAGACTGTCCCATGAATCCTCAAAATCTGGTCAATTTCTGCAAACCTATCTACCTGTATATGTCTAGGGATGATCAGACTGAATACAGAGTCAGTGTCACTTTTTATTGACGCAAATAAGTAACATCATCTAAAGTATATGAGAAATAGTGCAAATCATATAACATTTTGTTTTTGAACATTAACGTGAATCAGTGGTAGACCATACATAAACACAGGAATAGTTCCATCCATTCATAGTCCCATACCTACGATCTCCCTGGGATGAACCGGTATAACATTGAACCTGTTCAATAGGGATATCAATGAAAATATTCAGTAGCATAAGAAGATTGTCAATGCTAATAAAATCAAAGGGATATTCGTGGGTAGAGTTTTAACATAGAGCTATATGTTCTACCAGGGTTTCTAATGATTATCAAAGAAATCTAACAAATATAATAAGTAAATAAGTAGAGAAAATTCAAGCCAGAAAAAAAAAACAAAAAAAATAGGGGGAAAAGAAAGAAAGTGGAAAGAAAGTATAGGAAGAGTAGACAGAAAGAAAAAGGAAAAGAAAAGAAGAGGGTCAGCTAGATCTCCACTAACTCACAGATTGATATTGTATCCATGGGTCCCATGTCACATCAAAATTTTTGGTAGAATTGCAAAGTATGCAAGTGAGCTTATCGTTGACCATGATCCAGTTAAGTTTTTTTCTTTACATAATCAAGAGGGATCGTCGACTGCTTCCAATATTTAGCGATAGTTATTTTAGCTGCCAAAAATATATATGCAAGGAGTTTAGTTGATTTCTTGGGGACTTCGTCTGAGAGTTTTTGAAAAAGAGCTGGTACCGGGGATCTACGGATATTAACCCCGTCACTGAATATATTAAATTGAATATGCAAATCCAAAATCTAGTGACTACCGGCAGAGGCGTATCATGAAATGAGTGGGCCCGTGTGCAAGATAAAAAGTGGGCTACAGTCACGGCAAAAAACGCGGAGCGCGCTGCGTGCAACGGTGAAAAATGGGCGTGGCTTAAGATGCGCTAAATATTGGGCATGGCTAAAGGGGTGTGGCTTAAAGAGTCTGTGATTACTTACATAGTGCAGTAATGTTAAATAGGGAATGTACAGCGGGTGTATGGCGGTGGGTAGTATGTGCAGGAGAGGAGTGGGGTGTATTTGGTGGGTAGTATGTGCAGGAGAGCAGTGAGGTGTGTATGGAGGTGGGTAGTATGTGCAGGAGAGGAGTGCGGAGTGTATGGAGGTGGGTAGAATGTGAAGGTGAGGAGTGTGGAGTGTACAGTTGTGGGTATTATGTTCAGGATTGTGTCCGTAGGGTAGTGGACGTTGTCAGTAGTTCTTTATTTATTTATTTTTTTTAAGATTTTTACAAAAAAAGTAACTTTTTTTTTTTTTCAAAAAAAATTTGGGGCCAGTGGATGGTGTCAGTAGAGCAATGGACAGTGTCAGATTTTTTTATTTTTATTATTTTTTTTCACAATTTTATTTTTTTAAATACATTTTTGTATATTTTTTTTTACAATGATTTTGGGGGGGGGGGGGGGATTTGGACAGTGTCAGTAGGGCAGTGGACGGTGTCAATAGTTTATTTGTTTTATTATCTTATTATCTATTATTTTTTACAATTTTTTTTTTTTAGATATTTCTTTTAATATTCTTTTTTAACAGTTCTTCTGTGGAAGGGGGTGGGAGGGAGGTATGAGGCAGAGGATGGTGTCAGTAGAGCAGTGGATGGTCTCAGTTTTTTATTTTAATATATTTATTTTTTTACAATTTAATGTTTTTAATTCGGGTCGGGGCAGTGGACAGTGTCGGCAGGGCGGGCAGTGGTGTCAGTATTTTTTTTTTTTTTTATTTCTTTACAATGGTATTTTTTATCATTTTTTTTTTCATTTTTTTTTAATCAGCACTGAACATGAATGGACGGGAGACAGCGGCTCCCGTCAATTCATAAACTGAAGCAGAGTGACACACAGGTTACTCTGCTCAGTTATCACAGGACAGGAGAGCAATCGGTAATGAATGCTCTCAATGTCCAATTCAGACAAGGAAGGGGTCGGTAAATGACATATTTACCAGCCCTTTCCTCTGCTCTCCCTCCTGACAGATCACCCGGACAGCTGGCGGGAGAGGACAGGAGGGAGCCGGCTGAGGGGGGGGGGTAACGAGAGGACAGGACACTATTGACTCGTCTCATTGGACACACAGTGAGACGAAGTCAAATACTTAACTGCCCTCGGCGAC
>BLSH010415170.1:936253-949759 GCA_018402905.1 Glandirana rugosa | reverse complement strand
AAATGCCATTCGCAGTGAAGGGGTTAACCTGCAGGGGGCGCTCTAAGGGTTAAGTATGTTCCCTGGGCGTGTTCTTACTGTGGGGGGACTGCCCTAACAGGAGAAGGGAAGTGGTCACAGCCTTCATGTACAGGAAGGCTGTGATCACTCCCTTCCCCCTCTCACAGAGCGTAGGTCCGTGTTTACATACACGGACCTCCGCTCATTCGCTCCGGGGGGGCCATCGCGGGTGGCCGGCGGCAATCGAAGCCGCCGCACCCGCTCCCCGGCCCTCCCCGGACACAGTGAGCGCGCGGGCGCGCCTCCGGCGGCGCGCGCGCGCTCACTAGGCTCGATCACGCGGCCGCCGTCGTATGACGGCGATCCGCGTTACAGAGCCATCTTGCCGCCGTCAATTGCCGATTGACGGTCGGCAAGTGGTTAAGCTAAAATGGAGGAATTGCATTGTTTCAATTGATATTGTTGGAGAATACAGGGAGTGGTGAAAGTGTACAAATCACTTACTCTTTTTGTTCGCCAGAACCTTCAAGTTGACTACTTATGTGAAGAATTGTGCTATTTACTGTTCACTGTTGGCCTTTTAAGCGTGAGTTTCTCCCTAAAACTCAACGCAACGTCTGATAAGTAAATATCATTGACTTTTCTCACTTTGGAGTGTCTCTTTTATTGTGTCATAATTAAAGGGGAGTTACCTCAAAGAGTGGGTCCAGGTGTGCCAGAGAGGATTGGGGTCATTACAGGGGTTGAGAGACAGAGTGACGGACAGAACATATTAAGTGGCTCCTACAGGGGTAGCACCACAATATTTTTATATTTTTCAGTCCTAACATAGCCAAATGAGATTTTATGTATAGGTAAATCAGTTAGGGAAAGTAAGCTGATACACTTTAGATATATGAAGAATTTAGGATAGGCAAGGACAAGGGTCCGGGCCCTCTCTCCACTTCATGTGCAGCTCAGATGAATCTTAGATATTATATTATAATATAAGTGATCCCCTATTTTCCATTTCAGATAAATTTAACCAGAGGGTGGAAGGATGTAGAACACATTAATCAAGCCTTTGTGTACAATTAGGTGCTTTCCCTTCACTGTCGAGATGTTGCCTTTATATACAGTTGGAGGCATTACTTTATAGTATTTGTAAGCTAGGGGAATAGAAAGATGGGGAAATATTTCCTTATTAATAATGACCGCTTGCAACTTTTAAAATGTCTCAAGTACAAGTATTATAAATACTTCCTAAACTCATACATCATGTTCGCCTACAGAAAGTCCTATGAAGAACATACTTATGTTATCCTGTGAGTATAAAAGTAGGGGTTGAAAGGTTAAGGTTGCATGAAGGGTCTATGAAGGATAGAGTTATGCTTTAGCTAAAACCAAATGTTAGTGTGGTATTTTCTTTAGTTATAATTATATCCAGATGATTGTTGCATAACAGCACATGACATCAGTAAGTATTTCTGGGAAACGATTGGACAACTGCCAAAATAAAACCGTTCTCAGGAAAATAGATAATTAATATCTATAATACATAATATTTTAGAACCTTCAGGGCCCTGGTGCAAGAAACCATAAAGTGCCCCCCTGCCCACCCCCCTTCCCTTTCCATCGGTCCCAGGGCCCTTACCTCTGAGCCTGGGGCCCTTCCCTTTGGGCTCGGGGCTCTTCCCACTAATATGGGATGTAAATGAAATATGAAATATCTCACAGTCACCAATTGTTTTTATAATAACAGCTGCTGGTTACATATTCTGTAGCTGCATTATGTGTATTGGTCTGGCAGATGCACATTAATTCCCACTGTCTTGCTGTAGCCAAAAAAGGGTAAAGATGCTACATTTCTTGGAAGAGACAATTGCTAATCTGGCAATTTGTAGCTTTAAAACTATCACCGCCTCTTATCAGCAGCAGCCAATAGAGAGGGCTGGGAGTTCATATAAAGAACTTTTGCAGCTCTACCCTGCTCAGACCACTTGGCTTGAGTTGGGATAACACAAGGCTTTTGAGCTGTCACATTTATTCAGAACATTCCTTCCCTTAGGTAACCAAGGCACCATGCTGCGTGTAAGATGTGTGAGAGGAGGAAGCAGGAGAGCTGAAGATGTCCACTACATAGGATCCATGGTCTGTATCCTTATAGTTCTGTTTTTCTCAACTCCAGTCCTCAAGGTGCCCCAACGGGTCATGTTTTCAGGATTTCCCTCAGATGAAATGGCTGTGGTAATTACTAAGGCAGTGAAACTGATCAAATCACATGTGCAAAATAATGGTAAGCCTGAAAACATGATCTGTTGGGGCGCCTTGAGGACTGGAGTTGAGAAACACTGTTCTAGTTCATGCCTTAAATGCCATGACTGGTCAAATTGCATAATCCTGGCTCAGATGTACTGGTTACTGCAGCTTATACCCGATTACATCAGATCCAGTAATATAACTACATACAGCCAGATATATGTTGAGCTGCAGACATGTTGCCACATGATAACTGCATTATTGGTATAGTATCTTGTTATAGAACTTACATCCTTGAAATTAATTTAGCCTTGTGAACTGACATTATCTTTCCTGGTCACATTGCCAAAGCTGTGATTTGTAGAATGTCTGTTGTCAGATTTGTGCTGTTCTTTCCATATCCACACCTTCAGTTGAATTTATCTCATTCATTCATTCATTCATCAAATCCATGTAACTGTAAAGTGACCCTGTGAACAGCTGATCATAATTTCATTCTAGTTTCAGAAGTAGGCGTTGCTTCAAGTTCCATCTTTGGAGCATGGGAGTTTAAAAATGGGGAATTCCAAATTTCTTTTCATTTACATATGTTGTCTGTTTGAGATGCCCAAGAAAATTAATAATCCTTTTAAATTCTATTTTACCCATCCAATGATAGCATATCATACAGCTGAACCATCACACTGCTTATATTATGCAGAAATCTCTACCTGTGTATAGCAGGTTTAAAGCCCAAATTTAGACACATTTTTTGCATAGTGTAGAAAAGCTAGTTTTTGTGTCTCTCCCCATTGGGAACATTCCTCACCACTTCCTGCCCAATGTTGTAATCAGACATCTCAAGTTTCCTGCGAGTTGCGGGAGTCTCCCGCATTTGGCTGCTCACGGACACCCGCGAGTGTCGGGCTGGGCCTGTCACTCCCAAATCCTGTCCAACAATAAACGCTGCGCAGCTGTTAAAAAAAACTTCTCCGGGCCCCCTGTGTTCAGCGGGTGCTGGGTGACAGTAAGCAGACTATTTTATCCCTTTCAGCTTTGGGCACATTAATCCGCAGCAGCGTGCTACACAGTTGAAGGCTGGCCTGTGCTACATCAGTACACTGGAGCTGCTGCAGATTAATCCACCTGAAGTCGAAAGTAATGAAAGAGACACAGAGGAGACCCGGAGAAGTTTTTTCTATAAACAGCTTCACAGCGAGGGATTTGTTTATTGTTGGACAGGATTTGGGAGTCCCCACCCGCTCACCTCGCTCCTAGGCTCCCAGCTCAAGGGGAACCACCTGCAGGAGTCAGCACTGCAACCGGGACCTAGGAAGAAGCTGCCCAGACAAGGTACTGGGAGGGGACTAAGATTAATGGGCACTGGTATGGCTGCATTGATGGGCACTGGTGTGGCTGCATTGATGGGCACTGGTGTGGCTGCATTGATGGGCACTGGTGTGGCTGCATTGATGGACACTGGTGTGGCTGCATTGATGGACACTGGTGTGGCTGCATTAATGGGCACTGGTGTGGCTGCGCTGATGGGTACTGATCAGGCTGCATTAATGGGCACTGGTGTAGGCTGTATTGATAGGCACTGGCGTGGCTGCATTGATGGCCACTGGTAAGCCTGCATTTAATCTAGGGGGGCGGTGCCAGTGTGAAAAACGTCACCTCCCTGAAATGAGTTTGCCACCTCCCTGAAATGAGTTTTTGTGGTTTCAGATGTCTGTAATCAGGACATGAATGGGGTCACAGGAGACAACAAAAAACCCACCAGAGGCCATAACCTTACCCCATGCTTCGAACTGAAAGCTGATCATAGACCTCACATGAGTTGGGTGCCCAAACATTTTTGTAAGGTACCTTTCTGGTCAAATGCAGATATAATGTTCAGGTTATGTGGGCATCTACAGTTATGTCTTTGGAAGAGGGAGCAGTTCAAACAATTGTGCATGGCTTCAACCCTGCCATATCATTGACCCTGGAACGGTTGACCATTCATTACTTTTCCATAGACCTGGAACTGTTGCCCAATCTTTGGTCATCTTTTTTTCTGTGGCCAGCTATGTTACATTTTACTTCCAAAATTTGGCCTTATTAGCTTACATACACATAACTTTGTGTTTAGATGTTTTTGGATGGTTACAAAAATGTAAACAATATTGACCTGCCTTTGTGTTCTTATGTAACAATGTTACTACAGTTGTAAATATGCAGACAGAAGGGATTGTGTACATTGTCTAGTGATCCTTTGCAGAAATTGGGTTCCTAGGCCGGTTCACGCTGCTGCGATGCGGGAACCCTGCAAATCCACTGTGGGTTCCCATATCGCATGTCTCCCGGCAGCAGTTCACACTGCTATATGCAAACTGCTGGGAGTGTCAATACAAAGCTAATGACCCTGCCAAATCAGTTTGTGTATCGCACTGCGAACTGCATTCTCACACAGGAATTAGATCACATGGGTGTGAACACCCATGCGATCCGATTCTGCAGCGGACCAAAAACTGTCCTGTGTGAGTTTCGTACAAATGTGATGCGATTTCAGCCATGCTATCTGTATGGCTGAAATCGCATTGCATAGATATCGCATGTGATTCGCATGGAAGTGCTGTGCAAATCACATCCGATCTCGCAGCATGCAGCAGTGTGAACCAGACCTCAACGTGCATTAAATAAATTGGACTGCTAATAAAGTAACATGCACTGGTTTCTGCATGTGAGTCTTCTGTAAATAAACCCCCAAGTCGTTGCAATGCAATCCAATTAATAAACTCAGAGTGTGATTGTTTCAGGAAGGACTGAAGCTCTCCAGCTGTTAATAAAAATACAGTTCCCATTGAAAAGGCCATGCTGGAATGTCCTCCGCCCAAAATCAGCGCCAAGGCGTAAGAATGTCTTCTCCAGTTTGCAGAAATCTAATTCTTTTCTTTTTCTTTGTAGATAATGGCAAGAAAGGAACTAACATTATTATAGCTTTATTTCAGCAGTAAGTTCAGCAGCAGTGGCTGCTCTAGGCTGATCTTCCTCTAAATAAAACAAATTGCAATACAGCTTTGCCCCCAACACCCTTGATGATTACTATTATAATGCAGGATTTATATAGCATCAACAGTTTGCATACCGCTTTACAAAATGAAGGCAGACATTACAGTTACAATACAATTTGGTACAGGAGGAATCAGAGGGCCCTGTTTGTTAGAGCTTACAATCTAAAGAGCAGGAGGTTGATCTTGGCTGATCTTGAGATCAGGTTAGTGATGTACAGTAACTGGGGGCAGAGTTGTGAATGGCTTTGTAAGTCATTATTAGTACTTTGAATTTTATTTGTTGGTTGAGTGAAAGCCAGGGGAGGGATTGGCAGAGAGGGGCGAGGACACTGAATGGTTGGTAAGGTGGATGAGCCTTGCAGCAGCATTCATGAGGGACTGAGGGGGGGATAGCTTATGTAAAGGTAATCCAATGAGGAGGGAGTTGCAGTAGTCAAAGCGAGAGATGACCAGGGAGTGAAGTAGAACCGTGGTGGTGTCATTGGTTAAAAAGGGGCTTATTCTGGTGATGTTGCGGAGGATGAGGTGGCATGATTTGGACAGGCATTAGATGTGGGCTTGAAAGGACAGTTCAGAGTCCAGACTCACCCCTAGCACCATGGCATGTGGGGACGGACTGATCAGTGGGCCCCACGCTTACTGTCTGCTGGTTGGTCCTCTGGCACTTACCCCATCTAGGTGGCGGGCATCATGCAGCAGTGGGCATCGGGGCAGCAGCTCCTGTGTCTTCTCTTCGCTTCCGCCGTGCGTCTCCTCCCCTCCTCCTAGGCATCCAATAGGATCACCTGACCTTTCAGCCAATCGGGTAATGGGTCTCAGACTAGCTTCCTGATTGGCCGGGGGGAGGATCAGTGTTAACATAGCAAATATTCATTCGCAGTTGCAATACAACTGGGCTCCGGACGCAATGCTCTGTGCCCCGAACCCACCCTATTTTGAAGCCTATTACAACCTCTGGCTCTAATCAGTGCTTCAAAAAAACACCCCCATGCCATAGAAATTCATGCGTTCGGCTTCCTGCAAGGGGCCGGACACATGGATGGGGGGGGGGGCTGTGACATGGATGGGGGGCAGCACCTGTACGCCCTCAATGGACAGGCCACCCCTGGGACTGATAATTGTGGCATTGATCTTGACAGAGAAGTCAGGGAAAGGGGCACATGGGGGAGGAAATATTATGAGCACTGCTTTAACTTTTCGTTCCACAGAGGCAGTAAATGAGTTACTGACCTTTGGTCTAGCTTTTACATTATTGTATGTTTTCTTTTCCATTGATTGGAAATGTTTCCAGCAATGATTTGGGGGCAGTAATATGTTGGCCATAATTTAATTAATTGTACCAGTCAACAGGCTATCACAGATTAGCCATGGAGGTCCATTAGATGCTTGAAGTGGTTGTCAACTCTAGACAACCACTTTAACCTACAGGTAAGCCTATAATAACGCTTACCTGTAGGTTCCCTGCATATCTCCTAAACCTGCACAGTTTAGGAGATATACAGTGTACCTGCATGTGCCGACGTCATCGGGCACATGCGCAGTGAAGAAATGGCCTCCATGCTGTGTTCATGTCTTCATCCAATCATTCACAAGCAAATATCCATTTTTTCTATTTTCTTGCACATGATTGGGTGTTCAAATTAAAGACACAACTCAGTTTTATTTACTAATCTAAAGTGAACATTCACTGTATGAGTGAACATTTCCTACTTTAGTAAATCAACTATTTTTCATAGTAGAAATAAACATCAGCCCACTCGTATCCTTCCTTGTCATGATTGGGAATTAGCTTCATACCACTAGATAGAAAGCAAACTGTTTGACTTTACACTGAACCCCATATGTTCCCTGTGAATAGCATTTTATTGTAATCCCATAAACTGTAAACATTAACATGGTCCAGGACCATAGTTCTGTGGTTTGCTTTTAAGATCACATATATGTGTATTGATGGAGTGATTCTTGATGAAATGAAATCACCCAAAGCAGCCAAGAGCATGAATGTGTTGCAAACTGGGAACTCCTAATATGTGCAGACAGTGTGGCTGTACAAAGGCCCTCTGGGACTCATTTTTAATAGGAGGCGTCATTGGGTGCCTGGGACCCTTCCCATAGTCACGTACATTTAAACATGGCTCATTTCCATCTAGCTGTCATTTCATACACATTATTAACGTCTTTTTATTTGACAAGCAGTTCAATGGGGGGCAAAAAAATATTGGTTTTGTACAAAAGGCCTTTGGCGCCTATCTGCCACTATGTGACAAAAAGTGCAGCGCTATAAAATTAAGTAGATATATAAGGTCACATGGCTATAGCCACCAACATATCTAATGTGTGAACCAAATCAAATATAAATAATGCAATACTTAAAGTGCAAATGTACATAAGTGTTTGGTATCATATGGCTAGGACAGCAATTATATACTTAAAGTGGTTGTAAAGCTGCCCCCCCCCAAAAAAAAACCCTGCAAAGCAAAAGCATAATGAGCCAGTATGCAGCGCATACTAGCTCATTATGAAACACTTACCTTGGAACTAAGCTGTTGCAGCTGTCTCGGCACACTGCTGTGACTGGCGACATCGTTGTACCGGGTCTGTGGCTCCATCCAATCACAGCGCGGGCTCCAGCGCATGTGCACGGGAGCCGTCATTACGGCACTAATACAGAAGGAACGGCACCCTGGGCTACCCCGGGGGCCAATTCTTCAGTGCGCATGTGCCGATGACATCGGCGCATGCAGATACAGGGGATTTCTCCTAAACCTTACAGGTTTAGGAGATATTTCCTGGACCTACAGGTAAGCCTTATTGTAGGCTTACCTGTAGTTTAAAATGGTTGTCATGACTTGACAACCACTTTAACTCAATTCAATAAAACAGCTAAATACAAGCCAATATTGTGCAAATCATTAAAGTGTACAGGGCATAGATAATAAAGTCCATATAAAAGTGTCCATGTATTTAAATTGATGGTTGAAAGAGTGAGTTCATAAACATCTAATGTTCAACAATGTGATCCAAAGAAAGCGCCTCTATGAATGTAAATCCACATGCAGCACCCAGAGTGCAGAAAACCACCACTGTGTAGTATGGAAGCTTAACAGATTACATGGACTTGGACAGGTGTATACCTGCCAAGTCTTACAAGCTTTATGGTGAAAAATCTTTAAAGAACCCACTCGACACACGCCTGCTGAAGAGCGACCGATAGATCAATGGGGAAAAAGGATCAACTTTGCCACCAAAGATTGTCCACAATATCTCGCATCGACAATGAAGGGGTCCAAAGAAGAAAGAAAAGGAAAAGCTCCACATAGCGTAAATCCACTTAACCATAAAATTATTTATTAAAAGGGAAAAGGAACACTGACATGTTCAGATAAAATTAAGCGCTTTGTATAAAATCCAGGAACAAATGGCACAGTAACAGCACGACCCAACGTGTTTCATCTTCCAAAGACATCATCTGGTGGTAGTTTGCTGTTTGTGCCAAGATACTTTTATAGATATTGCCCAAATTACGAATATGCACCAACCTGTGTCACTTCCTGTCATTCAACATGGCGCTGCTGCGTGTGTCAAGCCTCACTGTTAAACAGGAAAACGGATGTACTCGGGCCTCGTTATAGAATCAATCTAGGATAGGAAGCTCATGCATGCGCAATAGGGGTGACAGACATACGAGCGTCTGACTTATACACGTACCTAAATGCGACTGCATGGATATCCAGTTTCCTATGAAATCCGGAAAGCACTATAGTCAAGCCTCATTATAGGATCATTTTAGAATAGTGAAAACCCGCACATGCGCACTAGTAACAGGCGCACAAATGTCCTCATCCATATGTTCCAGGCCTCGTTCTGAAATGGGAGAGACTCCGCTCCGGGCACTAATTAGTAATGGTACTTTGGTAATAAGTGCAGCACTTAGCAACCTCATTCTGGGGTGGAGAAAACCCAGATATAGGCATCAATCAGTGATAACGCTTAGGCAATAATTGCAGCCTTTAAAGTGTCAATGAATAAGGACTGCATAGTAAAAATAGGGGGATGAACATCTAAACTTGTGCAATATGAAAATAAATATATATTTTGACTCTAATAAGATTAATTGGGGAGATACAAATATCATTGCCAGCCCCACGATAGGCAATTATTTATCCCCACATAGGTTGGTGCAGTTCAGTTCAATGTACATACATATCATTATACATAATTAAGAATAACAATATTAAAAATTGTATGAACACTTAAAACATATTCAAAAACATTTTGATTCAATAATACCTAGTAACCCTCCTCAAAAAATGTCTTTGGCATTAAAGATAGTTAACATATCATGCCTTATTGATAAATGAGTTGATGTCCATGGGGCCCTGTATTTGTCAATGAGGACAAACTCTGTCCCACTAGGGTCTCTGTTGTGACACCTTCTATAATGTTTAGGGACAGTGTGGTCTATATCGCCTTTCTTGATTTTGGCAATGTGCTCGTTAGCACACACTGAAAAAGGACGAATAGTACGTCCAACATACTGTTTTCCACAAGGGTACGTTATTAAATATACAATGCACTTAGTAGCATAGGTACAAAAAGTCGTATTGGTCACACTAGAAGTGAATTGTGTGGTTTTACATCTCCCTTTAATATTATAGTGGCAAACATTGCATTTTTTACATGGGAAATAACCCACCAAATTGTGGAAAAATGTGGGTCTAACAGAGGGATCTATGACATTGGGTGCAATCTTGCCTCTCAAAGAGGGAACACCCCATACGTAATTTTAGCTCTCTTCGGCAATAGGGGGCCTATGACACGGATGCCTTTCAGAATGTCCCAATGTTTATCTACAATATGTTTCACTTGTTTGTGTTGTATTAAATATGAAGTAAGAAAAGACCACTTACGAGAGTCGTCTATACTTGGTTTGGGGTTATCTAACAACAAGGAACCCATTTGAATGGTCATAGTACTGGACAGTTCAATGTCAATCAGTGCCTGGTTATACCCTTTGTCCAAAAAATGTTGTCTCAAAATTTGAGCCTATTAGACAAACGTTTGATCATCAGTACAATTTCTGCGTAACCGCAAAATTGGCTCTTTGGCACTGATTGAAGCCATAAAAGGATGGTGACAACTGTCCACTGGAATTAATCCATTCCTGTCAGTCGGCTTAAAACATGTCTTAAGTTGGAAACTATGGTCTATAATCTCAATCTCTAAATCGAGAAAATGGATTCTTTCCATACTGGATTCAAAAGTCAAAACGATCCCTCTATCATTATTCGGTGATACAAAAAATCCTCCAAGGACTGGAGACTGCCGTCCCACAGGATGAGGATGTCGTCTATGTAGCGAGCCCACAGGACTATTTGGGGTCTCTCTTGGGCGTAGACGACATCCTCCTCCCACTAGGCCATAAATAAATTGGTTTTACATCTCCCTTTAGTATTATAGTGGCAAACATTGCATTTTTTACATGGGAAATAACCCACCAAATTGTGGAAAAATGTGGGTCTAACAGAGGGATCTATGACATTGGGTGCAATCTTGCCTCTCAAAGAGGGAACACCCCATACGTAATTTTAGCTCTCTTCGGCAATAGGGGGCCTATGACACGGATGCCTTTCAGAATGTCCCAATGTTTATCTACAATATGTTTCACTTGTTTGTGTTGTATTAAATATGAAGTAAGAAAAGACCACTTACGAGAGTCGTCTATACTTGGTTTGGGGTTATCTAACAACAAGGAACCCATTTGAATGGTCATAGTACTGGACAGTTCAATGTCAATCAGTGCCTGGTTATACCCTTTGTCCAAAAAATGTTGTCTCAAAATTTGAGCCTATTAGACAAACGTTTGATCATCAGTACAATTTCTGCGTAACCGCAAAATTGGCTCTTTGGCACTGATTGAAGCCATAAAAGGATGGTGACAACTGTCCACTGGAATTAATCCATTCCTGTCAGTCGGCTTAAAACATGTCTTAAGTTGGAAACTATGGTCTATAATCTCAATCTCTAAATCGAGAAAATGGATTCTTTCCATACTGGATTCAAAAGTCAAAACGATCCCTCTATCATTATTCGGTGATACAAAAAATCCTCCAAGGACTGGAGACTGCCGTCCCACAGGATGAGGATGTCGTCTATGTAGCGAGCCCACAGGACTATTTGGGGTCTCTCTTGGGCGTAGACGACATCCTCCTCCCACTAGGCCATAAATAAATTGGTTTTACATCTCCCTTTAGTATTATAGTGGCAAACATTGCATTTTTTACATGGGAAATAACCCACCAAATTGTGGAAAAATGTGGGTCTAACAGAGGGATCTATGACATTGGGTGCAATCTTGCCTCTCAAAGAGGGAACACCCCTATACGTAATTTTAGCTCTCTTCGGCAATAGGGGGCCTATGACACGGACGCCTTTCAGAATGTCCCAATGTTTATCTACAATATGTTTCACTTGTTTGTGTTGTATTGAATATGAAGTAAGAAAAGACCACTTATGAGAGTTGTCTATACTTGGTCTATAATCTCAATCTCTAAATCGAGAAAATGGATTCTTTCCATACTGGATTCAAAAGTCAAAACGATCCCTCTATCATTATTCGGTGATACAAAAAAATCCTCCAAGGACTGGAGACTGCCGTCCCACAGGATGAGGATGTCGTCTATGTAGCGAGCCCACAGGACTATTTGGGGTCTCTCTTGGGCGTAGACGACATCCTCCTCCCACTTGGCCATAAATAAATTGGCCAAGCTTGGAGCGAACTTGGCTCCCATAGCTACCCCCTTTTGTTGTAAAAAGAACTTGTTGTTAAACCAAAATAGTTATGCTGTGTGGTGATGTTCAATAGCTCTACAATGAAATTACTTTGGGGTGGAGACAGGAATTGATCCTTATTTAGGAAATGGAGTTACAGCTTGTATACCTAATTGATGTGGGATACAAGTGTAAAGAGAGGCTACGTCAGCTGTAGCCATAATGAACGAAGAGTGCAGGGTACATGATGTGGTGGTGTTTTTTTCTCATTCGTGGTGACATTTCACAAATTGACCCATTTTACACCTGGTTGGAAGGGGTGCACCTTGGTAATTATATGCTGAATGAACATCTTAACCTTCATGGACTTTATTGCTTTAAACAATTTTATGGACATTTTTGCTTTTATAAAGTATGAACTTCTCTTATGTCAATTTTGAGGGGTAGCTCAGCCTTCTTATTATATGTAGCCATAATGTAATTCCCTTGTATCATATTTTCTAATTTGTTAATCGTATCTTTGGTGTCCTTAAGAAAAGATGGAGTTTTTTTCCACTAGGGGCTGTAAAAAGAAATCAATGTATTTGCCAATTCTTGAAGTCAGTGAGTCAATTCCACTAATTATAGGACACCCAGGAGGTTTTATAGGGTCTTTATGTACCTTTGGTAAATAATAAATTGTTGGGATCCTGGGAGCAAGTGGTACTAGGAATAACTTTTCTTTTGTTATCAAGAATACGTTCTTCATAGCCGCTATTTATAAGTCTAAGTAGTGGTATCTATCTATCTGCCACTGGCTGCAAATGTACTATAAGACCATATCCTAGTATTAAAGTGGTCATTGTAAGGCCTCATACACACGGCCATGTTTTTTAGCGTTTTTTACAGCTCTCCGTGTTATTTAACCTCTACAGGTCCGCGCTATTGACAAAAGACGTCAACAGCGCGGACCTGAAAATCCGGGTGGATGTCCATGGACGTCCGCCCCTTTACACGCCCCCTGCGCGCACTTTGCGGCGGCAGCGGCGCGCGCGCGCCGCCGCCGCACGCTGCGTGGGCGTGCCCGCGGGTCGGGCGGACTCGATGTCCGCTCCTGACCCGCGATCGCCTTACAGAGCAGTAGACTAGCGCCCAGTCCTCGCCTGTAGCTCAGGCGGGCTGGGCGCCCGTGCGGGTGCGTCGCACGCCGCCGCCGCGCGCGCGCGGCGACGGCGGCGTTTCACGCGCGTCCCCCGCACATTTCCCCGCCTGCAGGTACCTGTAGGTGGGCCTAAAAGTCCAGGCGCGACAACTGCAGAAAACAGTTATCGCGCCTGGACATCTCCAATTTATTGTGCCTCTCGACATTTTTTGCGATTTTTTGTACCGGCACACATACTCCGGAATGTTACTGGTGAAATTATGATCCTATACCAGAATATCATGTAAACGTCGGTCACCGTCTATCTATCTATGGTGATGA
>BLSH010415170.1:923145-934339 GCA_018402905.1 Glandirana rugosa | reverse complement strand
TGGAGAAGAGGGGAGGGGGGTTATTGAGGGTAGAGAAGCGGGAAGGGTATGATTGAGGGTGGAGAAGTGGGGGGTATTGAGGGTGGGGTAGTGGGGTGCGGGTTATTGCTGAGGCCACAGCTGTCAATCACTGCCCTCCACTACAACACCTAGAAACCCTGCCCAGCCCCCCCCCCCCCCCAAGAAGTTCTGCAGCAGCTGATACCCCTTGAGAAGGAGAATCAGAGGTGATGGGAGGGGGAGCCTGGCTCAGGTAGGGAGACAGCATACTCATTGTGCAGAGCAATGTCATCCAGCAGCCGCCCCGCAGGGGAGGGATGGGAGGCTTGGAATGCAGCAGGTCGCCAGGGAAGAGACTCCACTCAGACTGAGCTAAGGGGCAGGGGCGGGGCCAGTAGAGACACTGCAGTGGTGTGACTTAACCCATGCCGAGCTGGATAGAAAGGAGAAAAAAAATCCACTTGCCTCATCGGCGTTTTGGAGCCCTACAACAATGAATGGGCCCTGGGCTAAGGTGACCAGATTTTTAGAATGAAATCCGGGGACATTTTTTTTTTTATTATTGGCAAATAGTAAACTATTTTATGAGCATATTTTCCTCAAATGATATATGCAGTGTATGTGGTATGTGTTTATGTAATGATTGTATGATATATACAGTACATTTCTGGAAATCATTTCATACCAGCTCCATAGCATTATTATACCAGCCCAACCGTATAACCTCATTATTTTCATGTTCATAAAAGGGAAAACCATGCATGCATGAGTGTATTATACTCACTAGTGCTCATCAATGCAGCCTCACCAGTACCCATCAATGCAGCCTGATCATTGCCCATCAATGCAGCCTCACCAGTGCCCATCAGCTCAGCCTCATCAGTGCCCATTAATGCAGCCTCATCAGTGCTCATCAGCTTAGCCTCATCAGTGCCCTCACCAGTCCCTATCAATGCAGCCTCACCAGTGCCCACCCAATGCGACCTCACCAGTGCCCATCAGCTCAGCCTCCCCAGTGTCCATCAATGCAGGCTCACCAGTGTCCATCAATGCAGCCCGATCAGTGTCCATCAATGCAGCCTGATCAGTGTCCATCAGTGCAGCCTGATCAGTGTCCATTAGTGCAGCCTGATCAGTGTCCATCAGTGCAGCCTGATCAGTGTCCATCAGTGCAGCCTGATCAGTGTCCATCAGTGCAGCCTGATCAGTGTCCATCAGTGCAGCCTGATCAGTGTCCATCAATACAGCCTGTTGAGTGCCCATCAGCCCACCCTATTGAGTGCCCATCAGCCCAGCCTGTTGAGTGCCCATCAGCCCAGCCTGTTGAGTGCCCAGCAGCTCAGCCTGTTGAGTGCCCAGCAGCTCAGCCTGTTCAGTGTCCACCAATGCAACCTATTCAGTGCCCAGCAGCCTGTTCAGTGCCCAGCAATGCAGCTTGTTCAGTGCCCAGCAGCCTGTTCAGTGCTCAGCCAACGCAGCCTGTTCAGTGCCCACTAACGCAGCCTGTTCAGTGCGCAGCTGCCTCTTCAGTGCCCACCAACGCAGCCTGTTCAGTGCCCACCAACGCAACCTGTTCAGTGCCCACCAACGCAACCTGTTCAGTGCCCACCAACGCAGCCTGTTCAGTGCCCAGCAGCCTGTTCAGTGCTCACCAATGCAAGCTTACATGTGATCAGTGCATAGTGAGGAGAGGAGTCAGGTTATACAGAGCGGGGGTCTCCTGTTACCCCGCGCGGCCGCTGTCCTCAGGTGAAGTCCCGCCTCCTATGATAGACATCACCAGTGTGCTGCCTATCATAGGAACCAGCCTAGGAGGCAGGACTTTGCCTGACAGTCAGGTAAGCTATGTGTAATCCGGCGGCACTCACCCCCCTCCCTTCCCGTCAGACAGCCCAGCCAGGGGACCCATGTTAGGGCCGACCCTGGGTGCATTCCTCTGCCCCAACTCGCAGTGCACTCACCCAGGATCGGCCTGCCAATCCGGGGACAAAACTGGAGACAGACCTCTTCCAGGGACAGCCTCCTCAAAACGGGGACTGTCCCCGGTAACCGGGGACGTCTGGTCACCCTACCCTGGGCAGATGCCCCATTTGCCCTGCGTTAAAGACGAGCCTGGTCATGACATCACTTCCAGTTTATGGAAGACTTAAAGGCACCAAATTTGAAAAAAAAAGACAGCTTTCAAAACAGCTAAACTTGGTGTTTTGACTGCTTTTAAGTGCAAAGGTGGGATTTGGGGTCTTATAGACCCCATATCTTTCCATAAATAGTACCTGTAACTGCCTATTACTGTCACAAGGGATGTTTACATTCCTTTTGACAGGAATAGGTGATCAGAAAAACATTTTTTAAAGGGACAGTGTAAAAATAAAAAAATAAAATAAATAATAATAAAAAAAATTTAAACTGCCTTATCCCTCCGTGCTCGCGCGCAGAAGTGAACGCATACATAAGTCGCGCCCGCAAATGTAAACAGGGTTCAAACCACACAAGTGAGCTATCACCGCGATTGTTAGAGCGAGAGCAATAATTCTAGCACAAGACCTCCTCTAACTCTAAACTGGCAACCTGTAGAAATTTTTGCCTTTTAAAGCATGACATGTTAGGTAACAATTTACTCGGTGTAACATCATCTTTCACATTATACAAAAAATTGGGCTAACTTTACTGTTTTTTTGTTTTTTTTTTAATTAAGGCTCCTTTCACACTGAGGCGCTTTACAGACACTATTTAGCTAAAAATAGCATCTGTAAAGCACCTCAAAATTCCCCCCAATCCACCCCAATGTGAAAGCCCTGAGTGCTTTCACACTGTGCCGGTGTGCTTGTGGGATGTTACAAAAGCAGCATCTTTGGGGCAGTGAGGGGAGCGGTGTATATACCGCTACTCTACCAACCCTGCCATTGAAATCAATGGCAAGCGCTTCCGAAGCGGCTGCACACTGCCTCGGTAGCGCAGAGCGCCGGCACTTTTAACCCTGTTTTAACCCCTTGTGGGGGGTTAAAAGTGCCACGCTCCCGCCTGCATAGCGGAGCCAAATCGCTGGTAAAGCTCCGCTAAAACTAGTGGGGTTTTACCGCGGCTACCTGTGCAGTGTGAAAGTACTCTAATGAATGTGTATTTCTTCCAAAAAAATTGCATTTGAAAGAACAAATACAGTGTGACATAAAATATTGCAACAATCACAATTTTATTCTCTAGGGTCTCTGCTAAAAATACATTTAATGTTTGGGGGTTCTAAGTAATTTTCTATAAAAAAAATATGGATTTTAACTTGTAAGCAACAAATGTCAGAAAAAGGCTTAGGCATGAAGGTGTTAACATAGAGACAAATCTATGACAATAAGCCATTTCACACAAGGGGGTTGATTTACTCAAGGCAAATATTCTGTTCACTTTGCAAGGCAATTTTTACCAAGGGCTTATAGACTGTGGTGTACATTCACTATGCAAAGAATACTAACTCACATATTTAAAAAAAGTATTTTCTGTGGTCCACCTGACTGGAAACACAATCAAGAAATTAGATTAAAAGCCTCTTCCTTCCCCCTGCATCTCAGTTCTTGATTGTGTTTCCAGGCAGCAAAATGTTTATTTTCATGTAAGTCCTGAAGTTGGTAGCGGAAGGCACCCCCCCAAGCGCCAGATGCCATCTCTCAGACCTCGCTCTAGAGGTAATAGGCTACTTCCGGTGGCGGAGCTCCGGCAAGATGGTGGTGCTAAAACACTGCCATCCAACCCACAGAAGCTATAAAAAGGCAGTGGAACAAGGGGTAGAGTCCACAAGGTATCTCCCCTCATCTGAAAGAGACTGCAGGGACGGCAGATGGGATGGAGAGAGGGGAAGAGCCTACATCTGTAGCTCAGGAGGAGGCCACAGGTGGTGAGTCTACCTCGGTGGGGAGGGGGCGGGGTAAGGGGGGCCTTGCCCACACTTCCTGGGGGGGGAGTGGATGGGATAGATGTACAGTCTGGGGGAATGAAAAGAACAGACAAAAAGGTGGTCTGCTCTTCTCTGGACCCAAGGAGACTAGCAAACAGTCCAAATGACGCCAGAGTCAGAGTAGGGGGGAGACTTTCACTTTGTCCCAGAGTGGAGGAAGATCTCAGAGAGCCCCTATATCTTAGAGATTCTGGCAGAGGGATATCGGTTAGAGTTCCTCTCCTCTCCCCCACAGAATGTCACTCTCACCCATCTACCCAGGGATCCTGTAAGGGCAGCAGCGTTACTGGGTAGTGTAGAGGAATTAGCGGGACAGGAGGTAATCGTTCCTGTTCCTCCGTGTCAGCGCTACCAGTGATTTTGTTCCCATGTTTTTGTAGTTCAAAAACCAACAGGGAAATTCCATCTAATTATAAACCTAAGGAAGTTAAACAAATGCCTATGGCAAAAGAGCTTCCAGATGGAAAGAATCTATACGCAAGCACCTTTTAAAAAATGCATTTATGGTGATGATGGATCTCAGGGACACCTGTCTCCACGTACCATTGCCCCAGAACACCAGTCCCTGCTAAGGTTCACTCTGTCAGTCTGTATGAATGGAGGGATACAGCGCTGGCAGTTCCCAGTGCTCCCCTTTGGACTGTTGGCAAGTCCAAGGGTGTTCACCAAGGTACTGGCAGAGGCAGTAGCGTATCTACACCTTCAGGGGATCTCACTGATACCTTACCTGGACAATCTTCTGGTCTACAGTCTCTCTCTAGAACAAGTGAGAGCGGATGTAGACAAGGTGATCGGTACACCTTTCTGGGTTACCTGGTAGATACCAGGACACAAACTACTGCTCCCAGAGAAGAAAAGGACAAAGGTCAGCATGGCCATGGCAAGGCTGATGGAACCAGGAGCCTACCCCCGCAGGCAGATTATGAGAGTTTTAGGACTAATGACTGCCTGCATTCCAGCGGTACCATGGGCGCAGCTCTAATCCAGGGAGCTACAGTTTTTCCTTCTATCCTCCTGGGACAAGGAGACCGAATCCCTGGATGTAAAAGTTCAAGTCCTGTTAAAAGTAAGAAGCTCTCTAAACTGGGGGTGGGACAAAGACAAGATCTCGGTGGGCCGATCCTGGGCCCAGTGGAACTCCATAAAGATTACAACAGATGCAAGCACCTGGGGGTGGGGCACTCACCTAGAGTTCCTGCAGGCACAGGGATCCGGGACCCCGGCCCAAGCAAGAGCCTCATCCAACCACAGAGGGCTCCTGGCATTGGGTCATGCCCTGAAAGCCTTCAGAGGCAGGATCCAAGGACTAGAGGTCCAAGTTTTATCGGACAGTGTGACTACGGTCACCTACCTAAATTGTCAGGAGGGAACAAGGTCCAGGGGACTCCTAAATCTGACATTGGAGATTCTAGGTTGGGCCTAGACCTTTTCACCCACAGGGGGAACAGAAAGGTGGAGCTGTTTTTCTTGTTCACAAGAGAGGGCAGCACCGAAGGGGTGGATGTGTTAGCTGAGGAGTGGGATTGCTATCTGGGGTATGCCTTTCCCCCACTGGCTCTTATCCCAGGGTACTGCAGAAGCTGGCTTACTCAAAGTGCAAACTGATCCTGATTGCCCCTTGGTGGCCGAAAAGGACCTTGTTTTCGACCGTGAAAAGATGGTCAGCTGCTCCTCCGCTTCGGCTCACCCTCAGAAAGGATCTCCTTCGACAAGGGCCAGTCCTTCACCCAGGGTTTTTCAAATAGATGGCCTGGCTCTTGAGAGGGAGATACTCAGGTGAGGGATGCTCAGAGAGAGTGATTGAGACCGGTCACTAGAAGGATCTACTCAAAGGTCTGGAAAGTGTTCTCACACTGGTGCCTAACAGGAAGATCTCCGAACCCTCGATACCAGTAATACTGGAATTTTTGGGTGGGACCAGGGGATCACCCTGAATACCCTCAAAGTGCAGATAGCGGCCTTGTCTGTATTTTTGGACCAGAGGCTAGTACTGGAGCCTCTCATGAAAAGATTTCTGGTAGCTAGGGAGAGGTTGACTCCCATAAAAACGAATAGATTCCCACCATGGGATTTAACGCTGGTCCTGGAGGCGCTGACGAAAGCGCCTTTCTATCCAGCGTCTGGAGTTTCTGTTAAGTTATTGACATTTAAGTTAGCCTTTTTATTGGCCATTACTACTGCTATAAGGACTAGCGAACTGCAGGCTCTGTCAATTAAAGAGCCATTTATGCGGATCTTGGAGGATAGGGTGGTTCTGAAGCAAGATCCATTCTTTCTCCCCAAGGTCGCGTCTCAAATTCATAGGTTTCAGGAAAATGTGTTACCCTCTTTTTGCAAATAAACGAAAAGCAAGAAAGAGGATCTGAAGTTTGTGAGAAAGGTCTTATAAGCAGTAGTCCCACCCTAAGGTAGGTCTTGAACTCCTTTTACATCCTCTCAGGTGTGCCATCCTGGAAGATGACTAGAGAAAATTGCCAGTTACACTTACCAGTAACTGTGTTTCTAGGAAATCTTCCAGGACGGCAGGCCTACTTCCCACCTTGATAAAGTAATGTTTAAGGGGGGGGGGGATTTCTCTTGTCCACTAGGTTAATGCACTTTGGCAGAACTGAGGAGCAGGAGGAAGGGAGGGGCTTTTAATCTCATATGTTGATTCTGTTTCCTGTCAGGTGGACCAGTCATCTCTCAGGTGTGCCGTCCTGTTACCGGTAAGTGTAACTGGCATTTTTTTCTAGCATATGATTGGATGATGGAAGTCAGCAGAGCTTCACCTCATTCACTTAGCTCTGGTGCAAATTCCCCTGCAATGTGCAACTTCCCTTCCAAAGTGAGCAGCTTATTTGCCCTAGTAAATCAACCCCAATAGGTCTATTGTATTAATAATGCTTCCTCTGTCTGCTGCTTTGAGGGAAGCATTATTTTTTATGTTGCTGATTAGAGTTGAGCGAACCCGAACTGTAAAGTCCATACCAAACTTTGGGGTGTCTGTGACCCGGACCCGAACCCAGACATTTGAAAAAAGTTTGGGTTCAGGGTTCGGGTATTTGATCCCGCCTGTTGAATAGCTGCAGGGCAGCCAATCAACAAGCATTTTACTGGTTTGCCCTTAGAAGCCATCACAGCCATGCCTACTAATGGCATGGCTGTGATTGGCCAGTGCATCATGCATATAAGCTGGAGTCACATAGTGCTGCATGTCACATGCTCTCAGGCTAGTGTAGGGAGAGGATGCTGCCGGCGCTGTGAGGGACAGATTGCAGATATAATAACATCTCATCCTGCATTACAGAACAATCTGATTCTGGACTAGGTAGAGTCTACTGCTTTGAGGGACAGATTATTGTTCTAAAATCATCTCCTAGTTCTATAGGGTCAGGTTCCTGCTGTTGCTGTAAGGGACAGATTATTGTTCTAAAATCATCGCCTACTCCTATAGGGTCAGGTTCCTGCTGTTGCTGTAAGGGACAGATTATTGTTCTATAATCTCCTAGTTCTAAAGGGAGAGGTTCCTGCTGGTGCTATAAGGGACAGATTATTGTTCTAAAATCATTTTACTTCCTTTTGCAGCCCTTTAGCACTTTCCAGGACTTTTTTACAGCCATTTTGTGCCCAAAAGTTTGGGTTCCCATTGACTTCAATGGGGTTCGGGGTCCAGGGTAAAGTTCGGGTTAAGTTCGGTACCGACTTTTTCCCAAAGTTCGGCCAAACCCGCCGAACCCGAATATCCAGGTGTCCGCTCAACTCTATTGCTGATTTTATTATTGGCCTTCAGCAGCCCAGAACAGTCTAGATTGAGTTCAACCAAAAGTCAGGGGCAATAAAGGGGTTACACAAAAAACTGTGCAAAGCAAGCAAGCTGTTCCAGATAATCCTGGTACACACTAACAGTTTCTTTTCGTGCAATCCAGCGGGAATTACAAGGAATGGCAGCTGTGGCACCCGAGAGCCGATTGAAAATCATGGGATCCAAACTTGGCGTTTATAATGCTTTTAAGTGCAAAGGAGGGATTTGGGGTCTTAGACCTCAGATCCCTAAAAAAAATTAAAAAAAAACCTGACACCTGGCTATTGCTGTCACAAGGAGTCTTTACATTTCTTCTGACAGCAATAAAAGTGATCAAAAATTTTTTTTTTAAAGCGACAGTGTCAAAATAAACAAAAACAATAAAAAAAAAAATTTGAAGCGCCCCATCCCTCTGTGCTCACGCATCAAAGTAAATGCATACATAAGTCGCACCCCCAAATGTACACAGTGTTCAAACCACACGAGTTTTCACTACAAACATTAAAGGGGGAGCAACATTCCTAGCACAAGACTTCCACTAACTTAAGCCATAAACGGGTAAAAAAATTTAAAACGTCGCCTATGGAGGTTTTTAAGTACTGTAGTTGTCGCAATTCCATGAGTGTGCAATTTCAAAGCATGACATGTTGGTTATCTATTTACTTGGCGTAACATCATGTTTCACATGCTACAAAAAAATTGGGCTAACTTTACAGTTTAGTTTTACTTACTGGGCACTTAAACCCCTCTCCTGCCCAAGCCAATTTTCAGTTTTCAGTGCTGTCACTATTTGAATGACAATTGTGTGGTCGTGCAACGTTGTACCCAAACAAAATCGATGTTCTTTTCTTCCCCACAAATAGAGCTTTCTTTTGGTGGTATTTGATCACCTCTGCGGTTTTTATTTTTTGAGCTATCAACAAAAAAGAGCGACAATTTTAAAAAAAGAACAATATTTTTTACTTTTTGCTATAATGTCCAAAAAGAAAAAAAAACAAAAACAAATTTATTCATCAGTTTAGGTCGATATGTATTATTCTAGATATTTTTGGTAAAAAAAAAATGCAATAGGCGTATATTGATTGGGTTGCGCAAAAGTTATAGCGTCTACAAACAATGGAAATGGATTTATGGTGTTTTAATTTTTTTTTTTACTAGTAATGGCGGCGATCTTTATTTGGGACTGCGACATTGCGGTGGACATGTCGGACATTTTTGAAACTTTTTAAAAATACTCACTTTAACTTGTAAGCAACAAAAGTCAGAAATAGGCCTGATCTTCAAGTGGATAATTGAACAAGTTGAAGCATCGCATAGTAGCCCATTAAGTGCCACTTACCTGCAAATTAAGCCAGCGACGTCCAGCGCTGTCCCCTGTGCTGGCGGCGTCCATCTTCATCACCTCGTTCCTTCCGGGGCCGCGACTCCGGCTCTGTGACAGGCCGGAGTCGTGTGACGTCACTCCCGAGCATGCGCACGGGAGCCGTTAGTTACGGCACTGTTTCAGTGGAGAAACGGCACGGAGGCCGTTTCTTCACTGGGCATGTGCCGAAGTGACGTCAGCCCATGCAGAACACTGCATTTCTCCTGAACCCTGCAGGTTTGGGAGATATGCAGGGCACCTACAGGTAAGCCTTATTCTAGGCTTACCTGTAGGTTAAAATGGTTGTAGTGACCTCCTTGTAGTGTAATCAGGGCTTTTTTTCTGGCGGAACGAGCTGGACCGCCACCTTTGCCAGACATGTTTTGTGTACAAAGATGAAGCAGGGCGGCCTCTAATGTCGCGGCCGTAAAATGAGGGACGGCCGCATAAGCCGACGACCGCATATAGTTCCGGCCTGGCTACAGCCTCCCTGAGACAGTGGAGGGTGGAGTGATATCATGCGCACTCCGCCTCTTCCTGCAGATTGGATGTGATAGCTGCTCTCAGAGCACTGTGGGAGAGATTGTGCATGCACGACACGTGCCTGACTGCAGAGAAGCTGTGTAGCCTTTGTTGTGGGTCTGTGAGGGTCTCTGATCTGGGATGGGACTGTCTCTGAGCTGGGATGGGACTGTCTCTGAGCTGGGATGGGACTGTCTCTGAGCTAGGATGAGGTTGTCTCTGAGCTGGGATGGGGCCGTCTCTGAGCTGGGATGGGGCCATCTCTGAGCTGGATATGGGGCCGTCTCTGAGCTGGATATGGGGCCGTCTCTGAGCTGGATATGGGGCCATCTCTGAGCTACATATGGGGCCGTCTCTGAGCTGGATGTGGGGCCATCTCTGAGCTGGATATGGGGCTGGTTGAAATAAGCTGGAAGTGCCTCTGAGCTTACTTCGGTAAGTGCTGGATATTTTTAATGTTTTATGCATTTTACTACATTGCTTTTTATTAACAAATTACTTTATAGCCCCCAAATTATACCTGTTCTCTGAAGGGGTGGTGCTAGAAGGTGTGTAAGGGTGGAGACAAGGGGTGGTTCTAGGAGGCGGAGATAGGCGTGGCCTAGAGGAGGGGGGCCAGTTCCTGCACCTTTTCTCTGAGAAAAAAGCACTGAGTGTAATGCAGTTCAGGAAGCCCTGGCTTTTACCTTCCACAGTGATACTTTTCCCGTTTGATAGGAAAACTGTCTTTTGCACTGTAATCAATGTTTGTGAAGAAGGTCTCATCGCTATTCATGTGACTTGTCGCACCTGAGTCTATGCACCAGCCATGTGGCTTGCTGCTCTGTGTCACTTTAAAGGTGCCACTCCACAATGTGTCTGCAGTTTCCTTTGTGGCTGCTTTGACTCTTGCTTTTGTGGTTAGCTCTAGCTTTCACTGTTTGGCTTTCCAGAGAGAACAGTCCTTTTTTAAGTGACCAATCATTTTACAGCTAAAACAGGCTCTGCTTTCTTGTGCTTTGTGCCTTTGTGCATCTAAAGAGCTTTGTCATGGTGCTTATTTTCTTTCCTTCTGTCATATTCATTGATTAATTTCCCTTTGCCATATTCCAGTGTCAGTTCCTGCTCGGGTCTGGTTTCAAAAGTGTTAATAAGAGCAGTATATGTCTCTGGAAGGCTGCAGAGGAGCATGGCAACAATATGGGTATCTTTGATGTCCTCTCTGATGCCGCGCAGCTGCTGTATGTATGTCGTCGACGCGCCGTAGTCTCTCCTGTAGTTTCTATGGGTATAACAACGGTACGAGGAGACGTCGGAAGGTCTCTGTATATGACGAGAATAATTGTGAAAACTTTGGTCTGGGCTCGTCCTTGACTGTGACCTTATACCGTTTCCCTTTAATTAGTTACTTATACTGTCTTCCTTTCTTTTATTCGTGGTACTGTTTCGAGAAATCTACGTGTTTCCGTGTTTCGTGTTCTTTCGTCTCGGACAAAATCGACATTTTACTAACCAGTGAATTTTTTCCTGACAAGAGAGACCTTTCGGTTTGTCACTTTCGATCTCGATTGGTGTTTTCGTTCTCAGTTTCGTCGGTGTTTCC
>BLSH010415170.1:906460-920768 GCA_018402905.1 Glandirana rugosa | reverse complement strand
TGATAAAAATTTTGTTTGGGTGCAGTGTAGCATGAGAGAGTGATTGTCATTCAAAGTGTGAGAGCGCTGAAAGCTGAAAATTGGTCTGGGCAGGAAGGGGGTATAAAAAGTGGTTAAGTTTGTGGGTCTGTTTGTATTTAGTACTTGCCACAAGTCATCCTTGCTAAAAAGCATTTCCAGTTTAAATTTCCACAGCTGTTGTCATTGTTCAGCTTTGCTATTGCAAACTTCACATCTGAACCGATTGCCATCCTTCAATAGCTTGCATACATTACTCACTGATTTTCTGTAGAATTTTTTCCAGTGCCCTGGGTTCCTGGTGCCCATAACCTATTAGCAGGTTATTGATTCATGCGCTTGGAAGCTTGTTGTTTGCAGCAAAACGCTTTACTCTTCATGGAGAATGGCAGAACATATCTTACAGGAACAAACAAGTACACACTTAGATACAAAAGGTACTTTCTTTCATATCATAGAACACATACTATAACACCACAGTGCCACCTGCTGGTATAGATAGGTACAATGTACAGTACATATAGTTCAGTTTATATGCAATCATTCTATTGCTCTTTCCAACACATTTAGGTTTGATTTGTCCTCACTGAGGTTCTTTTATCCTTTCAGCTGAGTAAAGGTCTCGTCGGATGGGTGCAGCGAACTTTCCAGAGCACCCAGGCAGCTGCTGATGAAACCACCCCCCAAGACTCTCCTGTCTGCTCCTACAATGAGTGGGATCCACTGGAAGAAGTCATCGTAGGGAGACCCGAAAATGCAAGCGTTCCTCCATTTACAGTGGAAGTCAAGGTAAGCTAATTGATGTCTATTTACACAGGATTTGATGTGAAGGGACATGTAGACACGAAGACATGTAGTTCACCAGAGGTTAAATATAGTCAAGAGGATCCCCAAATGCTAGCAGGCATAAACTACAATCATTTAGACGAGTGATGCATGTGAATGGTAAGTAACCACTCCTCTATGAGGAACTCAGTCTTTCTCATTCAAAAGGATAGCTAATGGTTGAGTGTTTATATCAAGCTGGGTATGTCACACATAAACATATCAGTGACTCCTCTACTGATATGCAAAGGCATAGTTCAGCATTGTTAAACTGCAGTCAAAAGAGGATCCCCTGGTAATGACAGACATAAATCACACTTATTTGATCAAGTAATGCATGTGAATGATATATAGCCACTCCTCTGAGGAATTTAGTCTTTCTCATTCCAAACGATTACTGTGGTTGAGGGTTTAAATCAAGCTGAGTATATCACACACAAATTGACATGAACAATGAAGATGTTTCCTTAGCTGGAGTTATCAACACAGTCATAGGATCACACGGAGTCAAGCACTAAATGTTAAGTCATTACCTGCTTCAAATGAACATGGCAGGAAAAAATACAATTGCTGCCCAGGGGTTTTCTCACCCTTTCCGATGTGGAAGTCTGCAGCTATAATATCCTCCATTCACTGGCTTGTAATACTGTGGTTATAAGTGCTGGCTCCTGTGCGATGCTCACACTTTCCCAGCTGTCTCTTTGGGAGGTAATCACACTGGGTGTGTGATTGCAGCTGTAACAGCCCTCCTCGGTCCTCTGTCAGATAGAGCTGAACAAAAGGCATGCAGAGTGTGGTTTGAACGACCCGCTCTGTCCTTGTTACGTCAATGCATTTCGCGTGCAGGATGCATGCTTCATCAGGATGTAATGATGCCAGCTGGACATGCTATTTAACCACTTCAGCCCCGCAAAGGATTTACCCCCTTCCTGAACAGAGCAATTTTGCGATTCTGCACATGCATCACTTTAACTGACAATTGCGCGGTCGTGCGATGTTGTACCCAAACAAAATTGACGTCCTTTTGATCCTACAAATAGCTTTCTTTTGGTGGTATTTGATCACTTCTGTGTTTTATATTGCGCTATAAACAAAGGGCAACAATTTTGAAGAAAAAACAATATTTCTTTTTGCTATAATACATATTAAAAAAAAAAAATAAAAAAAAATTGAATTTAATCATCAGTTTAGGCCAATATATATTCTTCCTAGTATATTTGGTAAACAAATCGCAATAAGTGTATATTGATTGGTTTGCGCAAGCCTTATAGCATTTACAAATGATGAGAATTAATTTATGGCATTTTTATTTATTTATTTTTTATTAGTAATGGTGGTGATCTGCGAATTTTAGCGGGACTGCAACATTGCAGCGGACATATTGGACAATTTTGACCCTTTTTTTTGGGGACCATTGGCATTTATACAGTGATCAATGCTATGAAAATGCACTGATTATTGTGTAAATGTCACAGGCAGGGAAGGGGTTAACACTAGGGGGGCAATCAAGGGGTTAACTGTGTTCACTGCTAGGTGTTTCTAACTGTATGGGGCTGGGCTGACTAAGGAAGGAGAGTGATCTCTGCTCCCATATACAGGGAACATACGGTCACTCTCCTCTGTCCTGTCAGAACTGGGATCTGCATGTTTACATTTGCGGATCCCTGTTCTGTCACTGCCGAGGAGCGATCGGGGGTGTCCGGCGGACATCGAGTCTGCCCCAACCACTCACTGGCTCCCCCGCTAGTGTGAGCGTACCTACGGCGGCATGCGCGCGCCCACAATACTCTCTCCTGCGGCCACTGTCAGGTGACGGTGGTTCACGCAGGAGAGCCATGTTGCTGCCGTCAATCCATGGCGGGCGGTCGACAACTGGTTAAAGCAACAGGAAGTCCCTGACCTAGCTCGTCATCCAGTTGCGTCTTAATAATGCCATATAGTGGCCATTTGTAAAACCTACAGAACCATTAGGACACCACAAACACAATTAGCTGTATGGTCATTCACGTTCTTTTTATGATTCATAGATTAAACAGATCACTGATGTTTTTCTATACATATTTCTATTTTCAAGGTATTTGTGTTAGTATTTGTGCAGTAGTACATCCTAGGGCCCTCATTTTAAAGCAGACCCCCTACTGCACAGATCTATTGATGGTCAAGGCTCCAGGAACACCTTGAGACTCATTTCATTATTCAATCCTCTAGGCACCATAGATCACAGGCGAAAAATCCAAGCTTTTTCTTTTTTTCAACAGAATTGTGTCAAAGTCACTTCTACGGCCGGAAAGTTTAAGGGCATTAAAACCCTTGATTTTTAGGCTGTTTGACTTTCCATTGTGGAATTTGGCAAAATAGAGTTTTCCTCCTTCAGATGCTTTTGATGTGTTCTCCGATCCTGACATGCAACTGGTGTTTGGTCTTTCCCACATATTTTTTTTTGCATGTACACTATAGGATAAACAGAACCCTGGTAGTAGCACAGTGTTAATAAACTGTTTAACCTTATATTGATTTATGCCTTCGGAATCAGAGAACACATCGGAGCTATCCACAAACTTGCAGATACCACAAGGGCCACATGAATACATTCCCTTAGAAACTGGTTGACAGACCACCCAGCTTTAATTAGGTGACTTGGTGAATTCAAACTTAACCAGGGCATTGTTTAAATTACTGGCTCTTTGGCTACTACGTATGGACTGAGCCTACTATATCTTTAAGATCATCGGATCTTGTCAGAATATGCCGATCCTATTTATATCCCCCCATTGTGCTCCAAATTTAGTTATCATCCTCAATGGGCCAACGGGGTCCTTTGCTTTCACATGGCAGGACTCAAGGAGCTCATTACTCATTTTTCTAACTGCAATTCTCTTAGCTCTCCTCAAAGTACAGTGGGAGTACCACTTTCCCTAAACCTTTTGTACATTTGGTCTGCCTCATGCCGGTAGTCCACATCATTGTACAGTTTCTCCTTATACTCTGGAATTGTCCAAGGGCTATCCCTCTAATCAGGGACCCTGGATGATGACTACTGGCATGAAGGAGACTTTTAGGCGCTGTCGGTTTCCTGAAGGTTTTTGTGGTGAGAGTCCCATCTGTAAATCTCACCAAAAGGTCAAGAAAAGGTATTTCATGCTCATCTACAATGTAGTTGAGGTGGATATTCCTGGTGTTGCAGTTTAGTTCTTCCATGAACAACTTTAGCTTTTACCGTGATCCTGCCCACAACATGAGGACATCATCGATGTACCTCAACCATAGTTGAACATGGCTGAGGTACATCGAAGAGGCATTCACCACCTCCTCCCACCAACCCAAGTGCAGACAGGCATATGACGGTGCCCAAGGGGCCCCCCATAGCTGTCCCCCTTATCTGTTGATAATAGGAGCTGAGGAACTGTAAAAAAACAATCTTTAATGTAAGTTCCAAAAGCTCTGACAAATTTGTTTTGTGCTCCGAAGGTTGGAAATTTAGCATCCAGGAAATGTAAAACTGTCGATATCCTCCATTAGTGGGGTATAGATGTGTAGAGGAATTCCACGTCTATACCCACAAGCAAACTTTCCCCCAGGAAATCCAGACCAGAGATCCTCTTCAGGACATCCCCGGTATCTGACATAGGATGGCAACTCCACTACTAGATCTTTAATGAGTGAGTCAATGTATTTGCCAATTGTTTCCAGTGGGCCCCTGATGGTGGAAACAATCGGTCTCCTGGGGGTTTGTTTTCATGTTTATGAATATTGGGGATAATGTAGGAAGTGGGGGTGTTGAAGTCCTCCACTTTCAGATACCCATATTCCCTTTTATTCAGTAAATTAGCCTCCAAGGCAAAGTACAAATTGTCATTAATCATAGCGGCCACAGGGGGGAATGGGTTAGAATCCAATTGTTTGTATGTGAGGTCATCTGACAGAAATCGTTGTACTTCTTTTTCGTGCATATCTTCTGATATCAAGACCACATCCCCCCCTTGTCACTCTTCTTAATGATGAGCCTCTCAGCACCTTGCAATTCGTGTAAGGCTCTACGTTCAGGAGTAAGGCTATCCAATGTCTTATTATCCCATTGAACATTTCTCAGATCATCCTGTACCAAGTCAAGAAAGGCACCTATCCGCTTGTTTCTGAACTGGGGCATTGACGTGGATCTAATTTTCAGATTGGATTCGCTTTTCCAAGGATCATTTGCCGTCATGTCATCCTCGTCTAGTTTCTGCCCTCCCTCCTCTAGTAGAGAGATTAGGGTTTCCAGGGCCTTCTTGTCATGTACTTTATCCCCTTCATCTATTGGATCTACTTGCTCTCTATCTGAGATCAGGGATTTATAGTACACCTTCCTGAGAAATAGACAGAGTTCTTTGTAGACCTCAAAATGATTCATCTGTTCCCCTGGAAAGAAAAACATACCTTTTACTAAGAAGTGCAGCATGTCTTTCTTCCAGTTTGAAATCGGATAAATTGATTACTTTTTTATCCTCCCTGCTTTCCACGTCTAAAGTCCCAGTGGGATATAGACAATTGCCTGATGCCTTTGTTTCTGGCTCCTGGTCCAGGTTCAGTCGTATTTCGCTTGTTTCATTTTCCTTGCATTAAAGTGTAATTTTTTTCCAGTTCCTCAGCTCCTATTATCAACAGATAAGGGGGGCAGCCATGGGGGCCCCCTGGGCACCGTCATATGCCTGTCCGCACTAGGGTTGGTGGGAGGAGGTGGTTATGCCTTGTTTATGTACCTCAGCCATGTTCAACTATGGCTGAGGTGCATCAATGTCCTCATGTTGTGGGCAGGATCATGGGAAGAGCTAAAGTTCATGGAAGAACTAAACTGCAACACCAGGAGTATCCACCTCACTTACATTGTAGATGAGCATGAAGTACCCTTTCATGGCCTTTTGGTGAAATTTACGGATGGGACTTTCACCACAAAAACCTTTAGGAAACCGACAGCGCCTAACACTCTCCTTCACACCGGTAGTCATCATCCAGGGTCCCTGATTAGAGGGATAGCCATTGGACAATTCCAGAGAATAAGGTAAACTGTACCAATGATGTGGACTACCGGCGTGAGGCAGACAAAATGTACAAAAGGTTTAGGGAAAGGAGGTACCCTCATCATACTTTAAGGAGAGCTAAGGGAATTGCAGGTAGAAAAACAAGGAATGCGCTGTTTGAGTCCTGCCATTTGAAATAAAAGGACCCCATTGGCCCAGTTAGGATTGAAACTAAATTTGGAGCACCACAGGGGGATATAAATAGGCTTCTAAAAAAACCACTGGCACATTCTGACAATATCTGATGATCTTAAAGATATTGTAGAATCTAGGCTATACTTAGTGGCCAACAGAGCCAGTAATTTACACGATGCCCTGGGTAAGTCAGAATTCACTAAGTCACCTAATAGAAACTGGTTGACAGACCTCCCAGCTTTAAAGGGAATGTATCCATGTGGCTAGCGTGGGATCTGCAAGTTTGTGGATCGCTCCGATGTGTTCTCCGATTCTGAAGGCATAAAGCAATATAACATCAGTTTATTAACTGTGCCGCTAACAGGGTTCTGTATATTATGTGGGAAAGACCAAATGGCAGTTGTGTGTCAGGATCGGGGAACACATCAAAAGCATTAATCTGAGGGAGGAAAACCCCACTGGTCTACATTTTGCTGAATTCCACAATGGAAAGCCAAACGGCTAAAAAAAAATTCAAGGGTTTTAATGCCCTTAAACTTTCTGGCCATAGAGGGGACTTTGACACAATTCTGTTGAAAAAAGAAAAAGCTTGGATTTTTCTCCTGGGATCTATGGTGCCTAGGGGATTGAATAATGAGATGAGTCTCAAGGTGCTCCTGGAGCCTTGACCCTCAATAGATCTGTGCAGTAGGGGGTCTTCTTTAAAATGAGGGCCCTAGGATGTACTACTGCACAAATACTAACACAAATGTCTTGAAAATAGAAATATGTATAGAAAAACATCAGTAATCTGTTTCATCTATGAAACATAAAAAGAATGTGAATGACCATACAGCTAATTGTTTTTGTGGTGTCTTAATGGTTCTGTAGGTTTTACAAATGGCCACTAGATGGCATTAAGACACAGCTGAATGACGAACTATGTCAGTGGCTTTCTGTTGCTATAGCGTGTCCAGTTGGCGTCGTTATGTTCTGATGAAGCGTGCGTCCTGCACATGAAATGCATTGGCGTAACAAGGACACAGCGGGTCTTTCATACCACACTCTGCATGCCTTTTGTTCAGCTCTATCTGACAGAGGGTCGAGCTGCAATCACACACCCAGTGGGATTACCTACCAAAGAGTCAGCACTTAGAACCACAGTATTACAAGCTGGTGAATGGAGGATATTACAGCTGCAGACTTCCACATCGGGGAAGGGTGAGAAAGCCCCCGGTCAGCAATTGTATCTTTTCCTGCCATGTTTATTTGAAGCAGCTAACAGCTTAACATTTAGTGCTTGACTCAGTGTGACCCTATGACTGTGGTGACAACTCCAGCTAAGGAAGCATCTGCATTGTTCAGGTCTATTTGTGTGTGATATACTCAGCTTGATTTTGACAGGAACCATGAATCAGACCAAGACAGAAGTGCAGTAAAATCACACTTTGTAATAAAAAGGTACAATGATATAAACAAAGTAAACGTGGTCAAAACATAGCCAGGGTTCGGTAACCAGAGTGGATAGTCAGAGCAAGCCAGTGAAACAGGAGTCCAGAGATCAGTGAAGTTAAACAAACGGCATGCAGGGTCAGGAGCCAGGAGGAGAGTCAGCCAAGCTGGGTCTTCAACCCAGGTATCAGAAGGGAACATCAAACAGGCAAAGTCTTTCACAGGAAAACACAGCAGAGATTTCTCCAGAGATGTTGACCAAGGCGAAGGCATCTGCGATCTGATCCAGGCAGTTTATATAGCAGCAGAGGTGGCTTAACGAGGCAGGATATGATCATCAGGTGAGACAGAGTGAAAGCTGAAACTGGAAATGAACCCTTTAGCTGAGCAACTTACTATGAGAAGGGAGAGCTGAGTCCAGCCCTGACAGTACACCCTCCTCAACTACAGCACCAGGTTTGAAGGGAAAACGTCTATGAAAAGCAGAGGGGGACAGAAACATGTACATCCAAGGATGAGACCCAAGAACGTTCCTCCGGTACCCTTTCTTATGAACCAGGTACCATATGCGCCTACGGGACTTAGGGGAGTCAATGATAAATTGTATCTCATACTCCTCTTAGTTCTCAACCTGAACAGGATGAGGATGTGGTACCGACCGAGGTGGTGACGCGGTTGCATACCAAAGGTTTTAACAAGGAGACATGGAATACATTATAAATTTGCATATTAAAAAGGCAGGTCTAAAGCGTAAGCCACTGGGTTGATCTTACGGAGAGTATGGAAAGGCCCAATAAACCGTGATGCCAGCTTCAGGGAGGGAACACTGAGTCGGAGGTTGCGAGAAGACAGCCAGACCCACTCCAAGTTGGTAAGAAGGCACAGATAGGCATCTGTGGTCAGCATGGTGTCTGTACCTATCATTGGCACATCGCAAAGACTCCTGGACCTGTACCCAAGTGGAACGAAGACCACGGAGCTGATCCTCCAACACAGGAATTCTCTGAGGAGCAAATGAGTCAGGCAATATGGCTGGTTGGAAACCATAATTCAGCATAAACTGTGACAATCGGGAAGTGGCACTGACGGCACTATTGGGAGCAAAACTCTGCCCAAGGTAACCGGTCAGACCAGTTGTTATGGTGGTCAGAAATATAGCAACGTAAAAACTGTTCCAAGGACTGGTTGGCTTGTTCTGCGGCCCCATTGGACTGCGGGTGATACGCAGAAGAGAAGAAAAGCTGAATTTCCAACTGTGCACAAAAGGCTCGCCAAAACCTGGACACAAACTGGCTACCCCTGTCCGAGACTATCACCTTGGGAAGCCCATGTAAACGAAAAAAATGTCAGTTCCTTGAACGTGGGCAACTTCTTAAGTGGAATACAATGTGACATCTTGAGAATCGGTCAACCACCGTCAAGATAACTGTTACCCTGAGAATTAGGTAACTTTACAATAAAATCCATAGACAGGTGGGTGGGGAATGGTAAGTCTAGAGCACAGCAGTATGGAGACTCTCCATGACAAATCAGCGGTCACAAGGTTTCTCAGGAGGAGCATGGATCTGAGAGGCAAGGATCTTGTCACCCAAAGTTGAAGTGAGACTGGTACAAATCATAACCAGAATACAATACAAGAGGTATCACAGGAACAGGAACTGACTCCATCTTGGAAGCGGAGGAAAACTGTTGCGACAATGCATCGGCCCTTACATTCTTAGTACCGGGTAAGTATGAGACTATGTAATTGAAGCTTGACAAGAACAGAGCCCATCGTGCCTTCCTGGGGTACAGGCGTTTAGCCTCAGACAAGAATGTGAGATTCTTGTGGTCAGTCAAAATGAGAACCGGAATAGCGGTACCCTCAAGGAGATGCCTCTATTCTTTAAGAACTAAAATGATCGCTAACTCTGTCCCCAATCTCGTAATTCCATTCCACAGGAGACAACTTCTTGGAAAAGTAGCCACAAGGATGCATAGCGCTTTCAGAGGTGGGACGTTGGGACAGAAGGGCACCAACTCCAGTCTCAGATGCATCAACCTCAAGGATGAAGGGTAACGTAGGATCCGGATGTGCCAACACAGGAGCAAAAACAAAGGCAGCCTTGAGACTTTCAAAGGCCTTAATGGACTCCGGAGACCAATTCTGTGGGTTACCGTTCTTTCTGGTCATATCAGTAAGAGGCTTGACCAGAGACGAGAAGTTACGAATAAACTTCCGATAATAATTGGCAAAGCCAAGAAAACATTGTAGTGGACGTAAACCCACGGGTAGGGGCCACTGTAGAACTGCCAATAGCTTCTCTGGGTCCATCAAAAAAACAGTAGTGGAATTGGCATAACCCAGGAATTTAACCTGTTCATGATGGAACTCGCACTTCTCCAATTTACAATACAGGTTATCTCTCAGCCTCTGAAGCACACGGCAGACATCTGTGTGGTGGCTCTCTAGGGACTTGGAATATATGAGGATATCGTCGAAATAAACCGCCACACATTGCTGCAACAAATCTCAAAGGATATCGTTGAAGAACTCTGAAAATCTGCCGGAGCATTGCGAAGACCAAATGGCATTACGAAGTATTCGTAATGGCCTGTCCTGGTATTAAATGCAGTTTTCCACTTATCGCCCTTCTTGATCCTCACGTGACGGTTTTTGACCCTACTTAGCTGTAGTGGTCACACTGATCCAGGTGAGAATATTCCTGCAGGGGGGAGCACCAGTGGTGATATACATCCTGGGTCCTTTTTGAGCACAGAAGTGGATTTACAGTACAACCTCGGATTGCGAGTAACGCGGTTAATGGGCGTTTCGTAATACGAGCAGTTACTTTTTTAAATTCTGACTCGGTTTGGGAGCGCTGTCTTGCATAACGCAGAATTTGGCCTCTGTCCATGCAATACCGCACGTGGCCAGAGGTGCGGGGGCGCTGGTGATCCCTCAGCCGGTCAGGAGCATTCGGAAATACTGAAGTGTAAACAGTTCCAGAGCATTTCCGAATGATTCAGACGTCTCAGAGGCTCACCAGCGCCACCACACTTCTGGCCACATGCGGTATTGCATACACCAGGTGCCCCCAGAGCTCTGGCCACGTACAGTACTGCATTGACAAGCAGTGACTGGAACAAATTAACTGAGTTTCCATTGTTTCCTATGGGGAAACTTGCTTTGATATGAGTGCTTTGGATTACAAGCATTCTCCTGGAACGGATTATGCTCGTATTCCAAGGTTCCACTGTATTTTGAGCAGTTTTTATGAAGCACTTTTATTGTAGGGACTTTTTGGACTAATTTCTACTATAATATTCTTTATTTAATTTTTTATATGTTTATATGAATTCTGTTTTGTATTTTATAAAAATGTAAGTGCTATACACTGCATGATCAATATTGGTTTCACATATGAAGTGATATTTGTGGTATCATCAGAATTCTTATATATTTTCCCTATATATGCACGCTAGTGTGTTTTAGTTTGAAGCGCTGCACATATAGATTGTTTATATGTATTGATACACATGTAGGATTGTGATTAGTGTCAGTAGCTTTTTAGGCTTCCCTAATGGGAATTGGGAATGGGAATTATCACGTTAGAGGAGTGGCGCTTAGGATTTCCTTTTGATTAAATTAAATCTATCCAACTATTTATGTATTTTTAGCAACGCAAACATAAACAACATTTAAAGAGAATGTATAATGGTTTTAAATATATTTTATTTATGGTTAAAGGATTAAGAGTATTTTTCTCTTTGTGAAATAATGCATACACATCTTACATATTAGCCAAGTGCAACCAGCAGGAGCCATATCCTTCAGCTTTTTTCCAAGATCAATAATGCTATGCAGTGAAGAGTCTGAATAGCTTAAGGCCCCTTTCACACTTGTGCGACCCGATTTTACCTAAATTTTTTGCTGCGGTTTTGCAGCGATTCTACTGCAATTTTACAGCAATTTTGACGCGATTTTGGATCAGTATGACTTTGGTCCGACTTTGTTGCAACTTTGGCTCAATAAAAACCTATTATAAGTCTTACAGATATGAACGGGACTCATTGGAAATAATGGGGAACGACTCGTCATGGGACTTTACAGTCCCAAATCGCAGGACAACTCGCACAAGTGTGAAAGGGGTCTAAAGTGATTGTAAAGTCTTGTGTTTTTTTTTTTTAATTAAAAATAACAAACACGTTATACTCACCTCCTCTGTACAGTGGTTTTGCACAGAGCAGCCCAGATCCTCTTCTCAGGTCCTGGTCCCTCCCCGTTGGGTGCCCCCACAGCAAGCAGCTTGCTATAGGGGCACCCAAGCCAAGCTGCAGTTGTGTGTCCATTCAGACACTGAGCTGCGCCCCCCCCCCCTTCTATTCTCATTGGCTAATAGCAACGGGAGCCAATGGCGGAGCGCTGTTGTCCTAGCCAATGAAGAGAGGGGTCCCAGATGGCGGAGACATTCCTACAACATCGCTAGAGCTAGAAGGACCTTAGGTAAGTATTAGGGGGGCTGCTGCACACAGAAAGCTTTTTATCTTAAGGCATAACATTTTTTAAAAATGACTTTACGACTACTTAAAGTAGAATTAAACCTAACTAGCCTTAAAAATGTTCCCTACCCCATCCTAATACCAATGCTGGCTAACCTGTGTAAGAAATATGTATATACTTCCTATTTTCAACCTGGTCTGTCATGTGATCCCCTGTAACCAATGGCAGCTGCAAGGGAGAGAGGGCGCACAACAGCTAGTAAAGCTCGGAGCAGGGACGTCGTCCATAAGCTCCTATGGCCTATTCGTTGTTGGAGCTCCCTCCTCTCCCCTGCAGCCACCGCTGGCTGACACAGGTGAACAGGCTGAAAATAGTTTTGTATATATAGTACATCTTACACAAGTTATCCAGCATAGATGTTAAGCCTCGTACACGCGGTGCAACGGTCGTATGAAAACGGTCATACGACCGCTCGTTGTACGATCATCTGACCGTTAGTACGCGCAATTAGAACAGCCGATGTACGATGGTCGTACAACAGGAGTTGGATGAGCAAACTAGAAAACTTTGGTTGTACCAACAAGCGGTCGTACGACCGTTGTACCGTGTGTACAGAGAAGTCGGTCCAACAAGTTGCACTGTGCAAAACACGCATGCTCAGAAGTCAGGAATGCCCGGAAGTGTCAGTTTGTTCCTAATTCACAAATTACATGCACCTGAACTTCCTCTTTATACGTTCGTAACACATCACTACATTCGGCTTGGTCGTATTATCGTTTAGTGCATGTCAGTACGCGAGATAGATGAGTCAACATACGATTTGGTCCATTCGGTCGTACGGCCGTCGCATCGTGTGTACGAGGCTTAAGGAGGGGAAAGGAGACATTTTTAAGTCTAGTTAGGTTTATCCCTGAATTCTATTTAAAGTTCTGAATAGCAGAGAAAAACATGTAGCTTTTCTGTAAAGCCAGCAATTCAAAAGGCAGTGCTGGATCATCTTATAGATCCACCTTGTAAAATACATCTTGCAGCCACACACACTGCAAGGGTTAGTTGCTTGCTTTGTTTAGGGAGATATGAATAAGCAAAATACTTATCTTCCTCGCTCCCATGATAGCTGGTGCACTGCTTTGCTTTCCAACCCTAGCTGTATGTGATAGGACCACTGGATACGTGATGCTCAGGCATGGGCTGCAACTGGAAGAGCAGCGAAAAGACCAGTTTTTAAGGGATCAGTTTTACAGCTGGAAGGAAGCCTGTATGTACAAGGAATATTAGTTATTTCTGTTTATTCCAATACAGGCAGTCCCTGAGTTATATACATCAGACTTCTATACAACTCCTACTTGCAAACGGAGGGAGACAACAGGAAGTGAGAGGAAATCTCCCCCTAGGAAGGGAAATTCACTCCTGTAAGATTTATCATGGGGAAAAAGGTTTCTCTAGCGAGGCAGTGAGTTTTCACAACAACCCAAAATTTTCAAGATCCAATTGTTGCAGGGATAGAAAGTGAGGTGAAATCTTCTGAACAGGGACACAGACAGCAAAACAAATGTTACAGGAGTGTTAACCTTTCCTGTGCTATCTTTCCAAAACTTAAATATTTTTTTGACACTTAAAAATTTGTTACCCTGCAATGTAAAAGCATAATGGGCTAGTGTGCATCGCATATTAGCCCATTATGTGCCACTTACCTGCATTGGAAGCCCACGATGTCCCCGCTCCAGGCTGCGTCCATCTTCTGCCCCCCTTCCTTCTGGGGCTGCGATCTCCAGTTTTGTGATTGTCCGGAATCGCGTGATGTCACTCCTGCGCATTCAGTTGGGAGCCGCCAGTCACGGCACGATCTCAGTGAAGGAACGGCATGGAGGCTGTTTCCTCACTGCACATGTGCCCGATGACGTGGGGACATGCAAGTACACTGCATATCTCCTAAATAGTGTTGAGCGAACCCGGACTGTAACGTTCGGGTCCGTACCGAACTTTTGGGTGTCCGTGGCACGGACCCGGACCCGGACATTTCAAAAATCGTTCGGGTGCCTGTGGGTTTTCAAGCCATGCCTGGGCTTGCAATGTCAGGCCCAAGCGAGTTGTGATAAATCCTCTATACGTCACATGAACGTACAGGGGTGCAGTAGCCCGTGTACACGTCACTCCTTTGTCGGAGGTACGGCAAGGAAGTGACTCTAGCACGGCACTGACCGCCGAGGGTTGACTTACGCGTCCTCACTGTAGTGCGCTAAGGCCTGTTAGTGTTTTGACCTCTAGCGTCGGGGTCTTCCTTCCCCCCGTCTTCTACCTGCGTCGGACCTCGCCCCTGTAGCACCCGAAGGTTACGTCCATTCACCGTGTATTACCC
>BLSH010415170.1:879318-901674 GCA_018402905.1 Glandirana rugosa | reverse complement strand
AACCTATCTTGTTTGTAACCTGGGGACTGCCTGTACCCCTAGACAAAATGAGTTATGAACTCTTGCAGTGCACTAGGGGCTCCACTACACCATGAACTTCTGCAGGTGCCCACAGTTCAGCTTTAGGGTGGTTCTAAATGTAAACCTTGTTTACCTTAATGCATTCCCAGGATTAAAGCAGTAGTAAACCTCCAGAAAAAATAAATATCAATCCCCTCTCTGCAGGTTTAAGTCCTAATGTACTAGTATGAACTGCATACTAGCACATTATGACACTTGCCTAGACATGGAGCCCTCATGCGCAGCACTGTCATGGCTCTCCGACGCTGCCATGGCTCTCCGACGCTGCCATCTTCACCCAGTCTTCTTTCAGGGTTTGTGGGCTCCAGCTGTATGAATGGTTGGGGCTGCAATGACGTCGCTCTGGGGCAGAGCTCTGAAGGTTCCCTTAGTGCGCGTGTGCCAGAGATGCTACCGGCTGCATGTTGTGTGAATTAGACATGTGCAATTAGTTTCGTAACAAATCTAAATTCGGCATCCGGATGTCCAAAGAAAAAATTAACGAATTTCAACGAATACAAAAGTAATTATAGCGAAAATAACGAATGAATTCGATATGATTCGTTCATTCGTTAAAGGTCCAATGAAACAAAAGGTCAACTCAGCGTAAATCTTACAGTCCAATCAGCTGATACATTTTGTGCTGGAGGTTGGATTACTGGCAAAGTGCATTCCTGAGAACTAAGTGAGAAGGGTGTTGTATTGTATTTGAGCATAGGAGAAGAGATATTGTCATTGTGTGTGTTAATGGATTTGTTAGAAGAAGACTGTGCTAAGTGTTAATTGCATTTGATTGTGGTTTCCTCTAGTTGCTGAGAAGCAGCTCTGTGTCTGCTCTGAAGTGACTTCCTGCATCTGTGACCCCGGCTATCTTTGGACTTTGTTTGCTTTCTGCCTGCCCCGACCTCCGGCTTGTCTACGACCCCTCTCCTGCCTGATCCCGTGTGCTTCTGCTGCCCGCACGTTGCCGACCCTGCCTGCATCCCGACCATCCGCCTGTCTCATCCTTCTGTACCGCTTTGCCAGCACGTTGCCAACCCGGACTGTACCACTACGCTTCTGCCAAGCACGAGCTTCAGCGGACCTGCACCCACCACCAGTGACCACGTCCAGCCCTCGTGCCCCCCTGTGCTCCCGAGCTCTCTGTCTACACTATGAGGGGTTCGCAAACCAGGGCCGTAAGAGAGGTTGTCCCCTGCATAAGTCAGACTCGACCACCAGGTACGTGACAGAATTCAATAAATAAATGAATTTCCAAACTACGAATCATTATTACGAATATATATACATACATATATCATGAATTGATTCGATATGCAAACAAAACAAATTGATTCAGTAAAGAATATCGACACTCTACGGAAATAACAAATTATTCTAAAAGGAACTAACGTGACATAACGAATATAACAGAACGAAATTATGTATTTTTGCGAGTCGAAACGAACCGAAACAAAATTTTCCGTTGTTCACAAGTCTAGTGTGAATATCTCCTAAATGGTGCAAATTTAGGAGATATTCACTGTACCTACAGGTAAGCCTTATTATAGGCTTACCTGAAGGTAATAGTTAAAGTGGAGTTTAATTCCACTTTAAGGTGAAACTTTCTACCATTTTATCCCACCTCCCCAAATATTTTCCTGAGTCCTCTATCGAAGCAGTGCTGTTCCCGGCTGCATCTGTCCTCTCCTCTCTCCCTGCTCACAAGCTTGGCCAAGAGCAGTGGGAGCCATTGGGTCCTGTTGGCTGTCTGTGGACGTACGCAGTTTGGCTCGGGAGTGAACCTGCAGGTGTGCCCCCATAGAAAGCAGCTTCTTAGGGGAGCACATAGAGAGGAGGAATGAATAGCACCAGCCAGAGACCGTAAAAAAGGATGTTTGGGGCCACTTGCAATGCCACAGAGCGGGTAAGTATAACATGTTTGTTATTTTAAGGAAAAAAGTACTTTACAATCTCTTTAAATGTTTCTAAAATAAAATGTATATACAATAAAAACTGTTATATAGAAGATCAATTATTAAATATGTAAATATAAAGAAAAATGCAAAATAAAACTGAGGGTGAAAGCATTATACAGTAGTTTTCTTCTAAAGCATGTTTTTTTCCATTTATGTTTATTATTTTAAGACTATAATTTGCTGGAATTTTGGTTGTGCCTTTAAATTAAAGGGGTTGTAAACCCTCCTGGTTTTTCACCTTAATGCATATGCATTAAGGTGAAAAACCTTTTTGTTGCAGCTGCCCCCCAGACCCCCCACTTACTTACCTGAGCCCGATCGTTCCCGTTCCAGGAACAAGCCTAGCAGCTCCAGCCGCGGGCACCGGTCCTCATTGGATAAATTGATAGCAGGGGAGCCATTGGCTCTGGCTGCTGTCAATCAAGCCCAGTGACGTCTGAGCTGGGGGCTGCACTGAGTCCTATTGTCTGCCTCAATGGATGCAGCAACAGGACACGGGAGCGCGCCCGCACGAGTGACCCCAGGGAAGGCGCTTCCCTGACGGGTCACTCGAGAAGAGGAGCCAGGAGCGCCGCCGAGGGACCCCAGAAAAGGAGGATCGGGGCCACTCTGTCAAAACTAACTGCACAGAGGAGGTAAGTATAAGGCCCCATACACACGGGTGTATTAAAAAAACAAACTGTAACATCGAGACCGACATCAGGAAAAAAACAGCGTCAAAAACGCGATTTCACCTGCGTTTTGCATTGGCGTTAATGCGTGTTTTTGAGGGTCAGCGCTACGTCACGTTTTGTTTGAAAAGACATCCCTCTGCTATTTTTGAACCTGAAAATGCCGGCACTACGGCGTTAATGCGCGTTCGTGAGCGTTAGCGGGCATTTTGCCGGCTCAGTGTCAAAAACGCTCGAACGCTGCAGCTTCAGCTCACAAAGGCCGATGCTATCTACAGCTCAAAAACTTCAGCGTTTGTATGGGCCATTGAATAACATGGAGAGCTGCAAAAAAAGCTCAAAAACGCAGCTGTAAAAAACGTCCGTGTGTATGAGGCCTATTTGTTATACTAAGGGAAAAAGAGCAAATGTTTAGTATCGCTTTAAAAACATTTTTCAATTCTCTGTTGGCTACAACACACTTGTAAAATCATTAGAGGATATATTTTGAAGAGAATGAAAGGACTATAACAGTTTTATTATATGCTGTTGTAGATCACTACATAGACCCGGTTTGATTCCAATGTACATACGTGGACATGGGAAGAATGTGACAATTATCACATGAGAATCATGTGACATAACGACAGCTGGAGCTCTTTGGCTACAGACCTCATCACATAGGCAGGAACAGAAGACTGTACAAGACTTCTTCCCAGGGGGCTCTTCCCTTCTGAATACACTGTGGTTTTTGAATGGAGAAACCGTAATATGCTACAAAATCATATGCAAAGTCAACTACAGAGCTTCCTTTGTTTGTACTAGCGTGCAAGGGGATGCAACAACCCCAATAGCCATGGGGGGCCCAGCATAACTGGCCTATATATTTTCTTTACCTCAACTTGCCATTCTATTTGTCAGCCCTATGAAAGCTTTCTACATATGCTAACCAGATAAATGTCGACACTTTTAAAAAAAAAAAATTTATAAGCTACATACTTTTCCTTAACCACTTCCACACCGCGCGCAGTATATTTACTGCGGCAGTATGGACGTGTCCCGCAAATCGCCACAAATAAACAGCGATTTGCGGAGTGGCTGCTGGGGGGGGGGGGGCGCGTGCCCGCCGCACTCCGGAGGAGTGTGCCCGCGGCTCGGGCGGACCCGATGTCTGCCGGAGAGCCGCAATGAGCAGCCAGAGCAAAAGAGGGGACATAGATCTACTGATTCCCTGTCACTGGGATCAGTTAGATCTCTTATGCCCGGCCAGCCCAGCCCCCTCACAGTTAGAACACGCCTAAGGAATACACTGCCAATGACATTTATACAGTAATCAGTGGACATTTAAATTTCTGATCGCTGTATAAATGTCATTGATCCCAAAAAGTGTCAAAATGGTCCGACATGTCCGCTGCAATATCGCAGTACAGCTAAAAAACGCAGATCACTGCCATTACTAGTAAAAAATTTAAAAAAATTAAAAACCCCAGAAATGAATTCTCATTATCCGTAAACGCGGCAAATTTTGTGCAAACCAATCAATAAACGCCGATTGTGATTTTTTTTTTTTTACCAAAAATATGAGGAAGAATATAAATAGGCCAAAACCGATGAGAAAAAAAAAATTTATATATTTTTTTTGGATTTGTATTTTAGCAAAAAGTAAAATGTTTTTTTTGCAAAATTGTGCTCTTATTTTTGTTTATAGCAGCGATTAGAAATGACGCAGATGACCAAAAGAAAGCTCTATTTGTGGGAAAAAAGGACGCAAATTTTGTTTGGGTACAATGTCGCACGACCGTGCAATTGTCAGTTAAAGCGACACAGTGCCGAATCGCAAAAAGTTGTTCTCTGGTCCTAACATGGGAAATCCTTCCGGGGCTGAAGTGGTGAAATACTATAACGGTTTTAGGCCAATTTTATTTTTTTTATAGATTTTAAAGTATGTTTTATATCTGGCCTACTTTGTCACCCTCATTAATACTCTGTCTTCCAGTCCTCGTCGTCTCTTCTCTACTTTTAACTCTCTACTTTCTCCACCATCACCTCCACCCGGTAACTCGCTCACTGCTCACAAGATTGCAAACCACTTCAAAAACCAGATTGACGCAATTCGTGGGGACATCTCCACTGCCCAGAAATCTAACAAACGTAACATACCCTATACAATTTCACTCTCAGCACTCTCCTCTTTTGACCTTGCTACTAGAGATCTCTAGAGTTTTCTCGGAAGCCCGCCTTACCACCTGTCCCCTGGATCCTGTTCCCTAACATATTCTACGGTTACCCTCTTCTTCTATCGTATGTTCCCTCACCCACATCTTCAATCTCTCCCTCTCTACTGGCACCTTCCCCTCCCCTCTAAAACATGCCCTGATCAACCCCATACTTAAAAAGCCCTCACTGGATCCCACCAGCCTGAACAACTTAAGACCCATCTCCTTGCTCCCATTTGCATCAAAACTTTTAGAACGCTTAGTCTACAACCGTCTTAGCTCCTACCTCACTGACAACAACCTTCTTGACCCCTTACAGTCTGGCTTTCGCTTGCTACACTCCACTGAAACTGCTCTAGTAAAGCTCACTAATGACCTACTAACTGCTAAAACCAATGGCCACTACTTTATACTCATACTACTCGACCTCTCTGCAGCTTTTGATATTGTTGACCATCCCCTCCCCCTCAAAAAACTCCACTCTCTTGGCCTTCAAGACTCTGCTCTCTCCTGGCTCTCCTCCTCCCTGTCAGAGTTCTCCCTCAGTGTGACCAATAACTCAGTTTCCTCCTCTCCACTTCCTCTTTCGGTTGGGGTACCTCAAGATTCTGTCCTTGGACCCCTTCTCTTCTCCATTTACACCTCCTCCCTTGGTCTGTTAATAAACTCCCATGGCTTTCAACTCTATGCTGACGACACACAAATCTATCTCTCTACTCCGTGCCTCACTCCTTCAGTCTCCTCCTGTATTACTAACTTACTAACTGACATATCAGCATGGATGTCACACCACTTCCTCAAACTCAATCTTTCTAAAACTGAGCTCATAATTCTTCCTCCAGCCCATGCCCTTCCCCCTGACTTCTCCATCAAGATCACTAATACAACTATCAGTCCCTCCCCTCATGCCAAGGTACTAGGTGTAATCCTAGACTCTGACCTGTCCTTCCAGCCCCAAATCCAATCACTGTCCAAAACCGTGCAGACTTCACCTCCGAAACATCTTCCTAACCGTTGACACTACTAGGCAACTTATTCACTCCCTTGTTATCGCTCGCCTTGACTATTGTAACTCCCTCCTAATTGGTCTACCTCTCCGCAAGCTATCCCCTCTTCAGTCTATAATGAATGCTGCTGCCAGACTCATCCACCTTACCAACCGTTCGGTGTCCGCCACTCCTCTCTGCCAATCCCTCCACTGGCTTCCCATTTCCCAAAGAATAAAATTCAAAACCCTAACCATAACATACAAAGCCATTTACAATTCTGCCCAAGCTACATCACCAATCTTATCTCCAATATCTGGTGAATATTGACATGCTCCTTCCATGCTCGTCTCCAGGACTTCTCCAGAGCCTCTCCCATCCTCTGGAACTCTCTATCCCAATATGTCCGCCTATCTCTTACTTACTGTCCACTTTTAGGGGATCCCTGAAAACTCATCTCTTCAGGGAGGCCTATCCTGCCTCCAGCTAACAATGGAATCTTTTAATCCCCTCATCAGTTCATCCCTCACAGTCCCTACCTATTGTTTCACCAGCCCCTACCTCTTAGATTGTAAGCTTGCAGGAGCATGGCCCCTCTAACCCTCTTGTTTTTAATTGTACTGTTGCTGTATTGTCTCTCTTTATATTGTAAAGCACTGCGCAAACTGTTGGCGCTATATAAATCCTGTATAATAATAATAATATCTGCTTATACAATGTGTATAAAATCTTAGTTTTACTAATAAAAAAGGGTTCCCAGAGCACTATAGGGGATCTAAAGACACAACACAGAGGTCGCTGCCTGCCTTGAGGTTTGCTTTGTTGGATTGAAACCTCGGACGAAGATGTTTGATATGGGAGTTATTCATCTAGCTAGCTCCTGTATGTTTTTTCTTTTCTTAAAGCAGTGTTCCACCCACATTTTTCACTCCTCACCATGCAGCACTAATGTGCATCCTTAAAATGAATTGGCTATTTTTTTTTCTGTTCACTTACCTGATTCATGCCTATATCTAATTTCACTTCCTCCTTTAGGGGCCATGACGCCATACGTCATTTCCATCCTTGCATTGGCTCCTGGGAGAGCTTGGTCAGCTTAACATGGCACTGCTCCTGTAACATTAACCACCTCCCACCCGGCTACTGTATATATACGGCCGGGTGGGAGCCACGCCGTTCTGACCGGACGGTCATTTACGTCCTTCAGAATGGGTGCCCGCAGCGTGGCCACGTGGCGTGCTGCGGCTCGATCCTGTGATCATTATGATCACAGGATCCAGCCGAGCACAGATCGGGATATGGGCACCGTGATTGGCCCACCCGATCATGTGACAGCTGTGTCCAATCACAGCCGTCACAATGTAAACAGAGACGCATGTCTCTGTGTCAGTTCTCCCCCCGCCGAGCTCAGTGAGAGCTCAGTGTGGGGGGGGGGGGCTGAAGCTATGTGACAGCTCTCTGTATGAAAATGATTTTATACAGAGAGCTCTCACAGATCGCCCCCCACACAGTGCACCAAGCACCACTGATACCCCTGTCCCCATACACATCAGTGTCCCCATAAAACAGTCCCCAAAACATCTGTATGTCCCCCATCACATCTGTTACAGTCCCCAAAACATCTGTCTGTCCCCGTCACATCTGTCACCATACACAAAACATTTGTCTGTCCCCGTCACATCTGTCACCATACACAAAACATCTGTCCCCGTCACAACTGTCACAGTCCCCAAAACATCTGTTTGTCCGCCAACACCAAATAAACCCCGATTTGGGTTATTTTTACCAAACAAATGAAGCAGTATCATTGTTGGTCAAAATTTATGAAGACCAATTACTTATTTGTTAATTTTATGACAGAAACTAAGAAAAAATCATTGTTTTTGAAAATTTTCGGTCTTTTTTAATTTGTAGTGCCAAAAATAAAAAACCCAGAGGTGATTAAATACCACCAAAAGAAAGCTCTATTTTTGTGAAAAAAATGATAAAAATTTCATATGGGTACAGTGTTGCATGACCGTGCAATTGTCATTCAAACTGCAACAGCGCTGAAAGCTGAAAATTGGTCCGGGAAGGAAGGGGGTTTAAGTGCCCAGTATTGAAGTGGTTAAACATTGGTGTCTGTGGAAAATCTTGGCCATTGCCATGTCAAGCTGACCAAGATTTCCCATAGAAGCCAATGTTAAATGTTACTGGAGCCATGCGATGTCAAGCTGACCAAGACTGCACCGCACCGCACTGCACATGCCTTAGATCGGCAGGTGCATGGTGGGTAGTCAGCATGCATGGTATCCAGGAATAGAAAACTGGAATCCACAACCAGAAAACTGGGCATAGTTTACAGCATACCTTTGTTACTGTCAGGGCTGGGCTCAGCTCTCCCTTCTCAGAGCAAGCTGCTCAGCTGAGGGTTAACTGCCAGTCTCAGCTTCCACTCTGTCTCACCTGATGACCATACCCTGCCTCGTTAAACCAGCTCTGCTGCTATATAATCTGCCTGGATCAGATTGCAGATGCCTTCGCCTTGGTCAACATCTCTGGAGAAATCTGTGTGTTCCTGTGAAAGATTTGCCTGTTTGGCGTTCCCTTCTGGTTCCTAGATTCAAGACCCTGCTCGGCTGACTCTCCCCCTGGCTCCTGACCCTGCATTTCGTATGTTTGACCTCGCTGATCTCTGGACTCCTGTTTCACTGGCTTGCTCTGACTATCCGCTCTGGTTACCGAACCCTGGCTATGTTTTGACCACATTTACTTTGTTTATAACATGTTAATCTTTTTATTAAAAAGTGTGCTTTTTACTGCACGTCTGTCTTTGTCTGATACATGGTTCCTGACAGTTACATTGCATGAGGCATGAGTATTCTAGGGGTACTTTTATCTTAAAATTCATATTTCGACTGGAACTCAGCTTTCAGCAGGTGCTAAGGAAACACATGTAAAAAGGAGCCTAGAGCTCCAACTCTTGGCTGCCTAGAAGACCACAGAATAAACATAGGCATTATTATTATTATACCAAACTACACTAAACTATAATAAGACGTATTTTAATATTTATTTAACATGTTTTCCTGATCCTAATAAAGTATACAAACCATACATTACCTTTTAAGTAAAGCTACTCAACTGTAGCAATTTTTTTAACAGAGGTAGAGATGGGCAGCATTCGTTGCTAGTCTTTCTTCATGATTGTATGATAAAAAGCTACATATTGCATTTCAGGCTGAAATAGAGTAAGAAGATCACTGCCTCACAATAGAACAATTAAAAACTCTGCTTTATGACAGCCCATTAAAAAAACAACCAAGAAATAGGAAGGATTAAAAGCATAGTAATAGTCATTAACAAATATGCAATGGTGACAGTGCTGGTCTGGCAAAGCCATTAAAGCAGTGGTTAAGTCTTGTGAAAAAGTTTTCTCCTGCAAGGCAATGTCATAATGTGCTAATATGCACTACATAGTAGAACATTATGAGAAACTCACCTTGAAATGAAGCCCTCTAGCGGCGCGCTGTTATCGCTGCAGGCGCTTCCATCTTCGCCCGGTCCGCCTTCCGGGTTTGGGGACTCCAGCAGTCTGACTGGATGAGCCGTGATGTCACTCCCACGTATGTGTGTGGTAGACTCGTCATGGCACAAATCTCTGAAGGAACGGCACAGGTATGTCTTCGCTTGAATATCTCCTAAACGGTGCCTGTTCCTTGGAGATGTTCATTTTACCTACAGGTAAGCTTTATTATAAGCTTGCCTGTAGGTAAAAATCAGAAATGACCACTATTACCACTTTAACTAGCATCAAGAGGCAGCTGCCCGTGACATCTAGTGCATCTGTTTCTTAAAATATTTTTGCCAGAGTAAGAGAAGCTGAAATGACTGTATTATATAACATAGAAGTCAGAGACGTTGACGAGGATGACAGATATCTGTTAGACAAATTACAATTTGCTAACTTGACATATCATAGTGGTACCATCAGAAAATTATCTGCATATTATTTTTAAAGTACTAGCATTTAATGCGCATTTCTTTGTCCATATAAGGCAAACGTGTATGAAAAGTACTGGCCTTTCTACCAGAAATATGGAGGACAGAGGTTTCCTCAGGAACACGTGAAGATAGCTGTACAGGAAATTGAGGAAATGTGCAATATTTTACGACATGAAGGTGTTATTGTCAAAAGACCTGAAGTAATCGATTGGTCAGTTCAGTATAAAACACCTGACTTTGAATCTACAGGTAAGCTACTAATACAGTAAGGCTACTTTCACATTGAAGTGGTAGCCGCGGTCGCGGTAAAACCCCGCTAATTTTAGCAGAGTTTTACCAGCGATAGGGCTCCGCTATGCGGGCGGGAGCGCCGCGCTTTTAACCCCCCACAAGGGGTTAAAAAGGGGTTAAAAGTGCCGATGCTCAGCGCTACCGAGACAGTGTGCAGCTGCTTCGGAAGCGCTTGCCATTCATTTCAATGGCAGGGGCGGTAGAGGAGCGGTATATTACCGCTCCCCTCACCGCCCCAAAGATGCTGCTTGCAGGACTTTTTGTAACATCCTGCTAGCGCACCAACCCAGTGTGAAAGCACTCAGGGCTTTCACATTGGGGTGGATTGGGGGGGACTTTTGAGGTGCTTTGCAGATGCTATTTTTAGCTAAATAGCGTCTGTAAAACGCCTCAGTGAGAAAGCAGCCTAAGTATTGGGCTTCAAATGAAATGAGCATAACACCTACTTTATAGACCTGTGCAATTCATTTTTATCCAATTACAAGTTACGTATCCGAATCTCCAAATTAAATGGTAACGAATAGGAACGAATTTAGTTGAAATACATTAAAATTTGTTTATTTGTTTTCTAACGAATTCCAATTTTTCAGAATGATTAGAATTCAGATCGGTCGAAGAGCAATCGACTGATTCAAATTCTCTAAACGAAAATGGGTGTGGTCTACGGTTGCCATCAGTGATTGGCCTCCATCCCAAATTTTGTAGCAAAGGGAAGAAATTGGTCATGAGGCCAGTCACTGGAAGAGTATAACCATCGATTTGTACAGTTTGCAGTTTATTCGTTAAAAATATCACGTCAATAAATACATGTAGAAAATGATATATACACATACATAGTAGGATTGATACAGCTTGAATTTATATGTATAAACATGGGAATTGTACATCCCTAAAATCAGTCCAAATGATAAATGTATAAAATGGTAGAGTGATGTGGCAGGTTTAGGAACCACTCATCAGGAGGGGATGCTTAATAGCGTACCTGAAAAAAACATGATGATGGATCAGATAAAAGGCTCAGACATAAAATGGTAAAAATGTGAAATAAATATGAAGGCTAAGACAAATGATCCCTATTGACTTGCATAACACTGCGGTTCCAAAAACATGCATGGAAATGGGAGTTACCGGGTTGGTCTATCACGGGAGCTGAGGTTGGAAGCAAGGGCACAAGCGATGGACGCACACAAAGGAAAAAATAATCACAAAGAGAAGGGTGATCTCAGAGTAGTGGTAGTGAGTTTGTCAACCATATCTGTACTATAAGAGTACAAACAAATATGGGGAGGATCCCCATATACAGCTAGGTGGACTTTACAGACACACAAGAGACTAATTGGATTTGTTAAAACATTTACATTTATTATATCATTTTAAAATACAAAAAATATAAAATAAAGTAATGTTGGTAAACCATGTGGGTACCCAAAAAGGGGAAACCCTGATTCAACTCTACAAGGTAATTGCAAACTACATTATGCCAAGAGGTGATACTTGATACCAAGGCTGTATGCATAAGAGTAGAGAGTAGATGTTCGACGTGTTTCGCAAACAAGCTTCTTCTGGACCTTTTCCTTGCAGATTGTGGTTACCAGGGTTCCAAAAAGGGATTGCTAGTGAATCAGGGGGGCGGACACAGGGGATGCAAGTTGGGTGAGCTGGACACAAACTGTATATCTGTATTTCTATGCCAAAGAGGAATGTCGATCGACTTTCTGGCACATCTATACCAGGCCCCTTACTCTGTCTGAGAGGGTAAGATATCAATTGTACCTGATAGATCAGACCAGTTGGCACAAGGCTATGTATGTTAATTAGGTGTGATAATATGACCTAAATGCCCAGTATGAGTGCACTGTCCTCTGTCCTGGTATAAGCCCACTACAGGAGGCAGGTAGACAAGGTCTTGTAAGCGCCCAGTGTGGCTTCCCCTTGTGATGCCTCCGCTGCCGGAATAATATCTGTACTATGAGTAAAAATATCATTGTAAGCAGCAGGTATGGAGAAGGTATAGACCAACTACCCAAGGTGAGTCACATGCATAGTGCCAGGAAAGGAGCTGGTATAAACACCACTAGAACAGTTGTAGCAAGTAATGGATAGATTGCCTGGGTCTACAGAACAAATCCTCAGCCATGTGTGAAAAGCAAGTGCCAAACCAACAGAAAATCAGTGGATTATTTTTTCCTTTGTGTGTGTCCGTTGCTTGTGCCCTTGCTTCCAATCTCAGCTCCCGTAATAGACCAACCCAGTTACTTCCCGTGTCCATTTCCATTCATGCTTTTGGAACCACAGCGTTATGTAAGTCAATAGGGATCATTTGTCTTACCCTTCATATTTATTTCACATTTTTACCATTATATGTCTGAGCCTTTTATCTGAACCATCATCATGTTTTTTTCAGATACGCTATTAAGCATCTGCTCCTGATGAGTGGTTCCTAAACCATGAAACGCGTCGAGCTTTATGGGATGCTACGACAATCTATGCTACCATTACATCACGCTGAGAAATTCTTTGATACAAATTTTGATCCTGCCACATCATTCTACCATTTTATATATCTATCATTTGGACTGATTTTAGGGATGTACAATTCCCATGTTTATGCATATGTATTCAAGCTGTATCAATCCTACTACCGTATGTATGTGTATATCTATCTATCTATCTATCTATCTATCTATCTATCTATATATATATATATATATATATATATATATAATTTTTTACATGTATTTATTGACATGTGATATGTTTAACATAACGAATAAACTGCAAACTGTACAAATCGATGGTTATACTCTTCCAGTGACTGGCCTCATTTAAAGTCCCCATGACCAATTTTTCCCCTTTGATTTTAATTCTCTGTGAAGAATAGCTAGCTTTTAAGCAGCGTGTGCCCAGATCCCAGCCTCCCCCTAGATGAATAAGTATGGGGTACATAGTACTCCTACTCATTCACCAAAAAAGTGTCAAAAAGTAATAAGACACAGGTTTTTGACAATGCCTTAATCAAAAAATAAGTGTCCCCAATGTAAAGCCATCGTCAATCACACTGCCTGCCGCACCAGAAAAAGAGCAAAACAAAAATTGCTCCTGCTGACATGGAGGCCTTCTGCCTACTGCAGGCTCCTCCGTTTGACAGCTCTTTTATAGGGAAGGGTGGGGCCACCTATGGACCTCATCTGGTGGCACCACCCCCCTTGCGACATCAGAACAGTGCATGCTGGGTCGGTGACGTCACTAGGGGGAGGTGCCACCAGTGATGTCACGGGGCGGGATCTGGGGGCCCCCTTGTAAAGAGGGCTTCCAGATTCCATGAAGCCCCCTGCCCCCAGAACCCCACAACCACCGGCCACGCTTGTAGGGATGAGGCCCTTGTTCCCATGAATATGGGGACAAGATGCTTTTGGGTAGGGGGAGCAGGGCTTCCCTATGTTGAGGGCATGTGGCTTGGTATGATTCAGGGGGGGGGTGCTCGCTCGCCCCCCTCCCTTTCCAGACATGCCGGGCTGCATTCTCAGACAAGGGTATGTTATGGATTTTGGGGGGAGAGGGCCCCCACGCCATTTTCTTTTTATTTTTTTACATTTTGCTGTGGTTTCCCCTTAAAATCAATATCAGACCCATAATTACTGCTCTATATTTGTTACATGTCCCTCATTCACATAGCATAACTTAAAAAACATTTACAAAATTGCAGCTTTTCTTTTTTTAGATGCTCTTTTCTGGACTCTCCAGTAGGAAAAAAATCTATCATGTACCTGGTAACGGAGTCTCCCTGTGGGACGGGAGAGCCTGAGAGAGCCGCGGGAGGGGAGAATGTCCCTTCACGTTGCTTGCAATGGCAATTGAGTGATTAGTTAGGTACGTGATTTGACGGCAAGTGACTAAATAGCCCATTTAACGCCAACATCTGTCACAAGTGCATGTGAGCACACTGATGTGCATGCATGCGTGTACCCATATGTACGTGCACATAAGTATTAGCCAAATTCCTATGTCTAGGAGAGGAAGCATAAATTAGCCTGTGACGAGGTACAGAAGTCCGTCCAGGGGAACTATGTTGGCTACTGGCATGCCTTTCCTGGCAAAATCCTAGGTAGTCCCCTTTGTTTGAGGGAGCTGGGCAGCTGTTTGCCATAATTAACCCTGTCTGTACTGTGCAGGCAGATCATTATTCATTGTAACTAGATTTGAGCCCTAGCTGTCCTAACAAAGGGTTAAAGGTATAGAGGCTGGGCAGACTTGGGACAGGCTCACTCTATCATTGTTCAAAAAACTTGTAGTCAACCATACCTCCTGAAAAACATCTAAACGGTAAGCAATATTTTTTAGAAAAATGGTATTTTATGTGCATGGGAAAACATAAAAAAGTGGGGTTTTCTCAAGATTGACTGCAAAAGTGGAAATGCTCTTTAAGTGTACACTAATCAAGAACTTGTCTCTGCTCCTTTTTGGTCTGCTAAATATGCCATTGAAGCCTATTTAATCTGTGTGGATTGGACTGAGCTCACACTGGTGATGAGAGACCATCCAAACATCCAGTCCTCATACTTGTCAGTCCTACATATTTGGTCCCACTATGCTACTGTCATGTCTGGACATTATCTTGGTGCCACCCTGTGACCTTGTTCAGACGCACATAGCCACACTCCCCATGGGGCTTTTGTTAGGGGGCTTCCATTGAGTTAAACGTATTCATGTTCCACCGAACATGACAGGCATTTGACCTTTATTCTATGAGGGACACATCTTTGCTCATCTGAATCAGGATGCTCTCTTACCAGCCCCATCACCTGCAGACTACAGTAATGCTCCCCTTGCCCTAAATCAGGGATATGCAATTAGCGGACCTCCAGCTGTTGCAGAACTACAAATCCCATGAGGCATTGCAAGACTCTGACAGCCACAAGCAAGACACCCAGAGGCAGAGGCATGATGGGACTTGTAGTTTTGCAACAGCTGGAGGTCCGCTAATTGCATATCCCTGCCCTAAATGGTCGGCCATCCACTCTCTATGGATCATTTCACCGGTGCACAATTTATTAATCCTGATTTGTGCGGATGCCCAGAAGTTCCGTACTAACTGGCCATACTTCATTGAGTGGCAGTTTAACCAAGGATTACCTGGGTTGCAAGCACATATACAGGCTGTATATATGATTTATGTGTAATGGGTACAGCATGAATGTTACCCCGGGGTGCAATTTTTAATTCTTATGACAATGTTGTTAGTTGTGTGTAGCCCACTGTCTTTGTAATTACTCTTGGTCCATAATAAATTTTGTTACTTACTCTGGTTCACTAATGCATGCCGCTGGGTTATCCCTCCACTCTCCTTTTCCCCCTCCCCCTTAGGAGAGAAGGACCAACTATGTCTTGCAGGGGGTCTTCCCTGCTTCCAATTTTTACCCATTATTCTGGTCCATAGGTGAACCCCACCATATACAGAGTGTGACGGCCGCATTGTTTTGACCTCAGCCTAATCCCAGGCTTGGAGGTCCGTGTCCTATTATTTCCCTTCCCCCCCATCCCTGTGTTTGATGAAAATAAAGGGGGACACATGCCAGGGGGACGCATGCTGGCCAAAGTGGCATTCTTTAACTAAGCGGCACTTCTGCTCTTGCTCATCTCATACCTCTTCTCTCCCTTCACAGGAAAACATGCATATATATATATATATATATATATACTACTGCTCAACAGCCACCTAAAACTGAATACAGACTGACTGCTCTCATTATCCATATGGTAAACCTGCATCTATACTACTGCTGCTCAATATCCATCTATAACTCTGTTCACACAATTGTGATGTTTGTTTTAAAGTTTACCCCAATTATGGCCTGATCTTTATAACTCTGCCCTATTGGTCCTCTAGTAGGTTGATTGTCTTGTGAAAACTTTGGTGCTAGCTGTGTGCCTGGTATAAATTCCTGATTGGTAAATTCCATCCACACCCACCACAGTATAAAACAAGAGCACCTTTATGTGGGACACATGCCAGGGGGACACATGCTGGGGTTCTTCCAAAATGGCGTTTGAGTGGCACTTCTGCTCTTACACTTCAGCAGAGGCATAACTAGAGCCTTCAGGGCCCTGATGCAAGAAATTATGAAGGGCCCCCCTGACCCCTGGCCAGGGCCCTTCCCTCTTCTCGCTGATCCTGGGGCCCTTTACTCCCATAGCGGGTCCATTTATTACAGTCTTGCAGCGGCACCCTTTCACAAGTTCTGCAGTGGGCCCCCTTACTGCCATCTTCGGGCCTCCTCATGGTGGTGAAACGCCAGGGCCCGGTCGCAATTGCAACCTTTGCAATCCTGATAGTTCCCTTACTGGTGTCAGTAGTTTTTAATTTTCATTTTATTATTTTTTTTACCATTTCATTTTATTTCTTTTACAATTTTATTTTTATTATTTTTTTTACAATTTTTTAGGAGCTCTGTTGGGGGGGCTTTGATGAGATATCAGGGGTCTAAACAAACCTCAGCCCTCAATCTCCATCTGTGTAGCCTCAGCTGCACAGAATGAATGGACAGGAATAGTTGGATACCGAGCCTCCCATTCATTCAGAAATGGAAGTATAGTAAAAACCGTTAACTATGCTTCAGTTATGAATGAACCAATTGGTACCAATCACCGACTCTGTCCATTCAGAAAAGGAAGGAGAGGGTAAATGACAAATTTACCAACTCGTTCCCATCTCTCCATCATGACACATCTTCTACAGCAGCTGGCAGGAGAGAGGAGGGGGGAAGACAGCAGCTCTGTTGGGGGGACCAGGGAAGCACACAGGGACCCTGGGAACAGCAGAAGACAAGAAAACTGGATAGGAAGGGCGGCGGGGCAGCATATAGAGGAACCAATCTACTCCATTAGAAGGAAAATGGAGGAGATTGGTTCCTCTAAATGCCACCCCTGCCATCCCTCCTATTCAGGTGTACAAGGGGAGCACATGGGCCCCCTGGAGCATGGGGCCCGGTTGCAATCGCAACCCCTGCAACCCCTATCGTTACGCCCCTGCACTTCAGCAATTGCATAAAGCAAACATCTACAGCAAGCTACTTTACAAATCACCAGACTGCAGATGACTTAATTTCCACATTCAGCTCATCTTCATAGAAGCCTATCCTGCCTCTACCTAACTAAATTTTTGTTTTCATCAGCTCATCCCCCACAGTTATTACTTTTTGTATCTCTTGACCCTCCCTTTTAGGTTGTAAGTTCGAACGAGCAGTGCCCTCTGATTCCTCCTGTATTGAATTGTATTGTAACTGTATGGATGGATTGTTTGGGTAGGACCTTGCAGTACACCATTCCTTCCTAAATCCATTCCAATCCTAAATCAAAATAAAATTGTACAGAGATTACACAATTACACATTTGTAAAAAATGCATTACCAGATTTAGGAACTGAAGTGACCCAAAATAATTCAATTTGCAGGGGAATATGCACTTTGCAAGGGAATTTTCCCCACAGTTTAGTATATAAGGCAAAGCTCTGCTGACTTCCATCATTCTGTTATGTGTGAGCAAAAATGCTGTTTTTTTTATTTTCCTTGCATGTAGTTGGGTATTCTTTGCAAATTTCACCATATGCACTAAGCTCTGGTGAAAATTCTCTCTGAAAGTGCAATTTCCCTTGCAAAGTGAAAAGACTGTTTGCCTTTAGTAAATGAATCCCACTGGTTTTCTTTTCCAAAAGCATCTCATGTGAGGTGTGCAATTTTAAGTACAAGTTATGTCTTCAGAAGTATGATTGTCCTTCTAGTGGACAAAAACAGCTGAGCTAAGACTGATATTTTTCTCCCATAACAGTTTATAATTATTATCATATGCCTGGTTCTCTGGTCGTATTTATTGTACCAACACCCGCTGTTTTTATTTATAAATGAAAACCACCCATGAGGGATGCTTTCAGAAAAGGAAATCTGTGGCTCAGCATAATTATGTCACTTCCTAACCTCAGTTTTGTAGCTTGAAGCTCAAAGCTCCAAAACTCTATCTATGGAGATGTTTTTTGTAGCATTTTTTTTTAGTGTTTTTTGTTGCATAAATATGCATGGATTGATTTAGGTGTTTTTGAGCATTTTAGCACGTTTTGTCATGCGTTTTTGAGCATTTTTCTGCTGAAATGCAATGATTAAATAAAAATAAAAGTAAAATACATAAATAATAAATTACACAAACAATACATTAAAAAACCCTGACCCTAATAGCCCCACACCATAATATTGACCCCTAACCCTAACATTGACCCCAATCCTAATATTGACTCCTAATAACCCCTAACCTTATCCCTAATATTGACTTATATGTTTTTAACTGGTTCCCAACTGGCTCGTGTATATTTACTGCTGCAGAGTGGCACTGTAGCATAAATCTGCGTTTATAAATGGCGGCTCGCTTGTGCGCGGCTAGATAAAAATATAAAATAATCGCAGATTAAAAAACCCAATAAAAATCGCAGATCGCCGCCATTATTAGTAAAAAAAAATAGTAATGTATGTATAAAAAGGCCATAAATTAATTCTCATGGTTTGTAAATGCGGCAACTTTTGCACAAACTAATCAATAAAAGCAGATCGATATTTTTTTTACCACAAATATGAGGAAGTGTATATATCAGCAAAACTGATGAATAAATTTGTTTTTTTATTTATTTTTTTTTGTATGTGTTATAGCAAAAAGTAAAAAATATTGTTTTTTTTTTCAAAATTGTCCCTCTTTTTTTAACAGCGGTGATCAGAAGTGATGCAGAGGGGATCAAATACCACCAAGAAAGCTCTATTTGTGGGAAAAAAGGGCGTCAATTTAGTTTGGGTACGACGCCGCACGACCGCGCAATTGTCAGTTAAAGCGACGCAGTGCCGAATCACAAAAAGTGCTCTGGTCCTAATGTGGAGAATCCTTCTGGTCCTTAAGTGGTTAAAGACATTTAAATGAAAATCTAATGTTTGGCCAGCTTTACATTGATGTCCGTTCTACGATTTGTTGCTGACATCAACCAAACAACTATACATCTGCTTTCTAGTTTTCGGAGAAGAACATGTCACACTGAAAGGGGTCCTTTCATCCCCTCACCCATCACCCTCATATGCATACACACAGCCGCCTACATTTGCATAAAAATGTTTTATTACTGGACATAAAGTGGTATTATATTTCTTAAAATATTTTTTCTTAATTGGGCCCCAACAGCTTTTAACCATAGTGTATTATTATACACAGCATTATGGCAGATTCACCTGGCTAGTGATCCTATTCAGCGGTACCTGTCATTCACGGGCACAGTCATCTTCTCCTAGTTGTTCTTCTGTTCCGACTCTTTGCCGCTTCATTTACCGGGCTGCAAAACTGTCACTGCCTGCACCCTCATAGGAGTCATATCAACAGTAGGCTCTCTTCTATTAAAGAAAAAATCCTTCCTGTCAGCCATTTATTTTAGGTTTAACCACTGGAAGATTTTACCCCCTTCTTGACCAGACCATCTTTTGCTATTCAGCACTGTGCTACTTTAGCTGGCAATTGCTTGGTCATGCAACACTATACAAATGAAATTTTATATCATTTTTTTTTTCACACCGCTTTTTTAGTGGTATAAAATTAAGCAAAAGCAATTTCTGCATAAATTTAGGCAAAATGTAATCTGCTACATTTCTTGTGTAAAAATAACCTCTGTGTGAAAGATGGGGTCTACAATCTATGGTGTATTTATATATTTGAAAATTGATCAGTCCTGATGTAGTGATTGCCTCATTTTTTGAGGAGCTAAAGTGCCAGGACAGTACAAATACCCCCCAAAATAAGCCCATTTTGGAAAGTGGGCAGTCCCAGGTATTAAGTAAGAAGCATGGTGAATTTTTTGAAGTTGTAAATTTTGTCACAATATTTTTGAAAATGTAGAAATTGTTTTTTTTCACAATTTTTCTTTTTAAATACTGTCACCAGTGTAGTACAGCAACATATTACTGGTGTGGCGGTGATTGGGGATATTGACTGGTAGCAGTATGTGTAAAAAAAAAATAATAATTTTTTAAATTGTAAAGATTTTTTTTTTTACATCCTCCCATCAGAGTAGTTTAGTAGTGACACAGTACCACTCTGGGGGTGATGAGAGATTTTTGTTTACACCATAATTGTGATGATCACTGTTATACGCAGTAAGTTTAGCTGTCATGAATGGCTTTAATTCATGATGGCTTGCTTACTATTGTGATCTGAATGGCTTTAGCTAATCGCATTGTTCAGGGTGCTGTTATTGGTGCAGGTACCATGTGATAGTTGTGGTGCAATCACAGCATTACAATAGTAAACAGTCATGAATGGAAGCCATTCAAGACTGTGTTTGATTACATGTAATGTGATCACTACGATTGGTCATTGGACATTCATTAAATAATCCGTTCCGAGCTCATGAGTAGAAGCTCTGTTGCTGGGATTCTCATGCCAGTGTGTGTGTTGTCATGGCAGCAAATGGCTTTCAATCATAACCAGTTCCACAATATGTGTGGGCTTACACTAACCATTGAGGGAATGTCTGCTTCCTGACGTAACATAGATGGGTCAGATTCACCATGTCTCTGCTAGGTGACCTGAAACATTCTTGAGTGCTCGTGGTATTGCCATATTACAATGACTGTCTGTTAAATTGTCCTGTGTGTTTTTATTGGACAATTGTCTAAAGGACATTGAAAAATAGTAGACATTTGTGACCACTTAAAGTGTATTTTGACCTTTGCTGTCAAATCTGAGAAAACCCAACTATGTTTGTCATGTTCCCATCCATACAGCATACCTAAAGAAATAAAAATGATGAGTTACATTTTAGATGTTAGGAGAAGGTGTCACAGCAGACTGCAAGCATTTTTAAACAAGTTCATTGTGAGTGTGTCCCAAAGAAGCTAAGAACTCAAATCACTGTGGTCACTCTAACCGACATCTAGCTATCATTTAGGGGTCCAGCAGCTTGGGCAGGAGATCAACCCTGGCCGAGCTCCAACTAATTACCCTGTTCACTTCACCTCTACTCTTTATTTTTTCTACTGTTTCTTTTCTTTTTTCACCTGGACTCTATGGGAGGAAATATTAAAACTGGAGCACACAATCTGGTGCAGCTGTGCATAATAACCAGCTTCAGCTTCAAATTCAGCTGGGTTTCAATTGAACTTTGACAATAAGGCTGGGTTCACACTAGTCCGATTCTCGGACCGACATGAAGAGCACAAGTTGCATTACGTCACAAAAACAATGATTCCCTATGAGAGCCGTCTTAACTGCTCCGACATGTGTTTTTCAAAGTCGGAGCGACTTTGAAAAAGGTTCCTGTACTACTTTTGTCCGACTTTGATCCTACTTCAGCCCATTGAAAGGCATTGAAGTCGGATCAAAGTCGTATCAGTGTCTTCACTGATCCGACTTTGGCATGTGACTTGTGCTCTGGGGATCTTGAAGGGGAACTCCACACCATATTTTTAAAGAAAAAACTGGCATGGGGTCCTCCTCCAGGAGCATACCAGGCCCTTTGGTCTGGTACGGGTTTTTAGGGGAACCCCATGCCGAAAAAACAGCGTGAGGTCCCCCCCAAAATCCATACCAGACCCTTATCCAAGCACGCAACCCAGCAGGCCAGGAAAGGGGGTGGGGACGAGTGAGCGGCCCCCTCCCTCCTGGACCATACCAGGCCGCGTGCCCTCAACATGGGGAGTATGGGTGCTTTGGGGCAGGGGGGGCTCTGCGCCCCCCACTACAAAGCACCTTGTCCCCATGTTGATGAGGACAAGGGCCTCTTCCCGACAACCGTGGCCGGTGGTTGTCGGGGTCTGCGGGCGGGGACTCATCGGAATCTGGAAGCCCCCTTTAACAAGGGGGCCCCCAGATGCCGGCCCCCCACCCTATGTAAATGAGTATGGGGTACATTGTACCCCTACCCATTTACCTGGAAAGAAATATGTACACAAAAAAACACACAGCTTTTTAAAATATTTTATTAAATCAGCTCCGGCGGTCTTCTCCCCTCTCCAGTGTCTTCTTTTCTTCGGCTCTTTTGCGGGGTCTTTCATCTTCTGAGGGGTCTTTTCTTCTCCTCTGCAGTGTCTTCTGCTCTTTTGCCGGTCTTCTCCGCTGTCCTCTTCCCTCTCTTCTTCTTTTCTTCTTCTTCTTCCCATGTTGACACGACGCGTTCTCCTTCACGAATGCCCTCGCC
>BLSH010415170.1:838652-878994 GCA_018402905.1 Glandirana rugosa | reverse complement strand
ATTCCGATGAGTCCCCGCCCGCAGACCCCGACAACCACCGGCCAGGGTTGTCGGGAAGAGGCCCTTGTCCTCATCAACATGGGGACAAGGTGCTTTGGGGTGGGGGGCGCAGAGCCCCCCTGCCCCAAAGCACCCATACTCCCCATGTTGAGGGCACGTGGCCTGGTATGGTCCAGGAGGGAGGGGGCCGCTCGCTCGTCCCCACCCCCTTTCCTGGCCTGCCGGGTTGCGTGCTCGGATAAGGGTCTGGTATGGATTTTGGGGGGGACCTCACGCTGTTTTTTCGGCATGGGGTTCCCCTTAAAACCCGTACCAGACCAAAGGGCCTGGTATGCTCCTGGAGGGGGACCCCATGCCAGTTTTTTTTTTAATTTAGCGTGGAGTTCCCCTTCAAGATCCCCAGAGCACAAAGTGCCTGGCATTGTCGGGATCAAAGTCGGATCCCTGTTCACAGACAAACGGTCCGACTTTGACCCCATGTAGGACTGTAAATCGCACAGCAGTGTAGGATCAAAGTAGGACCGTTTTTTTGTCGGATAGTGTGAACCCAGCCTAAAACCTGGAAGCTGACTGGTTACTTTGCAGAGCTGCACCAGATTCTGGGTGCACCAGTTTTAGCAAATCTCCCCCTCTGCCTATATTCAGTTTCACAGTTGTTCCCTACAGGTTACGGGGTTCTCATTGACCCTCTCCTGTGGGGTTAGGTCCCTCTCATAGCTACATGTACCCCCCCAATGCCTCCTATACTTTTTGAGGGATGTGATCCTCTTACACTTGTGCCTTTTTGATGAGAGGCTCATATTTTTGCTGCCCACCTTTGGATGGAAAGCCATTATCTGCTTTCGTGTGGGCTCCTAAACAGATGTGAAGTTAAATATGCCTACTGTTTTTGAAAGAGTGCATATGTTTTATATACTATGGTTGAACTTTGTACTAACGTAAAAATGATGGTTTGCTTGATAATTATATTGTCCCTATTCTTAAATATCCGATCCAAAATCTATTGAAACAGGTTCTAAATCCTTAATCTCTCAGGACAGACCGTGTTCAAAACTAGTTTATAATTAATGAGATCTGCCAGCACAGTATACACAGGATTCATTATGGCAAACAGCTTTTCCCAGTCCCATCATAATAGAACTACGTAGAAGGAGAGAACTGTCCATACTTCCTTCAATGTTATGTGCTATGTCATCAATACTGTTTACCATGTTTGTATATTGGACCAATTTTAATTTAATTTTTCTACGCATTATACTGTATTGTACTGTACTATGTCTTGCCAAATTTTGGTCAATAAACATACATATGTTTATATTTTATGGAATTTTTGGTCACACCACTCACACCCCACTCAAAGTCCCAACCTTCCCCCCTCTTTTGCAACAAAATGGGGATGGAGGCATAAACCTTCTTTTACATCACATTTAAAGTCCCAAATATTCCCTTCCCTGTATAGATCACATCTGAAGACTGATTTTTGTTATTCAGTATGCAAATTTTTAATTGGTGACAGAAAAATTAAAATGGATACAATTCATGAGTCAAGCAATAATACTGAATCAATATACAATGACGTATGTGCATGAAAAGGGTCTGACCTTTTTTGGTTCCAAAAATGTACCTAGATAAATTCAATTAGAAATTGTGTTGGTAAAACAAATCTATAAATGATGATGAAATGTGATTTTATTCTATTGCAGGTCTGTATGCTGCTATGCCAAGAGACATCTTGCTGGTTGTTGGTAATGAGATCATTGAAGCTCCCATGGCGTGGAGGTCCCGCTTCTTTGAATACAGGGCTTACCGTTCCTTAATTAAGGATTATTTCCGTCGTGGGGCAAAGTGGACCACAGCACCTAAACCAACAATGGCTGATGAACTCTATGACCAGGTCCATTGTTCTCTACATTTTTATTTATATGTTATAAAATCTTGCATCATTAAAACAAATAGAACTAGAAAATGATGTCCTTATTGAGTTAGAGCATTCCAAGGCTATGCAGAACGTACATTCGAAATTGAAACATTCAGAAAGAAAAAAGTGATGTATTTGCAGTTCACCATCATTGCTACCACCACCACAGAAACATACTGTTTGGGTGTAATCATGTTCTGTACCAATTTAGGGCAATACATGGCCTGAATTCAACCAATTCCTGCTGATTTTGCTGAAATTTGAGCCATGGGTAGCCCTATCAGAACCATATACAATCGATATAGCGCTCAGCCCGTCTAAATAGCTACTACAGTCAAATCAATAGTGTTCATACAAGCAGTGGTATGTATATTCAATAAGTAGTTAAACAAGTTTGTGACAGTCTCTAAACCCCTAAGGGTGGCTGAATAGGATCAATCTCTTCAAACAAACGTTGTAAATTCAATTCATCAATTCCACATGGAAGAATAAGGGATCCTCCAATCGTGTTAAGATGGAGGCTTACCAGATATCAGATTAAATGAGGCGTTGGACCCTCTCCGGGTACCTTGGTAGTGATGGAGACAGGTATACACGTCACACACTCCGCCAATGGTTAGGGGGGGTCCTTCAGGTTGCCGTGAAACCGGCTCCTAAGGAATCCAGGGTCTCCGGATGGTTAGAAGTCCGCCACCTTCTTTTGCGATGGTACGTCGCACACTCCGAGACGACAAAGTAGGTCTTGCTTGAAAGACAGAAATGTCCACAAAATCCTACCACTCGTCCGTGATGGTGATGAATGGAGAGTGGGGTAGACCAATAGCTCCCAATGTGAGCAGGACCGAAAGGGATGGAAAAGACTCAAAATAGTGTAAAACCTCGTGGTATGAGGTATATTTATTGAATAAAAGGGATTAAAAAAACATAAAATTCGTGAAGGAGTAAAAATTACATGCACGCAGCATATCAAGGCAACAGGCTCCCGACGCGTTTTGTATAAGTATACGTCATCTGGGGTTGGTAGCCCTATCAGAGCCATTCAGCTGCACAAACTTAAAATTTAAAAAGTGAAAATTGTTGCCTGAGCAATTACTGCATCTGATTGGTCCAGGTTTTCAGACAACCATGGGCGCTGCACCAGTATGAATATAATGGGTGGCAGAGAAGATTCGCTGTTTAGCATGGATGGAGGAGTCTCTTAGATTCCGATCAGTAATGCATGGCCAGCTTCGGGAAAATCCAGCAGAGAAAGCGTGATTACGTGCCTTAATTGGCTTAAAACCACATGCTTTTAATGGCCTCAAAAAATAGAATGGAGCCTGGGTGTGGATGAGATCTAAGAAGCTTGTGGGTGCTTCAAGTACCGTATATATACCTGAGTATAAGCTGAGTTTTTCAGCACATTTTTTTGTGCTGAAAAAGCCCCCCTCGGCTTATACTCGAGTGAGTGTCCCACACCATCTCATCTGTGGGTGCCTGCAGCTCTGTGGGTGGTCCGAGAAGTCTATGTATGTATGCTGAACAGAGCACATACATAGACTGGCTGCACAGTGACTGCCAGTGACTGGCTTGTCACTGTGCTGTGGGATGGGGTCAGGTCCGGAGTGGCTGATGAGAGGAGAGCACGAGAGGGTGCTGAAGAGCACAAACCGCGGCTTCTTGCAGGGCCCTGGCTCCTCTCTGCAGCATGATGGCAGGTGTGTTTTGTGTGCTGCTATACGGTCTCCTGTGCAATCTGTTAACGCCACATGTGTTTGTCTGTACAACCATGGTCACAACACCATTATTTCATGTGATCTCATAATACTTTGTATATAACATGTACTTTAATGTAATGTATACTGAAATAAGGTCTATATTCTAGTTCATTGCATTAATGGTTGATCAGAAGAAAATATAGTGGAAATTAAGATCTTTGAATATGCGCTGTACTAAGAGTCCATTCTACAGGGAATAATTAGGGTGATATTATTAGATCAGTAACATCAGTGCCCCATTTCTATCACCCAGGACATTTACAGGTCACCACAGTCTGGGCCCCCAGAGCCGTGGTACGTTGGTTCACCCCGCATCTGGCTTATTACCAACATTGGTGTCTATTGCTGATTGCCATTTTAATTTTTATAGTTTATGGATTGATTCTTGTTTTTATGTGTTCCTTGCTATGCACTATCCAAGGTTTAATAAACCAATTTTTTATACAATGTACTAGTGACTTTGAAGGCTCCATTGAGCACTGTCTTCAGCTTGCATCAGGTAGGGAGACAGTATACTCACTGTGCAGAGCGATGTCATCCAGCAGCCGCCCCGCAGAGGAGGGATTTGAGGCTTGGAATGCAGCAAGTGGCCAGGGAAGAGACTCCACTCAGACTGAGCTAAGGGGGAGGGGCAGGGCCAGTAGAAGAGACACTGCAGGGATGTGATTTAACCCATGCCACGCTGGATAGAAAGGAGAAAACAAAATCAACTTGACTCATCAGCGTTTTGGGCCTTACAACAATGAATGGGCCTTGGGCAGATGCCCCATTTGCCCTGCGTTAAAGACGGCCCTGGTAGACTTATGGATTTTATTAAAGACCTATTTTTTTTTTCTTGATTATAGAGCCACGATGACCTGCCAGAGAAAGAACAGGGAGCCGCGATGTAAACACAACGGTTTCCCGCTCTGTCAGTGGGCACATAAGCGATCTACTGATCCCTGTCACTGGGATCCGTTAGATCTCTTATGCCCATGGTAGCCCAGCCCCCTCAGTTAGAACACGCCTAGGGAACACAGTTAACCCCTAGATCTCCCCCTGCAGGTTAACCCCTTCACTGCCAATGACATTTATACAGTAATCAGTGGATATTTAAATTTCTGATCGCTGTATAAATGTCATTGGTCCCAAAAAAGTGTCAAAAATGTCCGCCCCAATATCAAAGTCCCAATAAGAAATATTTTTTTTTGCAAAATTGTCCCTGTTTTTTTGTTTATAGTGGTGATCAGAAATGACGCAGAGATGATCAAATACCACCAAAAGAAAGCTCTATTTGTGGGGAAGAAAGGACGTAAATCTCGTTTGGGTATGACACACGACCGCGCAATTGTCAGTTAAAGCGACGCAGTGCCGAATCGCAAAAAGTGCTCTGGTCCTACAGTGGGAAATCCTTCCGGGGGTGAAGTGGTTAACTAAACATATATTTAATGTCATAGCTAAATATATATTTAATATGCCATACTCTAAGCAGCTCTGCTATAAGAAATTGTATATTTTGTATAGTGTTTTTGTTTTTTGGCTTAATGTACCTGGGTGTGGATAAGTTGAATTTCAATAATGGGTGCTTAATATTTCAAACATAATTTTAAACTCTTGTGTAATATATCTGTGTACCTCTGACATCAGTAGACTGTGTGGATTATTGTGTGTGTATAGCACATGTTGTATGCGAGGGATGAATACAGCATGGGAAATGCTGGAAAGGTCAGGATTTGCACTCATACCCAAGGCCGGATGTTGACTTCTCCTAATGTCTGCCTTTCAGGAATACCCTATTCGTACTGTAGAAGACCGAAACAAACTGGCTGCTCAGGGAAAATTTGTTACTACAGAACATGAGCCCTGTTTTGATGCTGCTGACTTCATGAGAGCCGGGAGAGACATCTTTGCACAGAGAAGCCAGGTACAGTGGTTCTGACAGCCAGCCATTGTCGTGCTTTCTGTATAATTGCCTTTCATTTTACTGCCATCAACATGCTGACATCTTGGGTGCAATGGCTTCTAAAGAGCACCACTGGATCCAGTACATTTTATACAGCCTCCATTTAACAGCAGCAAGATAGGTGCCTCATTTTGTTAAATACATTTTCTTTATTTCTTGTGTACAGGTCTAAAAATGTAAGCAATTTTTTTCAGCCAGGTAATTAGGAATCATTGTAATATACAGGGTGGACTATTTATATGGATACACCTTAATAAAATGGGAATGGTTGGTGATATTAACTTCCTGTTTGTGGCACATTAGTATATGTGAGGGGGGAAACTTTTCAAGATGGGTGGTGACCATGGCGGCCATTTTGAAGTCGGTCATATTGAATCCAACTTTTGTTTTTTCAATAGGAAGAGGGTCATGTGACACATCAAACTTATTTGGAATTTCACAAGAAAAACGATGGTGTGCTTGGTTTTAACGTAACTTTATTCTTTCATGAGTTATTTACAAGTTTCTGACCACTTCTAAAATGTGTTCAATGTGCTGCCCATTGTGTTGGATTGTCAATGCAACCCTCTTCTGACCTGACACCCATAATGTGGTGGTGCATGGCCCCCAAGGTCTCCCGATCTGACCCCCTTAGACTTTTATCTTTGGGGTCATCTGAAGGCAATTGTCTATGCTGTGAAGATACGAGATGTGCAGCACCTGAAACTACGGATACTGGAAGCCTGTGCTAGCATTTCTCCTGCGGTGTTGCTATCAGTGTGTGAAGAGTGGGAGAAGAGGGTTGCATTGACAGAAACGTGTAAATAACTCATGAAAGAATACAGTTATGTTAAAACCAAGCACACCATTGTTTTTCTTGCAAGTAACCAATAAGTTTGATGTGTCACATGACCCTCTTCCTATTGAAAAAACAAAAGTTGGATTCAAAATGGCCGACTTCAAAATGGCCACCATGGTCACCATATAAGCATGATCAGCACGATAGATGGACATGCAGTGATGACACCAAGATGGCCGCAGGTGACTACAGATGCCGCTCCTCCACGTACGCATTATGTCCTGGGTGGGACTTCCTCAGCGCGGGAGCTGATCACGCTTATATTCCTGCACTCGGTTTGACATGTGAGTGGCTTTTTAATCTTTTATATTAAAGATATGGTTTAACAGAGAGCATTAGATGTGGCATCTCTTTTTCACTTATGTGCGTGTATACCGTTGTTTGAAGCAAGTCTGGAGCCCAGCTGGGATTGTTGACCATCTGTAGTCCTCCTTGGAGGAAGGTGCATTATGGGCCTTGTGGTCCTGGAGGGAAGGTGAGAGGCAGTGTGTTTGTGTCTGGTGAAGGACCCTGCTTTGCACACCTGTGTCAGTTTTTTCCTCTTCCTATAGCACCAGTGGGACTATCTCCTCTTTAACTTGTGGATCAACATACTGTATATACTGAGAGCATTACAGTAGATGCGTTTTTATTTTATATTTTTTACATGTTCATCGAAGACACTGGATTGATCTACAGGATTCACACAAAGACTGTTACCCCAGGAGGGAAGGTACATTGGTTACTTCCATACCTGTAGGTATAAGGGGAGCTGCATTTTATGCTGTTTGTGAGTTATATATGGAGCTATTTTTTCATTTGAAGGACATTTTATGGACTATATTTTTTATGTTTATATGCTGATCATAGCGCTGCACTTTATAAGATATATATGTTATTGAATGGTGTTGTGGATTTCCCATTATTGTTCAGCTTGCTGTGAATAATTTTTTAAGTGTTTAAATTTATTTTGCGCTGAATACCACTTTTTATTATATATTGTTTTGCTACTGTTTACAGAGTACAGACTAAGACATTTTGGAAAGCAATGTGAATTTTTAAATTTTTGAGCTGCCTTCTGTTTTGTCCAACATTCTAGACAAGCAAGTCCTCTATTGAACTTGGAATCTACAGCTCAGTGTTGCCTCCTTTTTCCACCAATCGAAGCAGCAGACTTTTCTCAACAAGACCGTATATACAGTATAAGTGACAAAAAATAAGCTGCCTCTTTTTTGCTGTGAACCCTTCAATTGTTAAATGTATACATTAATTTATATTCTGTTTTTGTACTTTGGAAATGATCTATGTGGATAATTCTTTTTTTTGTTACTAGGTGACAAATTACCTTGGAATTGAATGGATGCGCAGGCATCTGGCTCCAGAGTACAAGGTGCACATTCTCTCATTTAAGGACCCAAATCCTATGCATATCGATGGCACCTTCAACATTATTGGACCAGGCCTTGTACTTTCTAACCCAATTCGTCCTTGTCATCAGGTAGGTCAAAGACATTAGTTTACACTTGCTGAAAATGCAATAACATACCATATATACTGTAGTATAAGCCGAGTTTTTCAGCACATTTTTTGTGCTGAAAAAGGCCCCCCCTCGGCTTATACTCAAGTCAGTGTCTGTGGGTAGGTCTGAAGAGATGAGTAAATTCACATTGCACAGAGCGCGCTGCTTCTAAGAGCCACTCTGTGCATGAAACTGTGAGCTAATTATATTGGAATGCAGAGAATGCAGAGAGAGCTGTCAGATTTACAACTTGATGTTGGGAGGTGGGCGGGATGATCTGACAGCTCTCTCTCTCTCTGCATTCTCTGCATTCCAGTGTAAGTAGATCACAGTTTCATGCATAAAGCGGCTCTTAGAAGCAGTGCGCTCTGTGCTTTGTAAATCTACCATACTCATCTCTACTGCCAGTGCCAATCAGTGCCACCTGCCAGTACCATCCAGGGCAGGTGGTGGGCTACAATACCTGTGTTCTGGCTACAATCCCTGTGTAATGGCTGAGTCCCTGTGTTCTGGCTACAATCCCTGTGTAATGGCTACAATACCTGTGTTCTGGCTGCTGCATTTCCAACCCTAGGCTTATACTCGAGTCAATAACTTTTCCCAGTTTTTTGTGGTAAAATTAGGTGCCTCGTCTTATATTCGGGTCGGCTTATACTCAAGTATATACGGTAGTTGATTCCATTGGTAGCACACATGCTAAAACAGTTTTTTGTCTCTGTTCCAAGATTGATTTGTTCAAGAAAGCTGGCTGGACTGTTGTCATTCCCCCCACTCCACTCATCCCAGATGGTAGGTATTGGCATGTTTACATGCATGCTGTCATGTAATAATGAGCCATTATATTCAAATATATCAGAGTTAACCAGTTTGGGGGTTTCAACACATTGACTAAAACATGATCTTTGCATCAAACCGTGCAGATTGTGGTAGGTGTATCTTCTGAAACAAATTAGCCAGTTGCTTGCTTCAAAAAATTCATTTATATACTTTGCAAATGAGAAGAACTACAAGTCCATAAGATACTAAAATGTTTAACAAAATATGAAATGATATAAAAGGTCCACAGAAGATCCTGGTTATTTACATCATGTCATACTCCTTTTTTGTATTTAGATCATCCTCTGTGGTTGGCTTCAAAATGGCTCTCAATGAATGTTCTAATGTTGGATGAAAAACGTGTAATGGTGGAAGCCAATGAAACTTCCATTCACAAGATGTTTGAGAAGTTGGGTAAGTGTCTACTGAAGATACTGGTATTTTATTTAAGTTAGCTAGCACTGCTTCAGTTTTTTATCTAATATAAATTGAACTGATAGAAGTCCCATGTTTACTGGTCCTTTAGGCGTTAGCATTTGCCTTTTCTTTTTCCTCAATTGGTGCATTTGCCTTTTCATGATCATTTTTATAATGTAAATTAGCATCACTCATTTGAATATGTTCCTTAGATTACCTTGGGTTAATCATTAATATCACTTTTTTGTTTGGCAGGTATCTCCACCATTAAAGTGAGTATTCGCCATGCAAATTCCTTAGGAGGTGGTTTCCATTGCTGGACCTGCGATGTTCGTCGCCGTGGAACCCTGCAGTCCTATTTCAGCTAAAAAGATGGATATGAGCAGTAAACAAGCTTTTAAGCGCCTCAATCTATATACAAGGCAAATATCAAAACATAGCTAGCTTAGAACAGCCTGCTTCCAATTACAATCCTATCTGGTGATGAAGGGTTTAAACCTAATTATTTTGCCCTCTAAAATTGGCTTTATGCCTGAAAAATGCAGACTGAAACGTATGCTGCTCTGAGTTACAACATTTAGAATGTTACATTTACATTGATTTTCCAGGACTGCAAGGTGCTGGCAACATCAATGCACTAAGTATATCAATCTACCTCGCTACCTCTGTCTTATCAAAAAAGCAGCTTGAAATGCACCGCGTAATTTCCATTTCTTATCTTATAAAGATTTATTGGTTACACTCTGGTTAACATTGGTTAAACAAATTATGAGACTGAACCTCGAAAAATTGACCCCTGATTATTCATAAGTTTAGTATGTTTGCAAAGAAGTCTATAACTTAACCAGGACTATGCTTAGTTTCCTATTTATTAAACGGTTCCAAACTTTTTATAGCATCACTTCAAAACGTACAGTTTGCTTTGCACTTTTTATAAAGTCTTTCACTCACAAATTGGCATGCAAAAATGTCAAAAGTATTAAAGGGAAGTATATACATTTTTTTTATATGCATGTATAAGAGGTCTGCATGCTCTGAATAATACAATCGGTGTGTTTAATGCTTGAAATAAACTTGCTTCTATGCATATTTTGTCATTTTATATATAGTTGGAGGCAGACATATTTGCCCATTGCAAGCTGAGTTTCCTGCCTTGCGGTGATACATGGTGATTGTGTTTTACTACTCCTTCACATAGCACATCAGTATGGGTCTGCTGGCCCATTCAAAACAATACACTCCCAATGTGGCCGATATATTCCAGCAGGAAGGCATTATGTTTGCAATACAAAAACAGAGCTGTCCCTAGTGGCCAGTCTACAGTTTTCTACATTTCCTTTAATAACAGAAATGGGAAAAAGCAAACATAAATATGCAAAAGTCACATCAAAGCATACTTTATGGCAGTGGTTCTCAACCCTGTCCTCAAGTACCCCCAACAGGCAATGTTTTGGGAATTTCTCTTAGATAAAATAGCTGTCCAAAATACCAAGCCATTGACTCCGATTTAAAGCACCAGTGCAAGATAAAGGAAAACCTGCAAACTTGGCCTGTTGGGGGTATTCGAGGACAAGGTTGAGAACCACTGCTTTATGGCATAAATGTAACTATTTAGGTGCTGCCTAGTCTAACCAATAAACATCATAAATATATACACTCAAACTATACAAAATGTATAATATACAAATCATCAGTTCATTTCCAAGTGTTATTCATGTATGCACTGACAATAGTGTAGTCTCTTAATAGTGCAGTACTCTATTTCTTTAAATACAGTGCAATTTTTCAATTTTGTGCTCCCTTCCATGGATCCCACTCACTCACTGACCACTGTGGACTCTTAGATATGCACACTTTGGATAGATATCCTGGTTATGCTGGGGCTTCTGGTTCTCCTCAGTTGTATCCTGTGTTCTGTCACTTTAATTCACAGGGACATGTATTCCTCACATGATGCATGTAAGAGGGAAGCAATAGAGGGGATCTACATAGCGCAATTCCATTTATTATTTCAAACACTTAAAATTGGTTACACTCACTTTATAAATATACAAGCATATCGCTGTGTGCTCCACCGGGTGGATATGACATCACCAGTGGTTGTCAGCTGATGCGGTTTGCCCCTCCTGGGCGTCTTCAAAGGCTAAACCACTGGTGATTTGTAATGCTTCTTATATACTTATACCCACATAGCATAATTCCATTTATTTCACACACTTAAAATTGCTTATGCTCAATTTGTAAATATAAATACAAGCAAATTGCTTGACTGGAAGTAATGCAGTAATGCACTGGCGTGCTCTCCGGGCACATATGACTTCACCAGTAGCTGTCACCTGATGTGTGGTGCCCCTCCTCCTGGGCGTCCTCAAAGGCTAAACCACTGGTGATTTATGATGCTTCTTATATACCTGAAACCCCTCCTTTTAACCCATTTAACTTCCTTCTTGTGACTTATTACTCATGATGTAACTTCTGCTTCCTCCCACTGCCTTCATAAGCATATGGATTCCTTATCCTCAATATTGCTACACCCCAAGTACTACTTTATGGCATAAGTGACAATATGTGCTTGCTAAATACAAACCATACTTTCCCTTTTCATACTTCCAAATTCATTTAGTGCTGTGACAGCAAGTCACTGAAACTATTGCTGTTCAAAAGTAAAACCGATCTCCTTAAAAAGCCAGTTTACTAAAAAGTGTACAGGCTACAAATTGGGGACATTTAAGGCTTGTTTACACTTACAGTGCCTTGAAAGAGTGTTTATACCCCTTAATATTTTCCACATTTTGTCATGTTACAACCAAAAACTTAAATGCATTTTATGTCATGGACCAACACAAAGTGGCACATAATTGTGAAGTTGAAGGAAAATGATAAATGATTTTCAAATTTTTTTTTAAAATAAATATCTGAAAAGCATGGCGTGCATTTGTATTCAGCCCCCTTTACGCTGGTACCCCTAACTAAAATCTAGTTGAACCAATTCAGAAGTCACCTAATTAGTAAATAGAGTCTACCTGCGTGCAATTTAATATCAGTATAAATACAGCTGTTCTGTGAAGCCCTCAGGTTTGTTAGAGAACCTTAGTAAGCAAACAGCATCATGAAGGCGAAAGGAATACACCAGGCAGGTCAGGAATTAAGTTGTGGAGAAGTTTAAAGCAGGGTTAGGTTATAAAAAACCAAAGCTTTGAACATCTCACGGAGCACTGTTCAATCCATCATCTGAAAATGGAAAGGGTATGGCACAACTGCCAACCTACCAAGAAATGGCCGTCCACCTAAACTGACAGGCCAGGCAAGGAGAGCATTAATCGAAGAGGCCCCTGGTAACTCTGGAGGAGCTGCACAGATCCACAGCTCAAGTGGGAGAATCATTCCACAGGAGAACTATTAGTTGTGCTCTCCACAAATCTGGCCTTTATGGAAGAGCGGCAAGAAGAAAGCCAAAAGAAGTCTGATTTGCGAGAAGCCATGTGGAGGGCACAGCAAACAAGTGGAAGAAGGTGCTCTGGTCAGATGAGACCAAAATGTAACTTTTTTGTGGTAGCATCATGTTATGGTGATGCTTTTCTTAAGCAGGGACAGGGAAGCTGGTCAGAGTTGATTGGATGATGGATGGAGCCAAATACAGGGCAATCTTAGAAGAAAACCTGTTAGAGTCTGAAAAAGACTTGAGACGGGCAGAGGTTCACCTTCCAGGGAGACAATGACTCTAAACATACAGCCAGAGCTACAATGGAATGGTTTAGATCAAAGCATATTCATGAGTTAGAATGGCCCAGTCAAAGTTCAGACCTAAATTCAGAATCTGTGGCAAGACTTGAAAATTGCTGTTCACAGACGCTCTCCATCCAGTCTGACAGAACTTGAGTTATTTTGCAAAGAAGAAATGGGTAAAAATGTCCCTCTCCTAGATGTGTAAAGCTGGCAGTGATATCCCCAAAAAGACTTGTAGCTGTAATTGCAGTGAGAAAGGCGGTTCTACAAAGTATTGACTCAGGGGGCTGACTACAACTGCATGCCACACTTTACATATTTATTTGTAAAAAATGTTGAAAATCATTTATCATTTTCCCTCTGCTTCACAATTATGTGCCACTTTGTGTTGGTCTAATACATAAATACTCAATAAAATACATTTATGTTTTTGGTTGTAACGTGACAAAATGTGGAAAATTTCAAGGGGTGTGAATACTTTTTCAAGGCACTGTATGTTGGTCTGTGAAAAGTGATCCACAGAGGAGTGTTTTTCAGAGCAGCACAGGAGTGGTCAATAGGACTTTGGGAGCCGATACTGCCACCATCTGAATGCCTGTTTTTTGGGGGCTTTTTGAATGGAAATACTACTTTGCTAACACAGCTCCTCTACAAAAAGTAGCCCTCCCTACGCCTCCCTTGGAATGGAACCCAAGCTAGTCACATCTGTTCTCCTTAAAACTTCTGGTGCTAAAACCCAGGTTATCTAGGTGAATCTACATCGAAATTTAAATCTTTACCTTTAAATTTGGAAAGTCAAGGTAAATAAATATTTTAATGTCCACCTGTTTAAGAGAAGTGAAGACCATATAAAAGAAGTGAAAATAATTACTCATGATGAATAACTTTCCTAGATGTCGCCAAGCCATTGTGACCTGAACCCATACCTTGTGAATTTACAGAAAAGTCCATTTACTCCTTGTCACTGTGAAACTCTCCTCTTGCTGGCTGATGATTACCATCGGGGTCACCCTCCTCTTGGACCTCCTTTGATCACTTCTGCTGCTCAGAAAAATAGATCCATCTGAACATCTGGATTTGATCCGCGCCGTTCAGTTTAATACTGTGGTGGCTTTTAAAACAAACTGAATTTCTCTGCCAGGTGAAAGTAGGGCTCTTACAATGATGAGGTGAGGCTTGAAAATCTGATTTAAGCCCAGTTTCATTTATTAGAGCTGAACATAAATTTAGTAGTAAATATTTTTGTCTTTAAGGATGTAACCCATATAAATATCTAAGAGATAACATGTTGCATGGTATGTGTGTGGAACATTTATTTATGCAGTCATTCAGTACAGAAATGGATTGGGTATTGTTTTCATCATTTGCAGCTATTAGAGCCAATAAATGTTTTTTGGGAAAAACAATATAAGCATATACATTATAATTGTGCTTTAAATACTGTAAATTCTATTTTGCCATTATGTGAGCCATAACTCTTTCTTTGAAAATACAAAACTCACTTTTATGTTATGTTATCACAAGGGTTTAATTCAAATAGCTGCCATTTGCAATAGGATCAAAGCGGTCCAAGTTTAAGGAAAATCCACTCACATCTCATATATGGGAATATGCACTCTGGTATCATCTAATTAAACTCATTTGGGCAGTTAAACCTTGAACATTGGGAGGTTGGCTGGCCAAGAGCTTCAGATAGCAATCTTGGATGTATACCAAATATACTGTTATACAAAATGATCTCCCTCCCTATAAGGCCTGTCTATTTCCAGTACTGATGCTAATTTGAAGACCTGAAGCCAGTGATATGGTAGAAAGAAACTGTCAGGTAAGTAACCACTGAACTGAGAAGATTGTGCAGCAACACATTCCACCTTTAAATAATGTATACTTTGAGCGATGATTGGTACTTGCATGTAGAATCGAAAGTGGTAACTAAACATTCAATGGACACATACAGTGAAATGATTTACAAAACTTGGAGAGCAAAGAATTTGAGCTATAATACTGACCTTACCCATATATAAAAAAAAATATTTACAGTAATAACATAAAAATGAATACATAAACAGTAAGCTAAAATACAAATATTTGTGTACTTCACCACTAAACACCCTACTTTTTAATAAGCCTCTTAAAGTGGAATTCAAGGCATTCCCTAAAACCATCCTTTTAACCTGCTTCCACTCCTAACTAACCCAAGGGCACTTTGGTAGTCACATGATCACCAAAGTAGCCAGCTTCAGGGAAGAGGAGAGATCTCCAACAATGGTTGAAATGCCTGTGCAGTGACGTCAACCCTAGGCTTGCTATGGTGCATCCATTGTTGGTGGTCTATCCTCCTACCCTGAAACAGGCCGCTAGAAACCGATCACGTGACAGAACCGGAGCACCCTCAGAATAGGTGATTATAGGCATCTTACTTCCACAGGTACTATATTGTGATAAATTTGGTGTGAATTTACATGTACCTTGTAGGGTCTAATGAATACCAAAACTAGTGGAATTTAAAATGAACAAACCTTTGATTTACACATACAAATGGTTCGGTTAAAAAAAGGAGAAAAGACAAAAACGTTTAAAGTTACAGTTAATTTGGTTGTCCAGGGTATGGTTATCCTGGTAGGAGTATCCGATGCAATGGACTACCCATTTCGCGGGCTGACCTGCTTCATTAGGGCCTTGTATTTTAGCACAAATATATGTAAATACTGTAATGATATGTAAATCAGTTATTAGTACAAACCTTTCAAAAATGAACCAGTTAACAACCAGCCCATAGCCAAATGACGGGAACATCCCTGGCTGCCGGGTCCGGTGAATGGCCGCTTGCAGCAGCCTTTTACCACGTGATCGCTCCGTAAAATGATGGAGCAATCAGATGTAAACAAGCCAGTGGAAGTTCCGGCTTTTCTCTCCCCTCTCAGCACTGATCGGTGCAGTGAAAGAGGAAAGGGGAGAGATCAATGCAGCAGCGCTGTGGGCAGAGGATCTGAAGTACCCATAGCGCTGCTATGTGCCAGGCTGCACCCCCCCATCCATCCATCCATGCATGCTCACCCAGGCAGCCATCCTCACCCAGCCAGCCAGACATCACCACCCACCCAGCCATCCTCACCCAGCTAGCCATCCATGCTCACCCACCTAGCCTTCCATGCTCACCCAGCCGTCCATACTCACCCAGCTATCCATGCTCATCCACCCAGCCATGCTCAGTCATCCCCATCTGTGCTCACCCATCCCCATCCGTGCTCAGTCATCCCCATCCGTGCTCACCCATCCCCATCCGTGCTCAGTCATCCCCATCCGTGCTCACCCACCCTCATCCATGCTCAGTTATCTTCTTCCGTGCTAAGCCATCCCCATCCGTGCTCATCCATTCCCATCTGTGCTCAGTCATCCCCATCTGTGCTCAGTCATCCCCATCTGTGCTCAGTCCTCCTCTTCCGTGCTCAGTCACCCCCATCCGTGCTCAGTCATCCTCTTCCGTGCTCATCCATCCCCATCCATGGCTCATTTTTCCCCCATTCATGCTCATCCATACTGCATCAGTTCTCACCCGTGACACATCCATGCCACTACAGTGCCCATCCATGCCACTACAGTGCCCATCCGTGTCACTACACTGCCCATCTGTGCCACTACAATGCCCATCTGTGCCACTACAATGCCCATCCATGCCACTACAGTGCCCATCCATGCAACTACACTGCCCATCCATATCCCTACAATGCCCATCCGTGCCACTACAGTGCCCATCCGTGCCACTACAGTGCCTATCCATGCCACTAGAATGCCTCACAATAGTGTAATAGGTAGTCAAATTTGATTTGAAATGTATGTCCCTAGAACAACTGACGGTGCTCCCTGCATGTTGGGCCTCTGTATGTGGCCAGGCTGTGGAAAAGTCTCACACATATGCTATCGCCATACTCAGAAGGAGTAGCATGATGTATCTTGGGGTGTAGATTTTGCTATGTACATGCTGTGTGTTAGAAATATTGTATAAATGGACAACTTTGTGTAAAAAAAAAAAAATCATTTTCATTTTCTTTCCACATTTTCAAAAAACTTGTGGAAAAAATGACATGTTCAAAAGACTCATTATGCCTTCTAGAATATACGTTGGGGTGTTTACTTTCCATTGTCCTGGTGCTCCAGGACCTTCAAAATTGCAAGAGGTAGTCAGGAAATTAGATGTGTAATTTATATCCCTAGAACGCCTGATGGTGCTCCCTACATATTGGGCATCTGTATGTGGCCACGGTGTGTAAACGTCTCACACATGGAGTATCGCCATACTCAGGAGTAGTAGAATGTATTTTGGGGTGTAATTTGTGGTATACATATGCTGTGTATGAGAAATAACCTGTTAATATGACAATTTTGTGGAAAGAAAAAAAAAATCTTCATTTTGCAATAAGTTGGATACTCTTACCAGAACACCATTGTTTACCTATCTCTAGGCAAACGAAATCCGCCAGCAGATAGCCTCTGCGAGCTTTTAGAACTGTAACTCCGACTTCACTCAGATGGACAATCACCTCCACATATAAAACAGAGAAGGGGCCCAGATAGTGTAATACTGTTTATTTAGAACCATAAAAAGCAAAGCCAAATGGTTACTCACGTTTAGCAGAAAAGATATGCGCATAAAATTAAAACAATGCGGGCTACACCCGTGCTTCCGGGTCACGTGGGGCGATAATGTCAATGCGTCAGACCGCCCGACATGTTTCGTCACAAATGACGTTGTCAAAGGGCACCTCTAAACAAGAGGCAAAGAAGGTGTTTTGCAGACCTATCTAGTGTGAGGTCATCATGTAAAAGTCAATTGAAAGCTCAGCAATAATGAGGCATCTCCAGCTTTACAGACCTTTGGCAAATTGAGTTCAAAGTTTTTTTAACCCACTTGTTTTCTATGTATTAAAGCAAAAACAAAAAATTGAATATTTTGCAGCTTAGTAGCCAGTAGATGTGGTGACTCCAATAGTGTATTTGAGATTTTTTTCCCTGATGATCTGGCCAGTAACTCACCTGCTGTATTGGAGTGCCTACACTCTGGATGAAGGAGCACAGTGGCATCTTTGGACAGCAGCAATGTTAATCTGGGGGGAGGGGAGCGTTTGAAACCCAATAAAACTTTGTGAAATAAATCTGCTGGTGCATCTAAGTTTTATACAGAGTACACAAATCTGCTTGCATATAAAAACATTGTACTAAGAGTAAAATAAAGCATGACCGAGGCTGATACAAAATAGCAGATCAATCTAAACAATACACAAGGAATCATCACAAATAAGTAGAAGGGTTATTATAAGTGCACAAAGCTAGCCTTGGCATTGTGTAAAAGGCTCCTCAGTAGAAAGGCAGATTGTTCAAAAAACTTCCACCTGAGATTGAGCAGAAAGGGAGAAGGCAGGAACATGCAGAAAGAAAGCCGCACACCTCAAAGGGAAAGGGGGAAAAAGCATAGCCGGCTGTAGTCAACGCCAGCCTGTAGTTAAGAAAAGGGGAGGAGAGACATGGGGCGGAGAAAATTTGCGGGGGGGGGGGACAACCCATCAGACCACCTGAGCAGTCAGATAGATAGCATGGACTGGTCCATGCTCAATTGATTGGTAAAGGTAATCACTGGTCCCAAATCTTTAGGAATTTTGCATCGGTATCCATTAGGATAGAACTCAGTTTCCTGTGAATCTTGTTCCACATGAGCCGCTGTTTGACCTGCACAAAATTAAGAAACTGGAGCCAGGCTCTGGCCATGGTCTGTCAAGCCGCCCAAGAAAACAAATCCCACTAGCTTCCTTTGGGCTTTAGTCAAGGATGGAATAGACTTGTGCAACAAGGAAAAAAAGAAATACTAAAATATATATGTTCTAAATCGTGTAGAAAACTATATATAGACAGTTCAACAATCTCAATGCCGTCCCTTTAAGATCATATTCACATCTCTCAATGTGAATCCACACATTAAATGAATAATCCTTATCACTGCAAAGTGTTATATCCCTTGATTGTAGAAGTGTCCTTTATGACAGCAAATCTCTTCACCGTGCCATCTTCACCAGATGTTCCCTCATCTTAATAATGTGTAAATATAGCTGCCGATTTTCCCTGAGAGCCTGATGGTGACTCAAAGAGGTGGGGAGGGTTTACACATTCCTCAGGGTGTAGGGTGTTGGGCATGGTGAGTGAGATCAATGAAAAAAAAAGAAGTTGATTGCCAGTCACTTTTATGCTCTAAACAAGAAAGAGTTTATTTTTCAACAGGAGAAATGGGGGAGAGAGGGGGACAGTGCACAGGACACCATTAGTAACAGTCACTAGGTAGGCAGACTCCGTAGACAAAAATAGATGAAGTGAGGCAGACAGCAGTACGGAGAAAAAGAGCCTTTAAAGCTGAACCAGCGCATCTGTACTTGTAGGACAGGCTGTCTCCTCTAGTAACTAAGCTGTAACTCACAGCTTCAGACACATGGATTCACTTGGATGAGTTCTCTCCTGAAGTCCTCCCAGCCACTTCATAGCCTCCAGCTCATGAAGAGCCCCTCTGGTGCTTCCTCAGAATTCCATCCCTCTCAGAATATTTTCCGGATCTTTGGCAGGCTTTCATCAGCAAACTTTGAACACCTGGATAGGCTTCAGACAAGCCTAGCAACCGGCAGCCACATGGATAGGCCTCAGGCTTCAGGCCTAGCAGCCAAGAGCTGTTTCACACGCACCCACCCAGAAGGGCTGGGTGGGCTGGACTCACTCAGATCACCTGACTTCTTCAGTCGAACACCTCTCCCACAATGCAGCACTACCGAGCTCATTGGCTGAGAGGGTATGTGTCACTATAACTTCAATGTACTGTAGCTTATCACTCTCATGTCAGAGGTAACAGCACCACCTACTGACAAAAAAAGACTATAAAATATTCTGTGGGGCCACAGAAAACATCAACACACCATATGTGACCACAAATAGTCCAAAAAAGTCCAAGAAATGACAATCCAGTGAAAACACAAAAATCCTGCTGAATCCTATAGGGTATATCACAAGAGGGGTCTTCCAATAGATGTAAGGTGGCAACTCACTGGATCCCCAGGCTGTCTCACCTAAGAGAACAGCAAACACACTCTAGACGTCAAACATAGTAATGGGTCATTGGGTGTCTCGTCTCTCGATAGAATCCCTATGTTGGAACCAGAAAGATAAATGAAACAATAATAGTGCAGTATGCCAGAACTTCACAGGTAAGTAGCAAGGAAAACCATCATCAGTGCATAGTGTGAAATTATCACACCAATTGTTTCATATTCACCATCACCACATGCTCCAGCACCAGAGGGGAGGAAGAGGCGGTCCACTCCCAAGCGACGTCACTTCTGGTATCGGCTTCCGGGATCGGGAGCATTTTCGCGAGTACCGATACTCGTGAAAATGCTAGTATTGGCACCAATACCGGTATTGGTGCATCCCAACTCCTAATAATTATTAATAAAACAATTCAAATTAAAATCTTTATTCAATCCCCTTGGCGCTAAAGATCCAAACTCATATACCCACCATGATTCTTTTGATTTAAAGTTTTTACCATATTGCTACCTCTCCAGTTCTTTTTGTATCTTTCAATCCCTCTGAATTGCAGCCCAGCCGGGTTTTTATTTTGATGCATCAAAAAGTGTTTTGACAAATAATGTTCTGTACAAATCCCCTTTTTATGTTATATACATGTTCTATTATTCTTTCGTGCATTGCCCTTTTGGTTCTACCTACATATATCATGCCACATGGGCATTCCAGGGCATATACCACCCCTACTGTATTACATGGTATAAAATCTCTTCTATTATATTCTTTACCACTATGTTTATTTTTAAAATTATTTATTTTTTTTATTTTTGGTAGCTTCCTTACAGCTGTACCATGTCCCACATGCATAAAAACATTTTCCCTCAAACAACGTAGCCTTGTTCACTTTCGGTGGGTCTAAGACATTTTTTATTCATTTATCTCTCAAGTTGGGAGCTTTTTAATAAACAAAATTACTTTTTTGGTACTATATTTTGTAGGTGTTTATCACATTTCAACACATGCCAATATTATTACACAATTTTTTACACCTGCTTATACTGTAAATTATAGTCTAAGACCATCGCTAGTTGTGGTTCTCTGCTATTATTTGTGTAGGCTGGGTATTGGTTGCCTTTTCTGGTGTATTTGTCGAATTTGGCTCATTACTGCAAGTTGTTTTGCATTTTCCTTTGTTTTCTTTTCTTTATAAAGACAAGAGCTTTCTTGCCCTTGGAATGGAAGAAATTATACAATTCCTGTATATCATTCCTGTATATCTTCCTCTTCCAGCAACCCATCATTAATTGGCATCATAAACCCATCATAAAATATTTCAATTGAAACTATATCATGGATTCATAGATGACCTTATATTATTTTGGGAAGGTAATGAGAGTGATTTGAAGAAATTCCTGAAGAAAATGAATAATAATAAAAATATAAAACTATCATGGGAGTAAAAACAGTATCCACTTCCTTGATTTAAAATTAATAAAAGAGTCAAATCAAATTAGAACAAAAACATTCTTTAAAAAACTGACAGGAATTTGTATATCCCACCGTTGTCACCATAAGTCATTGTTGATCACTGTACCTAAAGGACATTTTTTATGAATAAAAAGAAATTGTACAAATGAAGAGGATTATGAAGCACAATCAGAGGAGAGAGCTAACAAATTCAGAAGCAAATAACAAGCACATAGAATGTGAAAGAAATAAAGTAAGATATACAAATAGGGAGGAGCTACCGGAGGATAGGAGTATTAATAATAGAGAACCACAATTAGAGATTGTCTTGGACTATAATTTACAATATAAGCAGGTGGAAAAGATTGTGCAAAAATATTGTCATGTGTTGAAATGTGATAAACGCCTACACAATATAGTACCAGAAAAGCTTAATTTTGTTTATAAAAAAGCTCCCAACTTGATAGATAAATTAGTAAAAATGTTGTAGACCCACCAAAAGTGAACAAGGCTATGTTCTTTGAGGGAAAATGTTTTTATGCATGTGGGAGATGCTATAGCTGTAAGGAGGCTACGAAAATAGCAGGGCCCATTCCTGCACCCAACAAGAGTAACTGTGAGGGGTTATAGTGTTCTGCCACCACCAACACTCAAGGCCCAATTTTTCTGCACCTGTTTGCCTGGGGCATGTCATTACAATTTTTGAAATAAATTGCAACAGCAGGGCCCGTTCCTGCGCCCAACAAGAGTAATTGTGAGGGGTTATAGTGTTCTGCCACCAACACTCAAGGCCCAATTTTTCTGCACCTGTTTGCATGGGGCATGTCATTACAATTTTTGAAATAAATTGCAACAGCAGGGCCCTTTCCTGCGCCCAACAAGAGTAATTGTGAGGGGTTACAGGGTTCTGCTACCACCAACACTCAAGGCCCAATTTTTTCTGCACCTATTTGACTGGGTCATGTCATGCTCTTAAAGGAGACTTTTTTTTTTTTTTTTTTTGCAAGTGTAATTTTTTTCTTTCTTTTTTTTTTTTTTATTGCATTTTAGTGTAAATATGAGATCTGAGGTCTTTTTGACCCCAGATCTCATATTTAAGAGGTCCTGTCATGCTTTTTTTCTATTGCAATGAATGTTTACATTCCTTGTAATAGGAATAAAAGTGACCCATTTTTTTTTAAATGGACAGTGTAAAAATAAAAAATAACAAGTAAAATAAATAAGAAAAAAAATATTTAAAGCGCTCAGTCCCGCCGAGCTCGCGCGCAGAAGCGAAAGCATACGTAAATCCTGCTCGCATATGAAAACGGTGTTCAAACCACACATGTGAGGTATCGCCGCAATTGTTAGAGCGAGAGCAATAATTCTAGCACTAGACCTCCTCTGTAACTCAAAACTGGTAACCTGTAGACATTTTTAAACTTCGCCGATGGAGATTTTTAAGTGCCAAAGTTTGTCGCCATTCCACGAGCGGGCGCAATTTTGAAGCATGACATGTTGGATATCAATTTACTCAGTGTAATATTATCTTTCACAATATAGAAAAAAATTGGGCTAACTTTACTGTTGTCTTCTTTTTTTAATTAAAAATAGTGAATTTTTACAAAAAAATTGCGCTTTTAAGACCGCTGCGCAAATACGGTGTGACTTAAGGTATTGCAACAACCGCCATTTTACTCTCTAGGGCAGTGTTCCCCAACCCAGTCCTCAAGGCCCACCAACAGGTCATGTTTTTAGGATCTTCCTCAGATGAATCAGCTGTAGTAATTACTAAGGCAGTGAAACTGATCAAATCACCTGTGCAAAATAATGGAAATCCTGAAAACATGACCTGTTGGTGGGCCTTGAGGACAGGGTTGGGGAACACTGCTCTAGGGTGTTAGAAAAATATAATAATTTTCTTTAAAAAAAATGATTTGAAGCTGTAAACACCAAATCTCAGAAAGAGGCTCTGTCCTTGTGGTTAAGGGGAAGCCTGCGCCAGGTCTGGTATAGATTTTAAGGGGAACCCCGTGCCTAAATTTAAAAAAAAAATGATGTGGAGCTCCCCCCAAAATCCAAACCAGACCCTTATCTGAGCACCCAGCCCTGGCATGGCAGAAGGGGGTGGGGACGAGCGAGCGCCCCCCCCCCTCCGAACCGTACCAAGCCACATGCCCCCAATATGGGGAGGGTGCTTTGGGGTCCCCCCCGAAAGCACCTTGTCCCCATGTTGATAGGGAGAAGGGCCTCATCCCCTTTAATAAGGGGGCCCCCAGATCCCGACCGCACCTGAATGAGTATGGGGTACATTGTACCCCTACCCATTCACCAAAAAAGGAGTGTAGTAGTGTTACAAAAAACAGTAGGCAGTTTTTGACAAGTCCTTTATTGTAAAATTCCTCCTCCTCCTCCTTTCCCTTTTTCTTCCCCCCTTTCTCTGCCACCCCCCCACTCAAGTCTTTCGTTTGTAGTATGCAATTGTGGAGACATCGGTGGTTTTCAATGCATGATATTGCCTCGTAAATTTAACGTGAGGGGGCACCAGTGATATTATTTTAACTCAAAGCAAAACTGTCTGGTGTCCACGTGCTAAAAAAAAGAATTATACGTCAATTAGACCAAACATTTTATCATAGGATACAAAGTAAACAAAGTGCTATTAATAAATGTGTCCTTGAAAACAATCATGTGACAATGTGCAATATGCTGTAAAATCAATTAACTGTCCATTAAAATTCCAAAAGTTCATAAAAATTCTGGTGACAAATATCATAAAGGAGTTCTTGTGACAAAAAATTCTTCAGTGCTCCATCTGCAATGTGACATCTCTATATATAACCATCACCGACTGTAAGCACCCAATGTGCCCAGTAAGTAGATCCTATTTACCAGATCAATGTGACCTCTTTAACCACTTCACCCCCGGAAGGATTTCCGACTGTAGGACCGGAGCCTTTTTTCAATTTGGCACTGCTCTGCTTTAACTGGTAATTGCGCGGTCATGCAATGCTGCACCCAAATGGCATTTGCGTCCTTTTTTTTCCCACAAATAGGGCTTTTTTTCGTTAGTATTTGTTCATCTCTGCCCTTTTTATTTTTTGCGATATAAATGAAAAAAGAACGAAAATTTTTAAATAAAATTATATTTTCTAATTTTGTTATTAGAAAAATACAATAAACTAAATTTTAGTCATAATTTTTTGCCAAAATGTATTCAGCCACATGTCTCGGGTAAAAAAAAAGTCAATTAGCATATATTTATTGGTTTGCGCAAAAGTTATAGCGTCTACAAACTAGGGTACATTTTCTGGAATTTACGCAGCTTTTATTTTATGACTGCCTATCTCATTTCCTGAGGTGCTATAATGGAAGGGCAGTACAACCCCCCCAAAATAACCCGTGTTGGAAAGTAGACACCCCAATTAATTAGCTGAGAGGCATGTTGAGCCCATTGAATATTTTATTTTTTTGTCACAAGTGATTGAATAATGACAAAAAAAAAAGAAATACACAAAGTTGTCCCTGAAGTTATATATTGCTCAAACATGGCATTGGTATATGTGGAATTACATCCAAAAATACATTCTGCTACTTCTCCTGAGTATGGGGATACCCCATGTGTGAGACTTTTTGGGAGCCTATCTGCGTACGGGACCCCGAAAACCAATCACCGCCTTCAGGATTTTTAAGGGCAAAAATGTATGCATTCACCCCACACTACCTATCACAGTTGTGGAGGCCATGAAATGCCCAGATAGCAAAAAAAGAACCCAAATGACCCCATTTTGGAAAGTAGACACCCCAAGCTATTTGCTGAGAGGCATGTTGAGTCCATGGAATATTTTATATTTTGCCACAAGTTTCGAGGAAATGACGATTTTATTTTATTTTTTTTTAACAAAGTTGTCACTAAATGATGTGTTGCTTGAACGTGCCATGGGTATATGTGAAATTACACCCCAAAATACATTCTGCTGCTTCTTCTGAATATGTGGATACCACATATGTGAGACTTTTTGGCAGTCTAGCCGCTTACGTGACCCCGAAAACGAATCACCGCCTTCATGCTTTCTAAGGGCATAAAATGGTGATTTTACTCCACACTCACTATCACGGTTTCGGAGGCCCTGAAATGCCCAGATAGCTCAACCCCCCCCCCCCCATGCCTCTTAGCAAATACCTTGGGGTGTCTACTTTGCAAAATGGGGTGATTTGGGGGGCTTTTGTGCTACCTTGACATTTCAGGGCCTCTAAAACCGTAATAGATAGAGTAAAATTACCATTTTATGCTCTTAGAAATCCTGAAGATGGTGATTGGTTTTCAGGGTCCCGTAGGTGGCTAGGCTCCCAAAAAGTCTCACACATGGGGTATCCCCGTACTCAGGAGAAGCAGCAGAATGTATTTTGGGGTGTAATTCCACACATACTCATGGCATGTGTGAGCAATATATCATTTCATTGACAACTTTGTGTATTTTTTTTTAATAAAAAATAAAATATTCCAGGGAATCAACATGCCTCTCAGCAAATAGCTTGGGGTGTCTGCTTTCCAAAATGGGGTAATTTGGGGGGGTTTTGAACTGTCCTGGCATTTTATGCCCAACATTAGAAGCCTATGCCACACATCATCCACCAAGTCTTTTCTGACACTTTTTGTTCACTTGAAAACATATTTTTTTTTTTTTTGCTAGTAAATTACTTTGAATCCCCCAAAATTATATATTTTTTTTAAAGCAGAGGCCCTACAGATGAAAATGGTGGGTGTTGCAATTTTTTTTTTCACATTGTATTGCGCATTGTATAGCGATTTTTCAAACACAATTTTTGTGGGAAAAAAAACACTTTTTTTTTATTTCAATGCAAAATAACACATTATATTGCCCAAGTATTTGCTGACATATAAAAAAACGATCTCATGCCGAGTACATAGACACCAAACATGACATGCTTTTAAAATAACGCATACCCACACAGCTGCGACAAACTATATACATCTTTAAAAGCGTTTAAAAGCTTTACTTTAGATCTGCAGAGGAGGTCTACTGCTAGAATTACTGCCCTCAATCTGACGTTCGCAGTGATACCTCACATGCATGGTGCAATTGCTATTTACATACGACATGAAACCGACTCTTGCGTTATCAGTGATAAGATGCTTCCCCAATTTCCCAATGGCGCGGTTTATATCCGACGAAACCGAAGTCGTGAAATGCTCGTAGCCTCTGGTATCTTAGCCAATAGAGATGATTGGAGCCATTCTAGTCTTCAATCAGCTCTATGGTCAGCTGTCGGAACCACTGGCTGTATTCTCGGGTTCCCCAGTGAGACAGGAGAGCCCGAGAAAACCACGTAAGACGGCCGGAGGGGGGGGCGTTCCCTTCCACTGATTGTAATAGCAATCTAGCAGCTAATCAGCTGCTAACATTGCTATTACATGAAAGCCGACCGCCGGCTGAAAAGAACGATACCTATATGATACCTATACCTGCAGGCATCAGTCCTGTATAACCACTCTAAGACCAGCAACATACTAATGTGTCGCTGGTCCTTGTTGGGCATATGTTGTAATGTGATTTTTTTTCATGCAGCCTGTGGGTTAAATGAAAAAAAAGAATCAATCGGTGGGTATGCCCACCATTAGAAAACCTCCCCTCATCCACCCACTTCTAATGGTGAGCATAGCCCCTTTTTAAAAAAAATATACCTAAGCATAGGGGCAATCCACCCCAATTTCCACCTCTGCCCCTATGCTCCGGTATATATGCTCTTTTTTTAACTGTGGTGGTGGAATCACCTCCAACAGCGCTGCTTTATATATGGTTGGAGCAAACGCTATTGTTGTCACCCTAAATAAATCAGCGCTGCAGCTGGCATACCGGAAAACCAAATAAAGATTAATAGAACACAGTAACATATAAAAAAAATAACATTCCTGCTAAGAATAAAAAATAATTAAACGTTACATGAAAACATTATACAAACATTACATACCTGCAAAAAAAAACATGATAATAAACAGCAACAAAACATTACAGGTATGCATAAAAACAATAGAGAGAGCAATAGAAAGAGAACAGAGAGAAAATAGAGATAGAAAAACAAGAAACGTACAACTGTTTTGGGCTTTTATTATTCTATATATATATATATTTTTTTGGTACGCTTTTTTTTTTTAGAACAGTAAATGGTAAAGGTTAGGGCCTCCAAAAATGCGGTGACATCTTTGGAGACCCTGTGAACGTGAGCCCTATTCCTGTGTAGTGCTGTTTCCTACGCTAATACTCAACTAGTGTATGGTAGCGCTCGAAACAGTCACTGATGCAGAGACCAGGCTGGCCAAAACAGGTTTGGCAATAATAACGGGTGTCACGCCTGTATCCGCGTCGTCGGAAGACACAACATCTTTTTTGAGGGGCTCATTGGGTAGGGGTACCAGGAATGGCATGTGGAAAATGCCGTCCATGCAGCAGGCTCACTGCATTTGGATTGGGAACATGGGGTGCAGAACCATCTGGATACAGAAGGGCTTTGATGATCTCTTCCTGGAATGGCAGGAGAGGTCCAGTCCGTCCTGATGCTTTGTGTAGCACAAAAGCGTTCAGCATAGCCAATTGGAATAAGTAAACAGACACTTTTTTGTACCAGTGTCTGGACTTATGGGAAATTAAGTACGGCGCCAATAGCTGGTTGTTGAGGTCCACCCCTCCCGTATTTTGGTTATATTGGTGAACACAGAGGGGTTTCTCCACAACTCCAGTCGCCGTTCTAATTTGTATAGCCGTGTCTGCATGAATGGTGGAAAGACAACGAAAACATTCTTTGTATCCCTCCACTTCATCGCAAGCAAATTACTACATCTCAAGCAGGCTCTCTCCCCCCGACTAAGTCGAGATCCTACCAGCCGTTGGAGGAAGCCCCAGAGATTAGATTGCACGGTGCCACATGCGCCAATTTGGTGATCAAATAAGTAACTTAAAAGTGGCACGCTTGTGTAGTAATTGTCCACATACAAATGGTACCCCTTTCCGAATAAGGGTGACACCAAGCTCCACACAATTTTGCCAGCACTCCCCATGTAGTCTGGGCATCCTTCCAGCTCTATGTGACTATCTTTGCCCTCATAAACCATAAAAGTACATGTATAGCTTGTGGCCCTGTCACAGAGATTATACATATTGACCCCGTATCTGGAACGCTTGCTGGGGACGTACTGTTTGAAAGCAAGACGGCCAGCAAATTTAATCAGGGACTCGTCCACACACACAACTTGGTTGGGAATAAAATGTGCTGTGAACTGCTGGTTGAAGTGGTTTATGAGGGGCTGAATTTTGTAGAGCCGGTCAAATTCAGGGTCCCCATATGGACGACCGAGTTCATTGTCGTTGAAATGCATAAACCGCAGGATCTGCTCGTATCGTGTCCTGGCCATGCAAGCAGAGAAGACATACATATGATGAATTGAGTCGGTGGACCAATATAACTTCAATTCATGTTCCTTATGTATGCCCATGTTGAGGGTAAGGCCCAGAAAGGTCTTAAATTAGGAATCCGTAATTGGTTTCCAATCTCTGGCAAGTGACAAATGGGGATTAGCAGTGATGTATTGACCAGCATATAAATTGCTTTGGTCCACAATAGATCTATAGAGATCTTCGGTGAAAAACAGTGAATAAAAATCAATGGCCCTAAAGTCAACTGTATTCACCGTGATTCTGGGTTGGCCAGTGAATGGGGGAAGTACGGGCGCTGCATCAGTGATGGGTTGCCAATCAGGGTTTGCAAGCATGTCAGGAAGGGCACTATGGGCTCTGCGGGCCTGTGTTCTTCGTCTTCGTGGCTGCGGGACATTACTTGTGCTAGCCACACCAGCTTGAACTGCACTTATGGGACTTGCCACGTCACCAAGTGTTACTGCAGTGCTGGTTGTATGACCAGGATGTAATAGGTGACTGGTGCTTACCAGGCCACCAGGAGGAGTAGCGGCACTAGTACTGGTTCTCTGCTCCATAGGAGAGCCCTGTGGTTCATGCACCTCAGCGACAGCAAAGCGGGATCTGGTACATCTGAACTTAGCAGGGACCACTCTGTCGTCAGAGCTATCTGTCATGGAGCTGCTGTTGTCTACGAGTTCGTATGATGAGTCTGAATCTGACAGTGAGGCTTCCCCATCGCTCTCGTCTGTCATACTCAACAACGCGTAGGCCTCTTCACTAGTGTACCTCGGATTTGACATGGCTTCTAAATTAATAGGTACTCTAGTGTGACTCACAGGCAAAAAAGTGCACCTGGTTGTCAGAGCCTGTGTCAAGTCGCTACCAAAATTACTGTCAGATTTTGCAGGGATCGGGCGTGATCTCTACGAACGCTGAAGATATGTGTTATGTGTTTGGTAAGTGTCAGCGATCTATTGATCCTGCACTTGGGTGGGCTGGGCTTGGCGGAGGGGCTAAACGCAGGTGCTAGCAGGTTTGGGCAGCTATCCAGCTAACGCCGCGTTTTTTAGGACACTAATCCAGTGGGAAAGCTAATATAGATCTGATCAGATCAGATATTGATCTGATCAGATACTGCAATAGTATCTAACACCTATCTAATGTTTGTGTATGCCTGTCAGTGTACCTAACTAACTGGCCCTGCCTGGTGTTTACGCTGACCCTAACGCACTCTAAAACCTGACTGGGGTCACCGCCGGGCGATCGGGGGCTAAAACATATAAAAGGTATATATGTTATATATATATGGCGGGTAACCTGATGGGGAAAAAAACGATCTAGCTAGCTAGCGTCACCCGTGACACTTAAACAGTGATCACAGGTGACAGGGGGCAATAAAGGGGTTAAAAACTTTATTAGGGGAGGTAAGGGGGATATTTACACCTACCTAGGCCTAATACTACCTACCTTAACACTGATTAGTGTCACAAGTGACACAAGTACAGCGATCAGTGAACAATCTGATCGTTGCACTCAGTGACACAGTGACAGGGGGTGACAGGGAGTGAATGGATTAACTGGGGGGGTGATCAGGTGGCGATCAAAGGGTTAAAAGTGTGCCTATGTGTACTGGTGTCAGTGCAGTGTTCTTGCAACTCATGTTTCTGATGTCTCTCTCTCCTCTCTGCAAAAGAAAAGAACGCAGAGAGGGGAGATGACATCACTTCCCCTGTCTGTGCTTACATTCCACAGACAGGGGAGGCATCCCATTCGCTCGGACTGATCAACAGGAATAGACCAAAATTCATTGGTCTATTCCTGTGGATTGAACGGTCCTGTAGCCCCCTAGCTGTGCCTGAGATTGCCGCCTATATACGGGGATTCACGGAATAGCACCACATTGCCGCAATAAAAATGTGGTAGCCGGTCGGGAACTTGTTAATTAAAAAGCAGGTCAACAGCGCTTTTTGTAAAGTTTTGACTCGCTCACTGTGCTGGAGTCTTTCCTTCTTATGTTCCTCTCCTCCTCAAGCCCATAGGAGAAGATAAATAGAGGGAGGGAATCAATAGCGTGATACTGTTTTATTAAAATACAACTTAAGCATCACAAAGTGCTCGCTTACATAAAAGTGCCCTTTCCCGGCAAAAGGATTGATCTTGTACAGGCTGTAGAAGAGTGAACCCTCCAGGCTTACGCTGACAGATCGGTCTGTGTTCCACCGCTGTGTACAAGCAACCAGGGACCCGGATGTAACGTGACCAAGAAGCACCTCAACGTACGTTTCATATTGCTACGTCTTCAGGAAGCATTCTTTTCACTGAATGGCATGAGGCTAAATATTGTGGAAGTGAAATGTGATTGGTGAAGCTCATTCCTCCTCACTTAACCCATTCACTACCCTTATTTATGGCCACTAGTTGGAGACATATAAAAACCTCAGGTGAGCCCTTATAACGATACACCTGATATTGACCAAATCCTACTAAATATCCTAAATAAAGACACAATAATTTTACACGCATAAAGAAATAGAAAACATAAAAAAAAATACAAAAGAATGAATATATATAAAATATTATACAAAAAAAATAGAATTAATTAATAACCTAATAATTATAAAAAAAATTATATTAATGTAAAAAAATGATGTTATTGCAAAATGTTTTTCTTTTTTCTTATATATCAAACCTTATTATATGGATGAATCTGCTAAATGGGGAGATATATATATATATATATATATATATATATATATATATAGTGACCTATGTCAATAGACCTAGGAGAGATAGGGCAAAAAATGGAGAAGGGTACCTAGCACTAGCCCTCTCACAGTAAATTTACTGGTTTATCTAAGGTAGTATTTCTACATTAACTAGGGGAGCAGCAGCTTTTCAATTTGTTTTCCATTGGGGCAAGGTAATTCTTTTTTTACATGATATTTCCTTGACCATTCTTCCAGAAGTGCATTTGTGAAGTCAGGCACTGATGTTGGATGAGAAGGCCTGGCTCGCGGTCTCCACTCTAATTCACCCTAAGCCACTGCATAAAGGAGAGTGCTGGCCACCACAGACTCATAAAACATCTTCAGCATCTTCCAGCAAATGTTAAAAGACTTCATTCTCCTCTAAAAATAGAGGTGGCTTTGGCCCTTCCTATAGAGCACCTCAGTGTTCTTGCTCCAGTCCAGCTTATTATCTATGTGCACAGGTGAGGGCTGGGCCAGGGGGCAGGATGGCATTTGCCCCCCAGGCCACCCTAACTTACATTCAAAATGGCAGAAGGCCGCTGCTCGCTCACACTTTTTTCTTCTTGTGGAGGAAGGAAGCAGGGGCCAGGGGTGCAGCCACCAACTACCTGCTGGTAAAGGGGGGGAGGCATCCAGGGCCGGCCCTACCATGGATCCCGCTGGGCCCATTGAGCTGCCTGGGGGGGCACCGCCAGATTACACAGAGCAGGGACACTGATGATGTCTATCATAGGAGCTGGTCCAGCAGGCGGGACTTCATATGATAGCGGCCACGCCAGGTAAGGATCTCCGGGGGCTCTCCTCTCTCTGCATTGCAGGCTGCATTGGATGAGCACTGGTGAGGCTGCATTGGATGAGCACTGGTGAGGCTGCATTGAAGGGCACTGATCAGGCTGTGCTGATGGGCACTGGCGAGACTGCATTGATGGGCAATGATTGGGCTGCATTCATGGGCACTGATCAGGCTGCAATGATTGGCACTGATCAGGCTGTGCTGATGGGCACTGGTGAGCCTGCATTGAGCACTGATCAGGTTGCATTTGATAGGCTGCATTGATGGGCACTGGTGCGGCTGCATTGATGGGCACTGGTGAGGATGCATTGATGGGCACTGATGAGGCTAAGCTGATAGGCACTGATGAGGCTGCATTGGTGGGCACTGATGAGCTGCATTGATGCATTCTTTTTGTTAAACCTCCTTTGTTGCTATTAACATTAAATTATGTTACCACATTGTATCATATTTGTCTTGCTTCAGAACATCAATATCTGTTCTAAAACCAGGTGGGCATGGATGGGGAGTAGAGTTGAGCGAACCCGATCTGTTACGTTCGGGTTCGTACCAAACTTTCGGGTGTCCGTGTCCCGAATCCGAACCAGAACGTTTGAGAAAACGTTCGGGTTCGGGTTCTGGGTTCTGGTATTTTATCACGCATGTTGAATAGCTGCAGGGCAGCCAATCAACAAACGTTTCACTGGTTTTCCCTAGAAGCCATCACAGCCATGCCTACTAATGGCATGGCTGTGATTGGCCAGTGCATCATGTGACCCAGCCTCTATATGAGGCTGGAGTCACAGTGCTGCATGTCACATGCTTTTAGGTTAGTGTAGGGAGAGGATGCTGCCGGTGCTGTGAGGGATAGATTGTGAGGGACAGATTGCAGTGATAATAACTAGGTAGAGATTACTACTACTGCTTTGAGGGACAGATTGTAGATCTATAACATCTCATCCTGCATTACAGAAAGATCTGATTACAGAACAATCTCTCATCCTGCCTTACAGAACGATCTTTCATCCTGCATTACAGATGGTCTGATTACAGAACGATCTCTCATCCTGCATTACAGAACGATCTTAAGGGACAGATTGCAGATCTAATAACATCTCCCATTTTCTTCCTTTTGCAGCCCTCTAGCACTTTCCAGGACTTTTTTACAGTTATTTTTGTGCCGAAAAGTTCGGGTCCAAATTGAATTCAATGGGGTTCGGGGTCCGGGGTAAAGTCCGGATAATGTTCGGTACCGAACCCGAACGTTTCCGGAAAGTTCAGCCGAACCCAAACATCTAGGTGTTCGCTCAACTCTAATGGTGAGCTGATTCGGTGGTTCAATGGGCCACTTGACTGGACTTGCCCCCCAGGCCTAAGGCTGCCAGCCCCCTCCCCTGTATGTGCACCCCCAGATACTTGTAACTATCTACTACATCCACATCCACTCCTCAGATGGAGATTGGGGTCACCAGTGCCTTTCTCCTTCTCAAATCCACAACCAGCTCCTTTGTCTTTGTCATATTTAGATCCAGATGATTATCCTCACACCATGTGACAAAGTTCTCCACCACCATCCTATACTCAGATTCTTTTTCGCATCCCTGATACATCCTACTACCACAAAGTCATCCAAAAACTTCTGAAGATGGCAAAACTCTGGTAAATAATATCAGTGGTATAGAGAGTAAAAAGAAAAGGAGAGAGAACTGTCCCCTGTGAAACCCCAATATTGCTGATCACCCTATCTGGCCCACAGTCTTGCAAATGCACATACTACGGTCTTCCTGTCAAGTAGTCTACAATCCATGACACAAGGGAAACATCATCCTGTAACATTGCTAGCTTATCTCCCAAGAGTTCCAGCCTGATAATATCAAAAGCACCGGAGAAGTAAAAGAACATGACCCTCACAGTGCTTGCTGGCTTATCCAGGTGCGCATAGATGCGATTTAGCATGAAGATGATAGCATCCTCAACTCCCAGTCTCGGCTGGTAGGCAAACTGCAAAGGGTCAAAGTATTTATTAACCATGGGTCATAACTGATGTAAAACAAATCTCTCCAAGGTCTTCATAATGTGGGAAGTCAAAGCCACAGGTCTGTAATCCATGGAACTCACAAGTAACAGCTAAAGGCTTGAAGACACCTCTGGAACAGGAAAACATCCCTGTTCATGAGTCTACCACATGTAGCTGACAGTGGACTACGACTATTCTATTTGCAGACCATCCCTACCATTTTCTGTGTACTGTTATGTCCCTCTAGTGTCAGGTGTGAGCAAGTGACTTCATACCTCTGCATCAAGCAGGGAGGATTGTGGGACCAGTAGTCCATAAAGCCAGCGGCTTAGAACCAGGAAGTTACTATAGAACTACACATCCCAGAAGGCCATGTCACTAGAGGTGTTCAGGGGAGGTTTTAAAAAGGGGAAAGCCAGCGAGTGTACACTCTCTTCTTCCGGGGCCAGGTCAGACACTCACTTCCCTGCGTTGTGGGAGAAAGTGGTTGCGGCCTAACACAAAGGGATCCAAGGCCTCCTAGTGGACCCAGAGGATACACCCTAGAGGGTTGTCGACTGGAGGACGTTGCAGCAGCATCATCCAACCCAGCAGTTGCCACCCTCGTGTTCATCAGAGAGCAAGCCACAACCTCCGGTTCCGTCATTGGTGAGTTCCGCGTCCACAGTCATCGTTACAGAGGATCCTGCCGGGTTCTGCAGTTAGTGAGAGGGCTGATGCCCAGTATCCCAGCCTCATTAATGTCTCCCACTTACAAGCAGACCTCAATGTACTGTCTAATTGGGCGACTATGTGGCAAATGAGGTTTAATATTGATAAATGTAAAGTTATGCATTTGGGGGCTAAGAATATGCATGCATCGTACATACTAGGGGGAGTACAACTGGCGGAATCCATAATAGAGAAGGATCTGGGGGTTTTGGTAGATCATAAGCTTAATAATGGCATGCAATGGCAAGCTGCGGTTTCCAAAGCAAGCAAAACCCTTTTTTGTATTAAGAGAGGTATGGACTCCAGAGATAGAGACATAATTTTGTCCCTGTACAAATCATTAGTAAGACTTCATCTGGAATATGCAGTTCAGTTTTGGGCACCAGTTCTCAAAAAGGATATCGGGGAACTGGAGAAAGTGCAGAGAAGGGCAACCAAACTAATAAGAGGCATGGAGGAGCTCAGCTATGAGGAGAGATTAGAGGAACTGAATTTAATCTCTCTTGACAAGAGGAGATTAAGTGGGATATGATCAACATGTACAAATACAGAAGAGGTCCATATAATGAACTTGGTGTTGAGTTATTTACTTTAAGGTCATCACAAAGGACAAGGGGGCACTCTTTACGTCAAGAGGAAAAAAGATTTAATCTCCAAATAAGGAACGGTTTCTTCACAGTTAGAGCTGTGAAAATATGGAATAGACTCCGTCCTGGTTTTGGCCAGCACGGTAGATTGCTTTAAAAAAGGCCTGGATTATTTCCTTAATGTAAATAAAATAACTGGGTACTAACATTTTTAGGTAAAGTTGATCCAGGGTGAATCTGATTGCCTCTCGGGGGATCAGGAAGGAATTTTTTCCCCAGCTATAGCAAATTGGATCACGCTTTGCTGGGGTTTTTTTGCCTTCCTCTGGATCAACTGTGGGTGAAGAATTGTATATGGGATTGTATGGTTATATATAATTTTTCTGGGTTTTTTTGGTTGAACTGGATGGACTTTTTTCAACCTGACTAACTATGTAATTATGTAATTTGCCATAACACCTGTCGAACACTGTGTATAGACACCTTGCACCCGGAGACATCTTAGCATCCCACAAAGACACTGTACACAGACATCTTTACTGTAACACATTGGAGGAATACTCTTTTACCAGCCTGGCTGTTCGTTTGTTTTATCACGCTAAGCCATACTAAGGATACAAATTTGAAAGAACCTTTGTTGCCAGTGAAGAGTAAGAAGGCCTGCCTCCTGAACATTACTATTGCTATCCCAATAAGGGCCTGGGTCATCTTTGCTATCATTCAGGACTTCCCTTAGGGGTGCATAGAGTGTATAGGTCAGGCAGGGATATCCCCTTTAGTTGGGTATTAATCTATTCAGCCAATACTAGGGTGGATAAGTCTACTACAACCAGTCCCACTGTTGTAAAATACTCTGTCTACTGTGTGTGTTGCATGCCAGTTTCAGTAAATGTTATAAGCTGTTTCATACAGGGGAATCCTACATCTGGGCCTTCACAACTTCAAAGGCTCAGGTGTTTAGAATCTCTCTGTGGTGTTATCCTTTGGCTTCAGTAAAGACTAAGTGTGATTTCTTTAAACCTGTGTCATAGTGTTCTTGCAGTGTGCACCTAATACTATGTCTGAACCAAGATTGTTAGGGGGTTGGAGGGCCAAGAGGGTCAGGGTAGTGCAGAGGAACCAGAAATATTAAGCAAAACCCCTGGGGGGCAGTGCTACACACTCATAAGTCTTTGAACAGACATGGTGTCCATAGCAGAACATAGAGGAAGCCACTGCTCTCCTGAAAAAAAAAAACATTGCTGTGCGCCGGAAGTTTGCATCAAAGTAATTCCACCACAGACTGGCTTCAGAAAAATAAAATGTGCCTTTTGGAGTGGCCCAGCCAAAGCCCAGACCTTACCTCCATAGAGTTGCAGTAAAAAATCATCAAGAAAGCCGTTCACACCACACATCCTACAAATGTGTCTGAGCTGAAGCAGTTTTGTAAGGAGGAATGGTCAAAAATTCCTCCTGAATGTTGTGCAGGTCTGATCCAGAGCTACTGAAAGTGCTTGCTTGAAGCCATTGCTGCCAAAGGAGGTTCTACCAGTCTATTAACTTCAATGGTTCACTTACTTTTTCCTCCAGCATTGTGAATGTTTAACAGGTGTGTTCAATAAAGATACCAGAATTTAGTCTATCAGATCACATTTTATGGCAAGTTACTGCAGAAAATCAGTTAATTCCAAGGGGATTACATACTTTTTCGTGCCATTTTATCTAAATAAATCTCAAGAATACTGATTCTATAACAAAAAGCTATGCCAACAATCTAATGCAGCTACCACAAGGCAAAAACTACACAGTGTTAACGGTCATGGCATTTAACCACTTCAGCCCCGGAAGGATTTTCCAGGTTAGGACCAGAGCACTTTTTGCGAATCGGCACTGCGTTGCTTTATCTGATAATTGCGCGGTCATGCGAAGTTGTACCCAAACGAAATTTGCGTCCTTTTTTTCCCACAAATAGAGCTTTCTTTTGGTGGTATTTGATTACCTCTGCATCATTTCTGATCACCACTATAAACAAAAGAAGAGCGACAATTTTGCAAAAAAAAACACATTTCTTACTTTTTGCTAAAATACAAATCCAAAAAAATATATAAAAAAACATTTTTTTTTATCGGTTTTGGCCGATTTATATTCTTCCTCATATTTTTGGTAAAAAAAATTGCAATCGGCGTTTATTGATTGGTTTGCACAAAAGTGGCCGCGTTTACGGATGATGAGTATTAATTTCTGGGGTTTTTATTTATTTTTTACTAGTAATGGCGGCGATCTGCGATTTTTAGCGGTACTGCGAAATTGCAGTGGACATGTCGGACCATTTTGACGCTTTTTTGGGACCAATGACATTTATACAGCGATCAGAAATTTAAATGTCCACTGATTACTGTATAAATGTCATTGGCAGTGAAGGGGTTAACCTGCAGGGGGAGATCTAGGGGTTAACTGTGTTCCCTGGGTGTGTTCTTACTGTGGGGGGACTGGGCTACCATGGGCATAAGAGATCTAACTGATCCCAGTGACAGGGATCAGTAGATCACCCATGCCCCCACTAACAGAGTGGGGAACCGACGTGTTTACATCGGCGGTTCCCCGTTCTTTGGCTGTGGCCTCTCATCGGAGCTCGCCGGCGGACATCAGGTCCGCCCTAGCCGCGGGCACACTCAGGAGCACGGCGGGCGCGCGAGCACCCCATAGCGGCCACCCGCAGTTTGACGCTTTTTTACGGCGATTCGCGCTAAGCGTCCACACTGCCGCCGTGAATATACGGTAGGCGGTGTGGAAGTGGTTAAAGTAAATTTAAGGAACTTAGGGATCCCTCCACCCTCTCCACCTCTCCCACCTCAAAAGCCCACCCACAAACAGATATTTTTTTAATACATACATTTTTTCCTTGAAGTATTCCTGCCAGTGGGGTGACATCAATGCAGGGGGCAGACATTTTTCTAGTCCAGGAGTACTGTAGGGGGAGACCCATAGAAAAAAAGTTGGAATTCTACTTTAAAGTGAACCTAACCTAGCATAAACCATTCCTAAAGTAATATGGTGCCTGGATGTACAACTGTTAATCTGAAGATCGATCCCTGTGTCCCTGTGGAGTCCTTTGGATTCACGGTCCAAGCTGTTTATAGGGTCTGCATTTCAGCGTAAATCAAGATTAAAGACCCTCTCTCTGTCTTTCAACTGTAACACAGCGAAACTTCAGTGAGCTCTGACATTTAACAGTCAAATGGCATGGGGTGCACTGAAGATATTCAAGAAAGCTACACTCATGTAGCAGTAGAGTTGCAACAGCTTATTTATTATTTAATTCCTACACTGAAAATACTGCATTACAACTTGTCAGAATTGAGTTTACCCATATGCTGTATTGAATGTGATTTATAGAATCATAAAAAGGATGGGGTTGATTTACTAAAACTGGAGAATGCAAAATCTGGTGCAGTTCTCCATGGTAATCAATCAGCTTCTAACCTCAGCTTGTTTAATTAAGCTATGCAGAGTTGTATCCGATTTTGCACTCTCCAGTTTTAGTAAATCCATTTTAGTAAATGTGTGGTGAGGTTATAATTATTTGTTCCTGATCTATACAATAACAATATGATACATCTATAGGCTATAAATATAATACGTAAATAAATATAATACATCTACACACTAACATGTGTCGTAGTAATGTGAATCACATATGTGCATTCAGCCTATCAGTGAACCATCACTTTGTTCCAAGTGAACTCATTGCTATCTAATTTATAGAAAATAGCGGAAGTTGATAACTTTCAGCAACATAACAACCCATTATAACAGAAGATGAAACTCTGAAAGAAATATTCCAAAAAAAAAACCAATATTAACTTTCAGACAACCACCTAATCTCAGACATAAATGATAGGCTAAGGTGGAACAGTATTGCGCTAGGATAAAAACTGTGGCAGCAGCAACAACTAGTGAGATAATATCACCAACAAAATCATAAAATAAATACAGTTGCGCTTATGTGTAATAAAATTAGATAAATAAACATCAAAATATTGATAAATGTCCCAGTGAATAATCAAACTCAAAAAAACATAATTAAATCAACTAAGTGCCTAAAAAAAAGTCCTTAAGTTCGTGATTCCAATAGACAGAAGATTAAAATAAATGGATAACACAGGAAACGAATCCCTCTTCACCAATGTGATAAAAATCCAAAATGTGTTCATAAATTGGGTTACACCAGAAAAATGTGTGGTCCCAGCACCGATGATAAGTTCACCAATAACACACAGAGGTACCCTTACCGAAATGAGGGGATCTGTTATTGCTAACAGATCGACCGCACTAGCAGAAATAACCCTCTGCGGGGTGAGCTCAGATGGCGTCCCACTCTTTCCTGCAATAAGCACTCCTCCGTGGTTTTAGATGTTATGCATGGTCCCATCTGACAGGAGAAGCGACCACAACCGCCGACCGTCCCAACACAATCACAGATCACACACACCGGGCGTCGCAGGCTAGTGACGTCATCAGAACGCTACGCAGTGTGCGTTTGATAAGAGGAGGGGCTAAATCGGGAGAGGCGGGGTTAGGACCCATGGAGACACACAATAACCACTTGAATAGTAGCCACGACCCTGGTGTGTAAAAAGACCACATTGGGTTAAATACTTGTGTAAAACCTA